>CP129445.1:51737500-52282500 GCA_030445155.1 Quercus variabilis | reverse complement strand
TTTAACCTAGTGCACGTCAGAAAATAAGAACGAAGAACAAAGAACACAAAAGGAACAAGACAGGATGATAACAGGAAACAAAAGATAAAGGGAAAGCAAAACTGATTTTAGAACCTGTGCTTTGATACCAAATGATGCGAACCTCAATCTACACACTTTGAGACTTAAAAAAATATTGGAATACTTGCCCAAGAAAACTAAAATTTAGATTTTTGATAGAACCCTGACCCAACGTTTATAAGTGAAATGCAAACCAAAGGTATAAGTAATAGACCTTGACCTAATGATTATAATTGAATCACGAACCAAAGGTATAAATTTTGAATGCCATAAGGAAGAATCCCTAATAAGTTCATAGTTCTTGAAGAACCAAAAGAAGAGCAAAGCCTCACCTTTTCTGATTTTTATTCAATAATCTCTCTATTACAATGAGTGCATGCTATTTATATGACATAACTGGAAATAGAAAATATAAAAAATATACTAAATAATAAAACCCTAAATAAAAGTTGATTTGGTCTGAAATTAGCAGATCCAAAATAGGAAAAATAGCTAAAAACGTTCTAAATAATAAAAACCTAAAATTAAGGTAGATCTGGTCCAAAACTAGATGCTCCAAACTAAGAAAAATATCTATTAACTGATATGGAGTTGGAAAATCAATCAGTCATTAATCCACGCCATAAATCACGCCCAATTAAGCCAGATTAGTCCTCAATAGCTTGGATTAAATTTATTATGCCTTTATCTTCCTTTGGGCCAAGCTTAGAATGTTCTCCGTTAGAATCAGCCCAAATCTCTTGAATCAGCCCATTAAGTGCTTCTTTAATCTTCTTAGATCTTGCTTTAATAATAGGCCCAACTGGAATATGCAATGGATCCTTGAATGCTTGTTGATTCTCATCACCTTTGTTCCTTCATGGACACATTCTTCACATTCATCATCAGATTCCTCCCTAACTCCCATTGACTCCATTTCAATATGCTCACCGAGCTCTTCCACTAGTGCATTCAAATCTTCAAAAGAGTCCACGGGTGCAATAGTCATAAATGCAGAGTAGTTTCCTTCTCCATCACAACTTTCTTATGATTCTGAATTTGAACTATCTAAGTCACTAAGGGTAGTGCCAAATACTTTACCCTTTGCCTTCGAATAAGTGGGGCATTCTTTCTTCATATGCCTATGCTCTTTGCACTCAAAGCACGTGACCATTTGAGATGGGGGGAGGTCTTTTGAATCCTTTTTCTTGAAGCCTTTCTTGTCCTTCTTAAAATTTGAGAATTTGTCCTTCTTAAAGGGCTTCCCATCTCTCTTGAACTTTGAGAACTTGCGGAAGTTCTTCGCAAGGTATGCCACTTCCTTTTCAACCTCATCCTCAGCCGAGGAGTCTTTAGCTTCCATTCTCTCATTGATTGTCTTTAGAGCAAGAGATTTGCTCTTCCTTTGTGATGGTAGAGATAGCTCATAGGTTTGAAGAGAACCGATGAGTTCTTAAATTTTAATCTCATCAAGATCTTTGCTTTCTTTGATGGCAGTAACCTTTACACGGAAGCTCTCCAACAATGATTGTAGGATCTTCCTCACCATCTTGGAGTCCTCCATCTTTTCTCCTAAGTTGAATTTCTCAATCACCACTTCATTTAGCTTCCCATAAAATGAGTCGAATGACTCGTCTTCACTGATCTTTAGCTCCTCGAAGTGTGTGGTTAGCATTTGCAACTTGGTGTCCACCTTTTTGGTGCCTTTATAGGTCATCTCCAAGATTTGCCACGCCTCCTCGGCAATTGTAACATGAGAAATCCTGTGAAACTCATCAGGAGAAATACCATAGAAAATAGCATTTAAAGCCTTGCTATTAGCGTTAGCTACCGCATGGGTTGCCTTATCCCATGTGGATTTGGTGGCCTCCGGCCTAGTCCATCCTATCTCTACAGCATCCCAAACACTTTCATCATTGGAACATAGAAATGCCCTCATACGGACTTTCCAAAATGCATAGTTGCTCCTATCAAAACATGGTGGAGCATTAAGCAATTGAGATCTATCCATCTTAATAAGGGTCTAGGATCACATTTAGGTAATGAAACCACAGCAAGTACACCCGCTCTGATATCAATTGAAAGTTCAATTAGTGTGTAAAACACTAATGATTGTTTAGACCTCCAGTTTTAACAACACCAATATAAGCTTATACACAAACAATATAAGTGCGAAATGATTTATATAAGCTATAACCAAATAGGCAAAACACTCTAAACCATAATTACTCACAAACAAAGCAGCAATTAAAAGGTAAAGGGTAAGGGAAGAGAGATGCAAACACAAAGATAACACCGGCATGTGTTATCGAAGAGGAAATCGAAGAACTCAGCGAAAAACCTCTCTACCGCCCTTCAAGCGGTCAAATGATCCATTAAAGAATACACTTGGGATACATGAATAGCAAAAGACCCTCCAAGTCTAATCTACTCAATGCACCTAATCCCTCCAAGCTTCTTGATCCAATTGGGTTACGCCTAACCTTGTCTTCTTTAGGTTCCCAAGTCCCGCAATAAGCCCATTGCATTAACCAAGTAAATTGGTCATCTCCAAACTGCTTCCCAAGCACCAAAATACCTCCTCACTGATATGGGTATGGTGAGATAAGGATTTGGCAAAATGTACCTCTCAAGGATATGTTAATGGAGTGGGTGAGAGTAGAGAAATTTGGAGAATCAAATGATGAAGATTGTGGATGAGTCAATCTTGTTTTTCCCTAGGGTTTCTCTCTCAAAATTTTCTCTGGAAGCTCTCTGCATTTCGTCGGTATAAGGATATTTATAGTAGTGTATGTGAGGAATGTGAAAAGTCAAGATTTATCCAAACAGGGCATTCTGGCAACTTAACCTCATAACTAGAACGAGTCGCGAGTTTGAGTCGCTTGCTAATTGCTTGGCCAAACTATATTTTGTCTTGTAGCACTCCAGCTGTCATGGCCCTTTAGTTACCTGCATGCTTCACATATGTGCCACTTTGGTGAATTGCCAGTCGTGAGTTAGTCGCGAGAGTCCTTTGATTCACACACTTTTTGAGATTTCTTCACACTTTTTCACACACAATCCTTACATGATTCCCACCTAAATATAGGGTATCTAATTACTAAAATACAAGAAAATTTGGCATGGAATAAAGCCAACACATGATTGAATAAATTCAACCTTACAATCTCCCCCTTTGGCTATTCCGTGACAAAACCCTAAAACAGACTCTAGACTTAAAATGTGAGTTGGGAACAGTTACCATAACTCATTCACACCTAATTCTAGAAAGTGTGTAGCTTGTGAACCAAACGAACAAGTTTTCCTAAAAACAAAAACACAAGACGATCATTGTAAGCATAAATCTTGTAATACATATGGAACAAGCACAATGTGATCAAGTGGTAACGACTATAGCAATAAAACATGGCTTGATCAAACAAGAACAATCACTATAAATAGTGATCACAATGATCATTCACACAAGGAATGAACATCTGGACATGCAAGCAAATAAGCTCAATGCAAAATTTTATTTGCATGTCCAACACACAACCAATACAAAAACACAAAGGTAGTTGCATCAAGGATGAAAGATCCAACAAGGGCATAAAGTGTGGAGTACTAAAGAAAATGCATAACATTAGCTAAAGAAACTAGGCTACAAAAGCAAAGATAAATAATAAAGCATAGTTTAAATAGCTAAAACATTCAAGCATTTATAACACACCATGTCCAAATATTTTAACAAGTCATGGATTATAAAGCGCCTTTAGGCACAAATTTACTTATATATTGTTTGGTTTGTTATCCGCTCATCCAATATCACTCTTGATATCCCTACTTCAGGAGGTACAAGACAATGCAAAAAAGCTTGACAAGCTAAAACTTTGAAAGTTGCTTCATTCTATTCTCTTCAAATATTATGATTATTTGCTCGCGAAAACAAGACTACTTTCGAAGCAATTTGTATCTATGTTAATGGCGTATATACTGAGAATGATTAATACTAATGGTATGGGAGATTTATATAAAATCATGACTCTAACTTTTGTTGAGGGCTGCAAAAGTAGGAAATGAAAATTATGGGATTCTTCTTTGTAGACAACCATCTGTTCCTGAAGTGAGAAGCCAATGTTTCATTGGAAACCAGGTAGTACCATCATCATAAAAGTATCAACAGACTTCTTAATTCAACCATAGAACCCTTAAGTATCCTATCCTCAAATGTTTTTCCTTCTCTTGAGATGCTATATAAAATGTCTCAAAAATCTGCACTACACAATATTTTGAATAACTTTCTTCATTGTCTTTAAATAACATTTTGTAAACCAATTTTCTATTTCATATGTCAAGTTCCATAAAAGGAACAATGTGAGTTTTTTTGTGTTGGTTGAAAAATTTTGATTTTTCAAAGATAGTGAGTGATTTCATTTCGTTCATCAAGTGATTAGTACCAAACTATTTCTCAAAAACTTTGCCATAACAATATATTAGTAAAAAAATTTGTAGTTTATTCCTTTCTTAATTTGCATTAATTTAAAATTCTAGAATTTTTATCATTAAATTTCTGGAATTTTTAGCATAAAATTTTTGGAACACACTAGAATTTCAATCTCTATCTCTCTTCTTCTAATTTTTAGATTCTCCTTCCCGGCCTCGATATCAGATTGTTCTTTTTAGGTAATTTGGTGAGATTACGTGCAAATATGAATTTGATTTATAATTTTTCCTATTCTTTTTCCTTTTAAAAACAATTCAATGAATTTAGAGATGTTGATCAAGTGTGTTGTGATGGTTGTAATGTTGGGATGCATGTCGAGTGTGACAATATTTCCAGCAAGCTTTTCAAGGTGTGCTTAATACACTTGATTTATGAATTGTGATGTCAATTTCTGTTCATGTCTTATATGTGTTTACTCATTGACTTGTGTATGGTTCAAAGGATCTAGAGAATGTAGATTACTATTGCGCAGATTGTAAAGCAAAGTCTAATTATGAGTTATGAGCTTCAAAAAAATGCTAGCTAAATGTGAAGTATCTCTATCCTATTTGTATGTGTGTGTGTGCATGCGTGCAATTCTTTTCCCTCCAGTTGATTTTTGGGGCAATTGTATATACGACTTTATAGACTAAGGAGTTTATCATTAGGTTTTAAGCCTAATTTTGTGACAATTTTTGAAGTAGATCTTTAGAAAATAGTGGACAAAATGTTCTACCTGAGAAGGTAGCTGTGGTGTGCAATGGCATGGAAGAAACATATATTCCAAACCTTCATATGTATGCCTCGAACTCATTTCTAAATATTACATGTACGTTGACATATTTTTCTTTAACATTCTTGTAGGACCTTTATGCACTCCTTTCTCACCACCACATTCATTTTCTTCTTATGCAATCCTTACAACAACTTTTTGTTTGTTTTGTTGAAGGATTCATCTTCTTATTATTTTATTTTCCCTCCATCTTAGAGTTATGTGCAAGTGCAGTTCATGTGGGTCAAAGAAGTATACACCTAGAAGATCAAATTCTACTTGAATTGTTATTAGGAATTTTCATTTTCTTGGTTTTGTTACTTTTTTATTTTTCAATTAGGTGGCACTCTCCATATCTATGTAAAGAGGTCAATATTTTCTTTTAAGCCTTTGTGTTTTTGTCAATCTCTACAACGACCTTAACAATTCCATTAAGATAAAGAAACCAATGATGTTTCATAGTTCTTAGAAGGAAAAGATCAAGGACTCATGTTAACGGTCAAGCAAGTTTGGATTGTAGCTGTTGACTCAGGCAGAGAGGCAGAGTATCAAAACAAAGCAATGGAAGAATTGTAGCTATGATTGCATAAATGACAGTGTTTATATTTAAAATAGCTATACTACATGTACTTTAGGATTAGTTTAATTCATAGCTATTATTTATATACAAGTGTATTAATCTGATTGGTTGTAGAGGCTAGATCTGTATATTGTGGAGTTAGTAAGAAGTTAGTTACTCTTAGACTTTTTATAAATACTTGATGTACTTTCATTTTCTTTCAATGCAATATGGAATTCTCTCATCAAATTCTCATAATAGTTACTTTGTTGTCTCAAATGACATAGTGCCTCAATGAAAGAGCTAGCAAGATGCTCTAAAATATTAGTGCCTGAAAAGCTCAAAATTCCATTTTTGACAATTTTGATTCCAACCTTAGGAACAAACTCTAGCAGCCATGGTATGACTTCACCGTGCAAGTTAACCCTATCCTCTAAGAACTTTCCTGTGCATTGCACAGGTTAGCAACTAGTTGTCACTATACATGTCATCTCCCTTTTTAATCTTCTTTCCCTCAATTTATATAATTTCTCTATTATTCCCTCTGTTAGGGTCATATTTTCCATGTAATTGGTTGATTCTTTGACAAAACGCACTTTACTTGTAATTGGGTAGATCTAAATTGGTTTTAATGTATTAAGAAGTATGTTGTTCAAACATATCAAGTGGTATCATTAAAGACATGAAGGTTGATCCAAGAAACCGTGAAGAAAAGCCATTTCATTAAGTCTCGACACAAGCTTAACAGATGCAGCTATCTAAGATTAATGGATAAGCTTGACATAAGCTCAACCTATCGAGATCTACAATTTCAGAATTTCTAAATCTGAAATTCAGCCCATGATGACTTGATTGATTAGGGTTTCTCTTCTTACAACCCTAGTCATATATAAGGCTTATTTTAAAAGTCATTATACACAAAAAAGAGACCTAGAACTCATATACTCTACAAGAAGCTATTGAGTTTTGTATGCCTTAGGGTTTTGTAATCAAGTGCTTCCTGATTTTCATCATTTATGAAGTAAAGAACTTTGCAGCCAACAACAACCATTCAAGTTGCTGGAGTTAGTTAAGTACTGGGATTTGTGCAAAGGAGTTAGCCACATGTTAGAGATTTGTGCAACAAAGGAAAGAAGACTACTATAATATCAAGTTTGGTTGGGTATTGAAGCGAAGGTTCAACTATTGGTAGGAATATTGGGATAGGCTAGAGTAGTGGGAGGATTCTTCATACTTGTAATCGCTTGATTATTGATTAGTGGATTCTTGGGAGTGGTGACCCTAAATTCATCCGGTGGAGTTTTTGCCTTGTGAGAGGTTTTCCCTATTTGTCAACAAGTCACCGTCTCAATTTATTTTCCATTTGCATTTAGTTTATTTGCTAATTTGTTGGTGCCTTCACAATTTTCATGTAAATTGACTTAATTAATCAACTTGAGTAATTGAATTAATTAATAGGGGTCAATCTATTTTTAACCCAACAAGTGGTATCAAAGCAGGCACACTCTGATTAGGTTTTAATCTTTGCTGTGTGATTCATTGACCCTTATTGTTATGGATTATGAACAATTGTTCATTATACCTCCTTTATTTGATGGTACTAATTATTCATACTGGAAGGTACACATGAGATCTTTTTTGTAGTCTTTAGATGAAAAGTTATGGCTAGCTGTTAAGATTGGATGGACCAAACCTATGAATCTACCAGCATCTTAGGATGATAACAAGATCAAAGCTGCAAATTTCAACAGTCGAACATTGAATGCCTTGTTTAGCGTTATGACTAATGAGGAATTTAAAAAATATCTCATCCATTGACAGTGCCAAGGAAGCATGGATAATTCTTCAAAACACCTATGAAGGCACTAAAGTTGTGAAAGATTCTAAGCTTCAAAGGCTCACTACTAGCTTTGAAGAAATAAGGATGGATGATGATGAGTCGTTTGATGAATTCTATGCCAAGCTCAAAGACATAGTGAATTTAGCATTGAACTTAGGCGAACAGATTCCAGAGCCTAAGATTTTAAGGAAAGTCTTTAGATCTCTTCTAGAGCAGTTCTATGCTAAGATCATTACCATAGAAGAATCAAAGGACATTGACACCATTCCTTTGACATAGTTGATTGGGAATCAACAAACCTATGAATTAGGTTTAGTAAGGATTGGCAAAGGAAGCAAGAGCAAGAATATCGCTCTAAAAGCCAAGAATGATGAAGAAGATGAGTCGTCTGAAGATGAGAAATCAAAATTTAAATCTTACGTTACCAAACAATTCAAGAAGATCATCAAGAATGTGAATGTCAAGGCAAATGACAAGGATCACAAATAGTCTGAATTCTTTCAATTTAAGTCTCAAGATAAATTTAAAAGAGAATCCAAAGAAGTTGGACAAAGCATCAACATATGGGCTAGTCCAAAATGCTATAGGTGTCAAGGGTACGGACAAATGAAGAATGTCCTAATTATCTCAAATCAATTGGCAAATGCAAAGCCCTAGTTGCCACCTTGAGTGATACTGAACCAGAAGTAGATTCAGATGATAGTGATCAAGAAGGAATAGTCAGCGACTTCATAGCTACTATTGATTCTTCCAAGGATTCCGAATAACTGTTGGATAAGGAAGGGGATCTAATAAAGTTTGAAAAGATGGATGAAAAAGATGATATCCGTACTGCCTACTCAATGCTTTACAAGAATTCTAAGAAGCATGAAATGCTATATAGGCTAGCCATAAGGAAGCTAAGTGAAGTGGAGCTGGAACTAGAGGAACTCTCCACTAAAGTTGATGAAGCAACTCAAACCATCAGAGCACTGCAGTTTGAAAACAACTTCCTAGTTGAGAAGACCAAGAAATTGGATGTTGAGCTATTTCAAGTGAGAGCTCAATCAAGTGCTAAGTTGGATGAATTGTTAAATTTCCAAAAGGGATGCATCTGATAAAATTGGTCTTAGGTATGATCACTCTCTCTCTTATTGTAGTACTTCCTCTAGTGCTTTAAATAATGTTTTTTTTGTTCCTCCTGCTTCTAATGCTAAACCTAAGATAATTTATCCCAAAATTGAAATTGTTAGTGAGGATAAGCATGATAAGGGTAAATCCATTCTAGGATCACCCCTTAAGGTTGTTAAGAGAGAAACTAAGCAAAACAATCATCACTCCACTAATAAGAATTCTTAGCTAAAGAAACCTCACTTCTGTCATCATTCTGGAAAATCGAGACACACTTATCCAAATTGCTATAAGTGGCTTGCTACTTAACAAAGCAATAGTGTGTCATCCTTTGGAAGCTGAAACCAACTTCAAAACTCATTGGCTCCTCTTAGGGAACTTCTAAAGGCCATGTTGTTCTTGACAAACTTCAATGGGTTTAATCCTCCTTATTCACCTAAGCAGAGGTCTCAAAAAAATAAAGCCTCTTCTCCCTCCAAATCTCCTGTTTGGAGGGAAAAAAAACTCCTTTAAGTGATTTATTCACTTATCTTGCATCTCTTGTATGTTTTTGTTGTTTTGAATCGGTCTAGTTTTATTGCTTTTTGCTATGATAGTTTGCTTTTTTTATTACTTTCAATTAAAAAAAAAAAATCTAAAAAATTCAAATAAAGTGTGTGTTTGCGTATATTGGCACTTGTGTACCTTTGGATGGCCTTTGAAACAAAGTATCTTAACTTTGTTTCATTTGTAGCTTAGATGAGCATCTTCATACATAACTAAGCAATGTGAGCTTTGTGGCTCGTTGTGTGATTTGTATGATTTGGTTAATCTTTTATCATTCATATCGTTATCTTTCTTTTTGACCGGAAGGACTAAAAATTCTAAGAGAAAGGCATAAGTAACCATCTCACCACTAAAATTCGTCAATCATAAAACATTTGTGTCCAACTCATAAAAATTGTGCTCGGTAAGGTGTAGCACTTGCATAGCAAGAACAAGATGTTTAGGCTAAGATAGATGGGTTTTTGTTTTCTCTCTTAAATGCCCATGCATGATATTCCTCTTTATACTTAAAAGAAACATATGCAAAGAACATGAAAAGCTAAAAGAATCAAGATGCTTTTATATATGGTTGCAATCATGTTTCTAGGAGACGTAGGAGTTATATGATGTACCTTAAAGGTGATGGCCCCCATGAAATAGTTATGGTTATGTGTGAATGAATCTTGATTCTCCTATATCATTATTCTCATATGATGAAAAACTTGTGCTTTCTTGCAAAAGTTTCACACACAATGCACAATTCATTGCTACTCTTGATACTATTGTATAGGTAAAATGTGATTTGGCCATCACATGGAATACATGTGGTAGTATAAACTTACTAAACTGTCTTAACTTGTTTTAGAACATAAAATTGGTTCAACTTGTTTAGTGTGTTTTTAAATCTAGGAATGCTACACATCTAGAGTTTTTGATGTGTTTGAGTGATCAACATGCTTCTATGATGTCTGATTTAGTGTCTATCTTGTTTGCATTCATCTCATGTGTTTTTTCTCCTATAAAAACCATGTTTCTGTTAGCTCAATAGAAGCTTGATAGAAGCTCAATAGCTGCTCGATACCTCTCGATACATAGCCTAATCCATGGAGCCTTTCTTTCTAAAATCTCTATTAGCTTGATAGAAGCTCGACACCTTCCTTGATACATTGAAGTTTTTAGACATCAGCACCTCCTCGATACCTCTGGATCTATGACGATTTTGTTCTTGACACCTCTCAATACCTCATTGATCTATTGAGATGCCTGAATCTATATATACTTGAGGTTCGACTGAATTCTGTTCACTCTAAAATATTTCGATCTTTATCTCTTTTCTCTTGATCCAAACCATATATTTTCACCAAAACTCTTCTCCCCTTCAAGACTCTTCTCCCCTTCAAGATTTCAGCCTCCTCCAAGCTTAAATCCTTTTATAAGTGGTCACAATCTCTTTATTTCCTCATTTTTCATGCATTTCATGCATTTTGACCTAGGTTTTCGAATTTCTTGAAAACTTTTGGGGTTTTTGTGATTTTGCTAAAATTTTTGGGTTGGGTTTTTTTGAGATGATATCATGTGATCGTGCATTGCATTCTCTAGCATTTAATTCACAAGTTCATGCAATCTAGGATTGTGTGTCTGATTATATATTGTGAGTGTTGTAGTTTGGATTGGATTTTTGCCCATGATGCAATTTTATTTGCATGTTACATGCCCATGCATTCCCATGCATTGTATTTTCATTTTTATCTTTCCCGAGCATCGTTTCCATTGTGTCTTCTATTTGCTTTCTCCTCTAGCTTCTGGCTATGGCACCCAACAAATTCGCTCCTTTGAAGAACCAATATCTCATTGTGGTTCTTCATCTTCTTCTTCATCTTCCTTCTAGAAATATTTTTTGTGATTTGAAGTCCCAAAATGATTTTGAGGAGAACTTTTGAGACTGGGATTCATTCTAAACGCTAAGTCATTATGTTTGATTTTCTAGACACACCTCTTCTCAGTGTGTTTAGCTCTTGGGGCTAGGAATCTCTCTATGAGAAACCCACAAGGTGTCCCAGTGTGTTTATATAAGAGTTCTACTCCAACATACATGTTATTGATACCTTTATTCCTTAGTTTAGTATGGTATTCCTGGGAACACGCATTGTAGTTACCCCGGAGCTCATTTTCAAGGTACTACATATCCCTAGGGTAGCTCATCCGGACTAACCTAGTCATCCTCATCTCAATTCCATCTTTCAAGACATGTTGGCCTCACGATTCTATGAGAAAGCCATGGTGTGGGGTAATCTTCTTAACTTTATCACATGCGACTTCGCTAAGGGTCCAAGGATCCTTAATATGGTGGTGACCTTTGTTCTCACTGTATGGTCTCACTATAACACTATCACTGAGTCATGTGCTTTTTTTCTTTTCTCATTGTTGGAAGGATTCTCTATAGACTTTCTGTCTCACATGATAGTATCTATGATAGATATCTATCAAGACATTGCTACACGTGATGAGCTAGTCTTTCCTTTAGCTATAACATGGATTCTCACACACGTGTGTTTTCCAATTCCTTGTGCCCCTCTATTCTCTATCGTGGGTGCTATTAGTTAGGAATCTTTGCAGAGGAGCAATGCATAGCTAGTCTCCAAGGCCAAGTGGCCTTATTAGGAGTCTACTCCCACCCAACAAGAGGTGGTTGACATTTGAGCTGCTAAGGATGCTGCTTATGCCTCTTAATCCTCTTCTATGTCTGCTCTGTCTTCTTCTTCTAGAGTAAAGGCATCTTTTGCTACCATCATGAATTAGTTCCAGCTTATGCAAGTAGATTTTGGTAGTCGTCTTAACCATCTTTTTAATGAGACGTGTCAGATGAACACTAGGATTGGTCGTATCGCTCACCGGCAATCTTGTCTAGGTGGTTTCGCTCCTTCTCCCTTACTTAATCCTTTTGTGGAGTCCTTGGCTAATGGAGATGATGAGAGTGATGATGCTTCTAGCTCTACTCATGATGATGAGATGACTGTTTCTCTGTGATTCATCCTTTGTCACTTGTGACAAAAAAGGGGAGTAATTTTATTTATGAGAGAGTAGTCATGTTGTTAGGGGGAGGCTAGACTAGTGATAGGGGAGAGTGCTTTTGAGATATGTAGCAAGCTTTTTGTTGTATAGTTCTCATTACATGTACCTTGGTCTTGTGACCTTTTTACATAGATTGTACTTCTTTTATATATGTGATGATGATGTATGTTTTTCACCTTTATCTCACATGTGTGGTTTCTCTTCTTCCTTGGTACACTTGTTTCATAGTTTATATAACTTGTCTATATTTCACACTTAATGCCTTAATAGATTTTGTTTAAGTGTTTCAGCTAAGATAGGTTGCAAGTCTTTCATGCCATGATCTCTCTTCTTTCAAAGTTTTTTAAGAGTTCATTGTGTTATCTAGACTTATGTACTTTTTGTGTAATAGTTATGGATATTGTTGTTTTATACTTTTCTCAAAATTATGCTTGTAGTTTTGTCACAGATTGTCAAAAAGGGAGATTGTTAGGGTCATATTTTCTTTGTAATTGGCTAATCCTTTGACAAAACACACCTTACTTGTAATTGGGTAGATCTAAATTGGGTTTAATATATCAAGAAGTATGTTGTTCAAACATAAAAAGTGGTATCATTAAAGACATGAAGGCTAATCCAAGAAATAAGTGAAGAAAAGCTATTTCATTTAGTCTCGACACAAGCTTGAAAGATGCTACTATTGAAGATTAATGGAGAAGCTTGATACAAGCTCCATCTATCAAGATCTATAATTTCAAAATTTCCAGATCTTAAATTCAACCCATGATGACTTAAATGATTAGGATTTCTCTTCTTACAACCCTAGTCATGTATAAGGCTTATTTTAAAAGTCATTATACACAAAAACAGAGACTTAGAACTCATATACCCTGTAAGAAGCTACTGCATTTTGTGCTCCTTAGGGTTTTGTAACCAAGTGCTTCCTAATCTTCATCATTTATGAAGTAAAGAACTTTGCAACCAACAGCAATCATTCAAGTTTAGTCACAGATTGGAGATTTGTGCAACAAAGGAGAGAAGGCTACTGCGTTTTGTGCTCTTTAGGGTTTTGTAACCAAGTGCTTCCTAATCTTCATCATTTATGAAACAAAGAACTTTGCAGCCAACAATAATCATTCAAGTTTAGTCACAGATTGGACATTTGTGCAACAAAGGAGAAAAGGCTACTACAATATCAAGTTTAATTGGGTATTGAAGAAGGTCCAACTATAGGTTGGTATATAGGGATAGGCCAGGGTAGTGGTAAGATTCCTCATATTTGTTACTACTTGATTATTGATTAGTGGATTTGGAGTGGTGACCTTAAATTCACCCAGTGGGGTTTTTGCCTTGCGAGATGTTTTCCCCATTTGTCAACAAATTACCTTATCAATTTATTTTCCGTTACATTTAGTTTATTTAGTGATTTGTTAGTGCCTACACGATTTGCATGTAATTTGACCTAATTAATTAATTTGAGTAATTGAATTAATTAATCGAGGTCAATCTATTTTAACCCAATACCCTCTATATACATCTCTCTCATTTAGTTCATGTTTTGATCTATTATGAATAATCCTTGGTTAAACAAACAAACATGAATAACATGTCAATGTCTTGCATGAAGAAATATATGAACACTCCATAACCTCTAGGTTTCTTGAATAAACACCAATATCATGTCAAATATCAATATCTAGTAGATGAATTTGCAGCAGAAACTTCTACCGCTTCAGAACTTCTGAACTCTTCAATATATGAACGCTCCACCTATAATCACAATTGGAGCTCCAATTGACTTCAAGAACCTTTTGAGAGTTTTCTTAATAGTAACAAGTCTATGGTGGTTGATATGGCTTCAGCATCTCCACCAATCCATCTTCAGCTTTACATTGAAAATCTTCGGTATGGTTAGAGAAAACTTGGTTATGAAATCCTAGCTGCATAAATGAAATGTTTCTCTCCTAAAAAGCCTTCTAATAGATGGCTTATAATCCTTTAAATCCCAGTTCAAATGGATCTCAATTTAGGCTTTAAACAGACATGTTAGGGGCTATTTCGCATTGCTGATTTTTGCTGATCCACGAAACTCGATGTATCAAGGAGGTATTGAGGAGGTAGAAGTTTTTGAGGAGTTATTAAGGAGGTATGGAGTTGCATGCTGAAAATGCACTTTTCTTGAGCAAACTTTGCGTCTTCAATTACAACTTTAAGACACATTAAAACTCAATAAAAGACACATAATTTGGTATGGTTTGATAATACCAAAACATAAGACCTTAACATTCTCCCCCTTTGTCAATCCATGAAAAAATCTCAATTACAAAAGTAGGCCCAATACATTGATAACCCAAATACAAAGAGTAAACCTATATTCAAACAAACTAGCCTAATCTAAAAACAACCAATCCTGAGAAACCACAATGCAAACTAGGATTGACTACTTTGACTGGCTCCATAATTGTCTTTCCTAAAAGCACTTAATAAAAATGTTATGCGCACCATGTGGAAAACATTGACAGATAATAAAGAAGTAAACTTGAAGAATATGTATAGCAATAAAAAAAATGGGCAAAAAAACCCAAAGTACATAATTCTCTCTCCCTAAGCAAATAAAACGCATCTCTCCCTTACATAAACATGTATTGCTCCATCTAACATGTAAAATCTCCAAAAACCACATTTTCTCCCCCATTTTGTTATGAATGATAAAGGGCATAGAAAGCTTTACACCAAAGAAACATAAAGATGATCAAAGAGGCCCAAAGAATCCATATACAAGCATGAATGTAATGAAACAAGATGTTGTGGATATCAAAGGGACAACATATGAAAGATATGAATGGCACACAAATGGAATGCAAACATGTAAAACTCCTCCTATAAAGAGCAAGGATTGTAAAAACAACTTTCTACCATTTGAAAAATGATAGAACAATTGTCGGAGAAAAACATTATGAGGAGACATAAAAAAATGTGAGATTGGATATAGGAGGCAAATGTTCTCTTTTTCATTTTATGCAAAGCTTGAGACTATGTGACCCATGTAAACACTTCCAAGCTTGATCACCTAAGACTATGCAATATTGTTGGATTAATTAGACGCCTGTACACACTCAGATTGTTTAACTTAATTAATTAACCAAGTAGTTACTTAGGTTGATTTTTCAAATCTAGGTTAAACTCATGCAATCATATTACTTAGTGTTGAAAAGTAAAGAAGACAGCAATACAATGACCTAAGAAAACCAATGAAACCAACAGTTTCAAGGTAAAAAAACTTGTGGAGAATTTAACATAACTATCCTTAAGGTAAACAAATTCACTATTATAGAATGAAAGTTTTACAATAGATTTTCTCCCTAAAATCTAAAGCTACCTCATGTAGTACTTATTCACATAACCACGTGCAGCTCTTAATCCACGGACTCTTCTATTTGAATTTGTAGAACACAAACACCCACGTTTGTGACTCTGAGAGCTCTACTCAAAAATTTAGATCATCAACACAAACACTCTAGTTTATGACTCCAAGACCACCCTTGAAGGTTTAAATCTCTAGTACCTTTGATGACTAGTGATCGCAGCAACTTTTACAACACCGGATCTTGAGTTCCTTCAAAGAATATTGTCAGTAGAAGATTTTCAAGAGCTTTGGGTACAAAAACCCTAGATCTACAATTGGAGGCACAAGATGCACTTTTCTTTCTCTAAAAATCCCCTTTAAAATGTGCATTGGTCTTTCCTTTAAATACTAGGAGAATTAGATTTGAAACCCTAATCACTTAATGGGCTTAATGGGCTTAATGGGCTGTTGCGCTTTAATTAAAATTCTGTAGAATCCATCTTTTGATTGGCCGAGCCTGTCTTTCGATTGGTCAAACCTAGCATGTTTCAAATTCCTGAACCTGCTTGTATTTTGACTTGCAGCACCTTGAGCATTGTCTAATATACCCTATAGACTCTAAGATTTATACTGGACAAGTTTGTGTTCATGGTTTGTCAATTGTTCTAAAATCTTAGAACCTAATAAATATAGTTCTCAATAAAATAAAAATTCAAGCATGCAAGGGTTTTTAATGTGTTCAAGTGTCTTGTAAACTCACATCAACCTCAAAAGTAGAGAAAAGTTATGCAAATAATCATTATCGAAATTCCAAGGTTTTCATGTCAATTAAAGAGTTTTGAGTTGGAATCCATTTTCTTTTTCACTTTTTCTCTCTATGCTTATATATTCTTGTTTTCATTTTTATAGAAGTTTTATTTGCATTTGCATAGGATTTTTATCCACCCTATCTCTCCAAAACAAATTATTTTCTCTTTTCACCCTATATGTCCATTAAGCATTTAAACATCCATAAGTGGTGGCTTTCACACTATTGAAAGAGGTAGCCCCCTCTATGAAGAGTAGATTATGTAGCTTTGCACTAAATCATAGGTAGCCCTTTCCACCATGTTTTCAACATGTGTGAAATATACAGAATATTTTCAAGACTAATTTCAATGTTTGACTTAAAAACTCAAGGCTCTCAATGAATATTTATTCCATTAAATTAACCTACAAGAGAGTTTAAATAAAGAGTAACAAGTGTGCATGCGCTAAAGTAGAAAATACAGTGCATACATGACTTTTATAAATTGACATAATCATTTGTAATCGTCTCAAAGTAGTCATGCACTAGTTATACTACTACACACACATTTTCCAAGTTTCTCCACAATGTCAAGCATATTTCAATTCAAGAGATAAATATAAATGTCATTGTAAACACCTCAAGAAAAAAAATCAATACACAAAAGAAATAGTTTTGTCTTTTTGAGATTTTTTAATGTTTTTGGATTTTTAAATTTTGAAAAAAATATAAAATCACACACAATGCTAGTTAAAAAAGGCAAAAACAATGCAATGCATGAAAACATGCAAATAAATACAAGTGATGCCAAGTGTGTATGGTTTGCACGAAGAACAATAAGGAATAAGAAATGAATGTCCTACTTTAGATGGGAAGAATTAAAGCAAAGGACAAACAAGAAGACAATTAAGTCTTGGAATCCTTCCTCACCCACACAGTTTGAGTCTTAGGATGTGAAGATGAAATAGTTCCTAGCATGTCTAATGGAGGACATAGAGGAAATTGCATCCCCTTAAACTGAGTTAAAAAGCTCAAAGCTTTTAATAACTCCCCAAGCAAAGGTGTACAACCTTGAGAAGAAACTTGAGACCTTTTTGACACTCGCTTATAAGGATACAATTTGAAACCATTAGGATGAGTGTGACCAAAAATACCACAATGGTGACAAACATTTGGAACTATTGGGTTTCCTAGAAAGAGGTCTAACAAAGGTATTACAATTAGACACATCAACTATGGGTCTCTTACCTTTATCGACCTCTAAACTTAAAGCATAAACACAGTCTTTAATGTAGTAGATGTGGAAGAAGAAAGACTAGAGGAACATATCCTAAACCAGTCTTATCAGAATTAGGCTTCTAGGCACTCAAAATCTCATCAAGCTTTGCACTTAACATCCTCTTTAATTGAGTTTTAGCTTGACTAAGCTCCACCTCAAAATTCTTGACTTACTCATCCAATGAGATTTTCTCTATAACTAGAGTCTTAACTAACCTAGAAGTCTCATCTAGTTTGACTAATAGATTAGTTTTTTTTTTTTTTTTTTCCTTTTTTCTTTTTTCTTTCTGTTTTTAACTTATTAAGTTCTTTTTCTGTGAAGATGGGAAGTCTTTTTCAGATTTTATATATTCAGTGCACAACTTATAATAGGCTTTCTAAAGGGTCAACTTCTTGGGTACTTCATCATCAGATGAACCCTTATTATCACTAACACTCTCCACAATTACCTCATTAGTTGTGGCAATAAAAGCCATATAATTACCACATTCACCCTCATACTCATTAGTAAGATCACTCTTAGTATCACTCAAGGTGGCAACCAACACTTTACCTTTTGATTTATTGGTCTCTTCCTTCATAAGGTAGCTTAGGCACTCTATCCTCATATGACCAAAACATGTACACTCATGGCAATGGATGGGAGGTTTCTCACTCTTACCCTTCCTAATGGATTCAGATTTTCTAGGAACTTTTTTCTTATCTTTTTTCCTATATTGGAGAAGCTTCCTAATCTTCTTAGCTATGAAAGTTATGACCTTGTCCTCTTCCTCATCTTCATCCTTAGAGTCATCACTCTTTTCCTCTATAGTCTTACGAGCCATATTCCTACTCTTTCAAACTTTTCCTACTTTTCCTAGACCCATCTCATGGGTTTGAAGGTTTCCTAAAATCTCAATCAAAGGAATTGTATCAATGTCTTTTGCTTCTTCAATGGTAGTGATCTTAGCATGGAATCTTTTAGATAGGAACATATAAGGATTTTCCTAACAATTTTAGGTTATGCTATAGATTCTCCAAGATTGTAGGTAGAGCTCACAATATCCATGAGTTTATCATAGAACTCATCAAATGTCTCATCCTCTTCCATCCTTATTTCTTCAAAACTACTAGTAAGGTTTTGAAGCTTTGTGTCTTTCACAGCTTTAGTACATTCATAGGTGGTCTAAAGATGGTCCATGCTTCCTTAACAATTTCAGTGAAAGATATTTTCTTGAAATAATCATTGTTCATACCACTATAGAGAGCATTCAAAGCCCTATTGTTGAAATTTTCCATTTTGATCTTCTCATCATCCTAAGTAATAGGGGGTTCACTTGGTTTCTTCCAACCAACCTCAATAGCCAACCATATTTTCTCATCAAGAGCCTACAAAAAATCTTTCAAGTGAACTTTCCAGTATGCATAGTTAGTACTATCAAACAAATGAGGAATCAAAAGAGATTGTCCACGATCCATGACAACGGGAGTGAAGGATCACACTTAAGAAATTAATCCAATCGAAGTGTACCCACACTTATACCACTTGTTGGATATTTAGACCCTGGTTGATAAAATTAAAAAGTTATAAAGAAAAGTTTTTAATTAGATCTATTATGAATAATCTTTGGTTAAACAAACAAACATTAATATCATGCACACTGAAATATTAAATAAGACGATATATGATAACCTAGGAAAACTAGTGAAAAAAAGTAGTTTCATAGTAAAAACCTAGGGGGAAACCTTTTCAAAAAGCAATCTACTATAGTAAAGAGAAGTTTAAGATCTTGTATAAAACTTTTGTCCTTAGACTCTACAATTCTAGTAGATGAACTTACAACAGATTTTTTTTACCACTTCAAAACCTTTCAACACTATAATATATTAATGCTCTACCCATAATCACAATTGGAACCACCAATTGACTTGAAGAACCTCTTGAGGGTTTTCTTCACACTAGCAAGTTGGTGGTGGTCACTATGACTTCAACTTCTTCACCAATCAATTTTCAAATTTACTTTGAAACTTTTCAATAAGGTGAAATAGAGAAAACTTTGTTACAAAACCCTAGTGGCATATACAAATTTTTTTCTCTCATAAAAGCCTTCTAATAAATGGCTTATAATTTCCTCTAAATATCGGTTCAAACGGATCTCAATTTAGGCTTCAAAATAGACAAGTTATGGACTTTTTTGGGTTGTTGATTTTTTTCTAATTTGGAAATTTTGATTTATCGAGGAGGTGGAAGATTTTGAGGAGGTGTGGAGAGGTATTAAGGAGGTATCTACTAAGTTAAGTGCCCTAAAATCCTATTGTATGCCATGTATGACATTATGTATGACACTATGTTATTTGTAATAAGGTTGTTTTATTATTATATAAAATAATGGTAACATGAATATTTGGACATTATCATATAGTCCATGAGATGCATAGTATGTGATTTATGTGATTTAGTCACAGAAGATATAAATCACAAGTTCTTTGTAAACTCAGACTTTTAGTTCGTTGTCAGTGATGAAATTGGACATTTCATTTGCGAATACTATAACATATCAACAAAGCGGATTTGTCTTGAACATAGAAGTGGAGACCTCTAGTTGATATGTTTTAAGTGTTAAGCCATATTGAATTGGACCACTGTAAGATTTATTATTCTACTAATGACTGTCAAATGAATAATAAATCTCACGACTTCTATTTACATTAACTCTTAATCCTGAGAGAATAATGAACTTGATCATAAAGTGTAAGTTGCTTTGATATATCAGGAGTGAAATCTAAAGTCACGATCAAATCCTCAATATATTGGGTAGCTGCATTTAATGTTAAAGGAACATATATTCTCAAGATGGAATTCATAATCTCTTAACAAAGATATAAAATATTCCCTTGAGATAAGTTTAATGAGTTTGGTTATTCAAAGTGTTAGGCTTAACCACTTTAGTAAGAAATTACTAAAGTATATATTTATGAAATTGGATTTCATAAATATATGATGAATAACTTAAAGGATTAAACCAGATACTCAAGGATTTAGAAGTAGTAATCTTCAAAGTGGCAGTCAACATTCATGACTTTGTATTACTACAAATATTTTAATGAAGGGGTTGAATGTATAATAAAGTCTTGAGATATAATTTATTAATAAGGCCTAGAGTGCAATTATATTTATATAGTGGTGTTATATATAATTAATGGTAATTTTGGGCCTGTCAAGAGTTGATAGAAAGGCTCAAAACCCATTGGAGCTAGTGTCTTATTTGTCCCTTTTGGTCCCACTCCAAGCCACATACTAAAACTCAATTGGAATAACCCAAAAGTCTAGCCCAATTAGATAATCAATTATATATAAGGAGAGAAACATAAAATTTTTTGTAAGATGTGAAAAATAGTGTGTATGTGAGTGTAAGCCACTATTTTATTCTCTCTTGAACACATACGTATAAACTGATTTAGAAACCATATTTCTTGGGCAAAAGTGGAATTGGAGTGAAGATTAAAAGTGTTCCTAAGTACGTCTAGTCTTTAGTTTTGAATTTTACCGCACCAAGGTATCCTCTCATATTCTTAAATTCTAAAATTTACATAGTACATGTTATCAATTGCGAATGAAGTAGATCTGTTAATTTTCTGCTGCGTATGTTTTGTATGCAATACAAACTATGTTTTTCCTACAGTATCGAGGTACATGTTGAAATTGCACTAAAAATGCACTTTTCTTAAGTAAACTTTGCGTCTTTAACTTGATCTTCAATTACAATTTTAAAACACAATAAAACTCAATAAAAGACACATAATTTGACAATACCGAAACACATGATCCTAACAACAATAACTTCTTTGAAACAATGAAAATTTTTAAATGCACTAATATAATAAATTTAAAGTCTAGAAAGTCCAATGATATAAAAGAAAATTTAGAAAAGCATAACCCACTATGACACAAGTTAAAAGTATATAGCCCATTTAAAAGAGAATAAAATAAACGATATGCACCTAAAGCATGCAAATAAAGAGAAATTAAGATAGAAAGATACATTTATAGAGATAGATAAATTATTTGAACAAGTTGCAATTATAAAGCAAGAAATTTTTTTTTTTTTAAGAGATAATTATAATATATACTTAATCCCGTAACTTGAACCATTTTCTCCCTAAATCCTAAAGTACTTTGTGTATGGAGATGTGCTAATTCAATTATAAGACCCTTAACATAAAGAGAGAAACTCAATAATGAATATAAATGGGTGATGCAGATATATATATATATATATATAAATCAGGAAAATGAAAATAAGCTAAGTCAACTTTTTTCATAAAAAGCTAATTATAATATATATATATATATATATATATTGATGAAATTTCTAATATATTAGTTTTGAAAAGTTTTAAAGCAGTCATTTATATATTGTATTTTCTTACAAAAAAAATTACATATAGATAGATACGTGGTATCAAAATAAAATATAATTTTACGTTTCTTTGGCCTAGGGTGGTTTCTCTCTAAACCCTAGTCGTCAGTAGAGTTTTGGTGCCTACTCGTGAGTAAGGCTTAGTTTTTTCTAGTTTTCTTGGCAGGACACAGAGGACATCTTTGTTTGTAGGCTGGTATGGATAGACTCTCTGTTATGTGGGAGAAGTTTTCTCTTTCGGAATTTGAAGGAAGTAAATATGTTGTGGGGGATTGTGTGGAGGAGGGAGAGTTCTTTGTTGTAGCGCAATTCTTCACAGGTCGAGCCTTTAGTATGGAAGCTATTGCACGTACCTTCAAGTTTTTGTGGAGGATGAGGAAGGGATTTGAAGTGCGTGACATGGGAAATCACTGAGTACTATTTGTTTTCTCGGACAAGTCAGACGTGGATCAAGTTATCAGGGGGGAACCTTGGATGTTCGGTAAACGTCTTGTAGCTTTGAAATAGGTGGAAAAGTATGCGGATATTAAGAACCTTTTGTTTGATTATACTAGCATGTGGGTTCAAAAACATGATGTGCCTATCGGTTTTACTGGAAGGTAGCAAAATATATTGTTTCTGTGGAGGGAAGGGTGGACGAGAGTGCACTAGAGGGTGAGAAGTTTGAAGGATGCAACTTTATGCGAGTTAGGGTGGCTGTAAATGTGACTAAACCTTTATGTAGGGGACGTAAGATCGCTTTGAATGGTGGCAATAATAGCTGGGTGAGTTTTCGTTACGAGAGGTTACCCAACCTTTGTTATTGGTGTGGTAAATTGACACATATGGACAAAGAGTGCCCTATTTGGCTTAAGGGGAAGGGTGCTTAACAGAGAAGGATCATCAGTTTGGCTCTTGGTTAAGAGCATCAACCCTGAATCTAGCTAGGAAAACAGTGGTGAAGGTGGCAGGTCTTGAGGAAGAGCTAGGGTCCTAATATTGTTGATCAAAGTTCTACCAAAGATTCTGATGATGAGGAACGTGGGCTGACAGAAAGGGAGAATGAAAGGAATTTGGTGTCTGGTTTAGACATTCATGGATATGGGGATTATGAAGGTATAAGACGAGGTTCATTAGAAGATTTCAGCAATAGGGGGTGGATTACTATGCTTCTTATGTGGAGGATTCCATTCCAAAGGAACCAGAGTTGATAATCCCGATTATGGTGGATTTAGAATTGCCCATAATGGAGGAGGTTGTCATGCAAAGGAGGACTAATGGATCGAATTTGTAGGTGCAATTAGATGCCATTGATGCAGAGCTGACTAAATTTGACAATGGAAAGGGAGAAGGCGTGGAATGTGGACCTGGGCAAGAGCATCATGACGTTGATCATATTGAGGCTGTATTGAGCTCAACGGCAGTGGGCTTTTTCGAATTAAATGAGAGTTTAAGTCGGCAACAATGCCCAAGTGCTAAAGGTCCAAGGAGAGCTAGAGTTTCAAAAAGACCAAAACTTTTAACTAATGAGGGCGGGATCATGCCTACGGGTAAAAAGAGTGCTCTCTTGTGTAAAAGAAGCCATAAAGAGATTGATTCCAAGGTTGATACAGAGGTAGGGAGTAAGAAGAGTAGGAATGCAGAAATTATGGAATTATCGGTGGTGGCTGGGTCCCAACACTATCAAAGCCAATGAATATCTTAATTTGGAACTGCTAGAAGCTTGGGAATTACCATGCAGTTAAGGAGCTTGGTGAATTAATCCAAGCAAAAGATCCCAGGATAGTTTTTTTTATCAAAAACTTGGTCAACAAAAACACAGATGAAAGGGGTTCATGAGGACAAAATGGGCTTTTGCCCTTTTCAACCAAACTAATTAGCCTTATGCTCTCCTTCCCAAACTAAATAGGGAAATGCCCCTCTTTTAAAACTCGATTTTTGATAAATCGAGTTAGGTCCTATAGCGGCGTTTTTAAGGACCTATAGTGACGTTTTCAAGACCTATAGTGGCGTTTTGTAACTCGATTTATATGAAATCGAGTTATAGGTAAAAAAAATTAAAAAAATTGCCTATAACTCGATTTAATGGAAGTCGAGTTAAAAAACGTCACTATAGGTCTTGAAAACGTCACTATAGGTCCTTAAAAACGCCGCTATAGGGCTCCAGATTTTTTTTTTTAATATAACTCGATTTATCAAAAATCGAGTTTTAAAAGAAGGGCATTTTCCTATTTAGTTTGGGAAGGAGGGCATAAGGCTAATTAATTTGGTTGAAAAGGGCAAAAGCCCATTTTGTCCGGGTTCATGATAAGCTTAAGTTTGATGGTTTGTTTACTGTTTTTAATGAGGATAGGGGTCGTGGTTTGGCAATGTTATGGAAAGATAGTGTTAATGTCTGGGTTGATAGTTTTTCTACTTATCATATTGACGACATTGTTCATGGTGGGTCAGTGGATGCATGGAGACTTATAGGGTTTTATGGTGAGCTAGATATGAGTTTTAGGAATGAAGGGTGGAATATGTTGAGGATGCTAAGCTCTAAACCAAAGTTGCCATGGTGTTGTATTGGTGATTTTAACGAATTACTTCATGTGCAGGAAAATGGGTTGGACAACCAAGGGTGCACAGTCTCGTGCAAACTTTCAGGGATGTTTTAGATCATTGTGGCTTTGTGGACTTGGGGTACTCGGGTCCAGACTTTACATGGCATGGTTGTGGTCGAGGGGAGTTGATTTGGGAGAGGTTGGATTGGGGGGTGGTTAACTATGAGTGGCTTTCTAGGTTTCCTACAAGTAGAATTCGTCATCTGAATTGTTTCACTTTGGATCATCACTTGATTCTTCTATCTTTAGATTCCAATTTTGAGGTGATGTGGTTGACTGATCTAGAATGCAGTGGGGTTATTTCCATTGCTTGGGCTTGTAATGCTGAAGGTTCATTGATGGTAGTGGCTACCAAGAAAGTGTCTACGTGTAAGAAGATGTTAAAGGCTTGGAATAGGGACAGGTTTGGGAATGTATTACAGAAAATTAAGAAGACTAAGGAGCTACTTTGAAGGGCTGAAGAGGAGGTGGTTAGATCAGGGAGTGTTGATGCAGGCTGAATCAAGAGCTGACCAAATTGTATGCAAAAGAAGAGAAAATGTGGCATCAAAGGGCTCAACTTCAATGGCTGCAATGTGGAGACCAAAATACAAAAAAAATTCATGGCTCAGCAATTCAAAGAAAGAGAAGGAACTTTATAAAGGGATTGAGGGATGCAGAGGGTACTTGGCATGAAGATGAGGACCATATGTCGGGTATGCTTACAACCTATATTGCTGAATTATTTACTTCCACTAACCCCCATGATTTTGACCGTTTATTGGATGGTGTCCAAAGTGTGGTGATGGATGATATGAGGGTTGACTTGGCTAAACCATATACGGTGGAGGAAGTTGAGTTTGTAATTAAAGAAATGGCTCCTTTAAAACCTCCAGGTTCAAATGGAATGACCCCGTTGTTCTATCAAACATATTGGAGTGAGCGAGTGACTGATTTCAGACCTATAAATTTATGTAAGGTTATTGCAAATCATCTAAAACCTTTTTTGAAATATATTATTTCAAAAGCCCAAAGTGCTTTTATTGCTGATAAATTGATTACTGATAATATTTTTATAGCCTTTGAGTCCCTTCATCATATGAAAAATACTTGTACAGGGAAAACAAGTTTCATGGCTCTTAAATTGGATATGAGAAAGGCTTATGACAAGGTGGAATGGATGTTTCTTGAAAAAAATTCTCTTACGGATGGATTTCCAAGAGTCTTGGGTGGCTTTGATCATGGAGTGTATCACAACTGTTTCTTATTCCATTTTGGTGAATGGTGAGCCTAAAGGTTTGTTTAAGCCTTCTAAAGGTTTGAGACAGGGAGACCACCTCTCACCTTATCTTTTTCTTTTTTGTGCTGAGGGGCTGAATCTCATCATTAGGGGAGTAGCTTTGAAGGGGGAAATTCAAGGTCTTTCCTTATGTAAAAGGGGGCCTAAGATTACTCACCTTTTTTTCATAGATGATTGCTTGTTGTGTTGCAAGTCTACTTTGGATGAATATGAGAAGATTCAAGAACTTCTATCTTATTATGAAGTAGCTTTGGGGAAAATGATCAATAAAAATAAGACTACCTTATTTTTTAGTAGAAACACTAATGTGTAGATGTAAGAGGCTACTAAATTATCTCTACAGATTACGACAATACCACACAATGAGAAGTATTTGGGGCTCCCCTCTTTTGTTGGGTGTGGAAAGAGAGCGTACTCCTTGTATAGAATGTATAGATTGGACGATAGCATATAGTAAGGGGGGGGGAGCATCACAAGAAGGGAAGTGTGCATAGTGAAAGGGGGAGTTTTTGTGAGCTCAAAAGGAAAAGAAAAAGTTGACACACAACTTTATAACCCTTTTTTAGTTGTTTTTATTGCTTTCTTTTAAAGCTTTAACACTCTTTTTTAAATTTCAGTTTATATTCAGTATTTGTGTTTATCTCAATGCTTTGTAGCATTTTTAGATGTTGATTATATATCTAGGATTTCGTATCCTAGATGCAAATACTTCATGTATTTTGCATTAGTTGAGTGTTGGACATGCAATTGATCCTTGTGATTATTCTTAATTTCATTGCATATCTGGATGAGGATTTACTAGCTAAATGTTCATTGTAGTCATTCTTTAATGACTGTTCCTATTTGATCAGGATATGCTTACTTGTTTTATAGTGTTTACAAGCTTGATCGCACTTTACTTGCTCATGTACATACCATGTATTCAACTTGTCATAAGTTTAATGAAAGTTTTGTTTGTGTGCAAGTGTTTCAGGTTACAGGTACATACATGCAAGTGCTTCACAACTTCTAAATTAGGTGTGAGTGAGTTTTGCTACTGTTCCTAAACTCACGTTTAAGTTAGAGTTTGTTTTAGGGGTTTTGTCACGAAATAACCAAAGGGGGGATTGTAAAGTTGTAATTTACAAATATGTGTTTTGTTGGCTTTTATTCCGTGCCAAATTTGATTGTAATTTTATTCAATCTTTTGTACCCTATATTTATTGTGGGAATTAATTGTAAGGGTTGTGTGATAGAGAGAGAGTGTGAAGACTCAATAAATTGAAGACTTAAGAGTTTTCACGGGTAGCTCGCAACTTAGCATCTTGTGAAGTGATCCATGTGACCTGCATATGCTGGAATGCAAAGAGTCAGGACAGGATGGAGACAGCTGTGTTTCGCGAGTAACTCGTGGGTAAGACCTTCCCGCAAGACATCCGCGAAACATTCTATTTTGCCAGACTATCATTTCTGATACACACTTTCTATGCCTACACTATATATATACCCACATTACTCACAAATGTTGAGGAGTGCTTCAGAGGGAAAACCCTAGCCACAAACCTAGAGAGTTAGAGATTATTATACCCATATTTCTCTACACAATTGCTTGTGGATTTTCCTCAACTCCTACCTCTCAATTTCCATACCATCCAGAGGTTGATAACCCAAACACTTACCACCCCTTTCATAGTGTTCAGTGATGTCTTGGTGCTACTGGGAAGTATTGGAAGAAGCCAAGGATGACATATGCAACATGGAGCATGTTACGGGATTCGGAGAGCTAGACAAGACATGATTTCGAGAAGCCTTGTTGGAGTAGGAGCTTGGAGGGCTTAGGTACATCTGGTAGATTAGGCTTGGAGGGTCTTTTGCCAACCCATGTATCCCAACTGATTGTCTAATTGATCAATTACCACTTGGAAGGTGGCAGAGAAGTTTTTCACTGAGTTCTTTAGTTCCCTCTTCGATAACACATCGCTGTGTTGTCTTTGTTTTTGCATCCTTCTTCCCTACTCTTTTACATTCCATTTTACTGTTGTGTTGTTATGATTATGGATTAGAGTAGCTTGTTTGTTTATCTGCTCGCATTTACATTATTCCGCACTTAGTATTAAGTTTGTGTAAAATCTATTAAGCTGTAATTTTAATTTGGGGGTCTAAACAGCTTTTGTGTTTTCAACACATTTTCGAGCATTCAATTGGAATCAGAGTGGGTGCACTAGTTGTGATTTAATTACCTTTGTACGATCCTTGACCCCATTTGAGATGGACTAATCTCAATCTTTAAATGTTCCACCATATTTTTATGGTAGCAACTATGCTTATTGGAAAGTCTGGATGAGGGCATTCTTGTATTCAATTGATAATACTATTTGGGATGCGGTAGAAGTAGGATGGACTAGGCTGGAGGTTATTAAATCCATTTGGGATAACGCAGCACCTGCGGCAGCTAATGCTAACAGTAAAGCTTTGAATGCAAGTTTTTGTGGTGTTTCTCCAAATGAGTTTCACAAAATTTCTCACATAATAGTTGCCAAGGAAGCTTGGGAGATATTGGAGACCACCTATGAAGGCACAAAGAAGGTGAAGGATACTAAGTTGCAGATGCTAACCACTCGATTTGAAGAGCTGAAAATGAGTGAAGACGAGTCATTCGACTCATTCTATAGCAAGCTGAACGAGGTGGTTATTGGCAAGTTCAACTTGGGTGAGAAGATGGAGGACTCAAAGATAGTGAGGAAAATCCTTTGATCATTGCCAAAGAGCTTCTGTGCAAAAGTCACAGCTATAGATGAAAGTAAAGATTTGGATGAGATCAAAATCCAAGAGCTCACTGGATCTCTCCAAACATATGAGCTGGGACTACCTTCTCATAAGTTGAGCAAATCTCTTTCTCTTAAAAACATCACTGAGATTAAAAAAAAAAAAAAAGAATAAGAGAGTTCTTCAATAAAAAGACACTTGGTTATTCTCTTGAAAGATCACATATAGAACTGATTGAGAGACCACACATCTTGGACACATTGTAGAATTGGAGAGAAGATTGAAAGGCATCTCAAGTCCAATCTTCATTTGTTTTAAGCTTCAGTGTATCAAGGTACACTTTCTCATTCATTATTTCCAAAACTCAGATGTTATATGCTATCTCACATGAATGAAGTAGATCCGTTCATATTTTGCAGCATGTTTTTGTATGAGATACAAAACTGCATTTTCCATGAGTTTATCCTACAACATGTACATCCCAAAACCATTTCCAATGGATCAAGCATATCAAGAACACCACCCCCTAGAGAAAGTAGTAGAAGATTATTCCCCAATGGATAAAGCATACCAAGATCACTATCCTCAGTAAGGAAGTAGAAGACTCTTCTTTAATGGTTCAAGCACATATCCTCAGTAAGGAAGCAAAAGATTCATCCTTAAGGAATGTTATCCCCATGGAGGAGGCAGAAGATTCTTCCTCAATGAACCCAAACACATTTAAACAATCCCAGTATGGAAGTAGAAGATTCTTCCCCAAAGTATCCCTAGTGAATCAGGTACACCTAGAGTATCTCCTGTGAGGAAGCAAAAGATTCTTCCCTAGTAAGTCCCATACTCCAAAAAAAAAAAAAAAAAATTCACATCAAGGAAGCGGAAGATTCTTCCTCAAATTCCTCAACAAACCATGAAGAAAGCAGAAGATTTTTCCTCAAAGTCCTCAACAAACCATGAAGAAAGCAGAAGATTCTTCCCTAGTGGATCACGCATCTACACTACTTCTCAGCGAGTCCATTCCTACACTCCTCAGTGAGTTTCTCATCCCCAAGCAAGTCATGAAAGGCAGAAGATTCCTTCCCATGCACACCTACTCCTTAGTGAGTTTTCACTATTCCTAGTGGATCCAACATTCAAGACTACTCGTGCACATATCCTCTGGGAGTTGAACATGTAGGCACGGTAGTAAAGGGTAGAGATAGTGAGAAAGAGACTAAGGTCAACTCGAGGCAAGAGCCTTACCAGGAAAGGTAGAGAAAGAAGTAATGAACACAAAAGTAACAAGTCTCCCAGAGAAGTTTGAGGCAAGAGCCCCAGATGGACACCATAGAGACTATATCCTTTTGTTGTTTGTTGGGTTAGCTTGTAAGAGCACCCTTGTTTGTTTTTATTTTTTAGTGATCTAGGATAACGAGTCACTCGTCATTTGCTTGCAAGTGAGAAAACAGGTTTTTGGGATAGTGAACCTATCGTTGCTTGTTTCCCAAGCAACAAAGGTGGGACTTCGGACATATGAATTCCACACAACTCTTCGAAGTAGCACCTCGCCCCATGTATGCGTGATGTGTGTTGTGTGCGTGGGTTGGGCTTGAGCCGTACATCAAAACAAAATATTTTATCTCTTATTCTTTTCATTCCATTAGCAAAGCTCACGAATCAAAAGAGGGGTATCTATAGACACCGCATTTTGTACCCCTTACGACTCAGGCCCCCATTCCCCGATAATGCTTAAACTTTAAGGCCCAAGGCCAGTTTAGACCACAATCAGATATCAAATTGACTTGTGAAGTGTTAAAATGGAAAATATAACTTTTTAAATGAGTAAAAATCTATTTTTGGAAATAAAAAACCAATGTGGCCCTCAGCCCACGTACGTGGGTAGCGGCCTATGTCCGTGGGCCAAAGCATGTGTACGCCGGTACATTCCTGCATGCACAGCTTGGGTTTCAAAAGCATAGAAAAGAAAAGTTTCCTACAACAATGTCTGAGATTTGAAATGAATCCCACATCATTTGGGAGCCATTCCAAACCCCATTTTTTCCACTATAAAAAGCTTTACATGGTACATTTTCAAAACATATAGAAATCCCATGGAAAAAACCTAGGATTCACTAGAAAATAGTGAATCAAAAGAGAGTTTTTCAAAAAACACCCTTAAGTCAATTTTATTTGATTGAGACCTTTTCACCCCAATCCTTTGAGTTCAAGATTACTAATCATGTGTTTATTGATTGTGATAGATTTTACTGAGGGGAATGGTCACAATCAAAGCTTGGGAACTCCTTTTGAGGTATCAAGCTTCAACCCTCTCTCTTTTATTTTTCTAGTTTCCTTTTTTGTTTTAATCTTGCCTTTTTACTTAGTTTATGTATATACATGTTTGCTTAGGTTAGTTTTATAGTTCTTTTTATGTTACAAGCATGTTTGGTTGTTAGAATTAGGGTTTTTTGTTCATGCTCTATTTTTTGTTTTGTGTTTCTAGGTTAGGGTTCTTGAATAAGTACCGCACACACATGTTATGAGCATGCACATGTAGGTTAAATCCTGCATATGCAGGTCTTTGGCCACGTATGTAGGTACTTGCCCAAAAACCCTAACTCAAATCTTTTATGTTGTTTAGCTTGTTTGTTTCACGTGTTTTTTCCTTTTTTTAAATCCTTTTCTTATGTCCATACATATCTAGGTCTCTGTCTTATATGCTTGCTTGTCTTCAAGATGCTTAGATTAGGGTTTTATGTTTGTTTCTTGCTTTTAATACATAAACATGCATTCACATGCCCATTCATGATGCCTTAGGTATTGTGTTGTTGAAAGGTAAGTGAAGGTAAGCCATGCATAAGTATGAACATGCATTTGATGGTGTATATTGTTGAATGCCTTGCTTTATGTCTTTCAATGCCAATTATATGCTTTACAAGATCTTATGATTACCATGATATGCTTGCTGCCATGTTTTGTTTGCTGCTTTGCCCTGAGATGTATGATAGGGTGTTCACATGTTAGATGTATCCTAGGGTTTCGTACTTGTGTTTTGGGTTTGGCTCTCTTTTGCTTTAAGTTAGATAAGTGTTGTTTTGGGATAAAGATGCCATAATTGTATGCTAGATGCGTGTTAGTGTGTGTGTGAGTTTAGAATGCAAGTGTTGAATTAGTTTTTAATAGGGTTTATTCATAAGACACAACAATGGGAGGCCAATGTTAGGGTTGGGCAATCTTGGGTGCCTAACACTTTCCTAAAAGCATACCTAAATTCTAAACACATACTCTAGTAGTTGGATAAAAAGTACTTCCTCGAAAAGGACACTATATATATGGTTCCTAAACCATTGCAAAGATTAGGTGGCAACTCCCCCCTTGTGTCCATACCGTTTGGCCCTAAAATGGTGTTCGCATTTTTTAGACGGGTTAAAGCCAGGTGGAGGAGGGCCATCCCTTCGCCTAATAAATAGGGGAGCCACTAACTTCTTTTCCAACAAATAAGGTTAAGCTTCGACGTAGGTATTGGCAATGGAGGAAACTTCTATGGCCCTCTCCTAGGATACTAGGTTGATCTAGCCTTCCCCTCTAATTAAAGGTTCGATGAGGTTCATAAGTTGGCTGAACTTGCTGTTGATAAGGTTGGATAATTAGGGTGGCACAAGTAGAAGGAGAACCCCTTAGCCTTTCAGGTGCCCTAGCAATCATGTGAACATCGACTTTGTTCCCCTTACGAGTAGTCGACTTCTTTACTTGTTATTCTATCATAGAATTCAAAGCCTTAGGATCAACTACCTTCTTGCTCCTAATACACTTATCAATATGCTCCCTAATAGGATTTCAGGCTCACAAAATGAGTAACTTGAACATTGCTCATCTTCTTATAGTGTGGAGGCTTAAGGTTATCAATGAACCACTTAATCATTTCCTCTTCCATCAAAGGAGGAAGCACTTGTGCGGCCAACTCACGCCACGTCTGAAGGACTGTATGATTAGGAGCTATCTTAGTATTTAACCAATAATAATCCAAAAAGGCATTAGTCATCAAACTCCAGCTAGAGGTCTTTTCCAATCTCACATACCAATGATACCATATGGTTGCAGGGCCAGTTAAACTATCAGAAAAGATTTGACAAAGTAAGAGCAAATTGCCCCCATAGGGTGCCATCTTTTTACAAAACATGCGCAAATGGGCGCACAGATCCCCAGTGCCTTCATACTTGATAACTAATGTGACTTGAACTTGGGAAGCATAACAACTTGAGGGAATTTTGGAAGTTGCATCATCCTCCTACAACTAACTGTTGCATCATGGGCATCAATTTTTCCACCTGCTCCTTTAAATTAGCAATCTCAAGGGCATTTTGGAAGTTGCACCCTCGCTCCAAGCGTGTGCATGCAACAACAAAGGAAACACAAAGCTAAAAGATAGGCAAAAGAGAAAACAAAGAAGCACACAAAGGGGAGAACAAGGAAAGATAGCACACAAAGGGGCAAACAATCATGTTATCAAACAAACATGTTATCAAGCAAAAGAGGGTGTCTTGAAAGGACAAATATAGGATTAGATTTGGTGTCCGTAATTCCATTATATTGGAGTATGGACGACATATGTGCCATCAAGCAAAGTTCCTAAAAGGGACTTGGGATTTCGTGTTCAAAGATGAGTGTGAACCCACACGAAATCATAGATAGGAAATAGGCTTGATGACACAAACAAGCATAAAAAGACACATGCATGAGCATATAAGCAAGGATGCAAACAAACAAAGGAAAGCCAAACAAAATGGTACAAAGGAAGCATGGTATCACACAAAGGGGAAGGGTAAGCATGTTATAAGGCATATACAAAGGCTAACATGAGAAACCCTAACAAGAAAAGCTAAGCAAAGGAGAGAAAGGCAAAAGGCAAGTAAGCCAAACATTACAAAGATGTACTCCCAAACATTGTTGCATCCAAACAAGCCACAAAAGGGGAATGGGTGCAACTAAACAAGCAAGAAGGCCCTAAAGACCAACAAGTACAAAGCTACAAAGGGGGAACAAACAAGAACATGGCAGCGGCCTATATCTAGGCAAACAAGCATGGATCTAAACAAAAACACATGGAAAAGAGCAAACAATGCACAAACATGCATAAAGGAATTAATCCAAACCTTTTGTTGTATACTTGGGTGTATGGATGTTGGCCTAGACCACTAGATCTAGATCTACATCCTACCCAAAAGCAAAGCACAAGAAAGAGGAAAAAATAAGGGATATAAGGCTACAATGTACTAGGCATAGCATCCAAACAAAGCTTTAAGCATATGAACATGTAGATCCAAACACATAAACATGGCAAGAAGCACATGAACATGGCAAAGAGCACAAATACAAAAATTAGACATATGCTAGTCTAAGAAGGGTAGGCAAACAACATCAAAGAAATAAAACATGTTATAAAACAAGTAGACATGATAGAAAAACTATAAAACATGTTAGTAAGCAAGATAAAGAAAGAGATATGCTAAAAAGTCTATAAAACATGATAGAAATTAAATGGGTGTAGATAGTAGCTAAAAAGCTACATCTACACCCTTAAGCCTCAAATCCAAGGTACCAAGACCGAGAAGAGGAATATGAAAGCAAGAATACTACCACTTGACTATTGGGAGAAATGAGAAATAAAAGGTTTTTGTGTGTGTTTTGAAGAGGAGAGAGAGAGAGAGAGAGAGAGAGAGAGAGAGAGAGAGAATCTACCTAGAAAATGCTCCATAAAATAATTTTTTTTTTTTTTTTTTTTTTTTTTTTTTTTTTTTTTTTTTGGTTCTGGTGTCTGGGGGTGTTTATAAAGGTTTTGTGACATTTCAGCTTCTGGTGGCCCTTAAAGGGCTACTTGTCAGCTCCGGCGGCCCTTTCAAGTGCACTGGGGTTGATTGCTGACATTAGCAGTTTCGTCTTTTTCTATTCCATGTTTTAGTGAAGGCCTTCTCTAACTCCGATTGAGCTGATCTTAGTGTCTTGGAAAGGTATGAATGTCTAGTTTCCAGAATACTTGACAAAATATAAATCTAATGGTTTGATCAAAAGTTATGGCCTTGGGAAGTAAGATAATGCTCGACACAGTTTTCAACATATCTCGACTATTTTAACTCTGATTTCGACACATGACTAGTCGTTGAAAAGGAAATTCAATAATATTTGCAATGGCATTGGTTTCAACCCATTCTATCGAACGAATCAAAATTAGAGTTTCTGGTTCCCTCGAGAGTTAACCTTGGGTCAAACTTGGTCAAAGTTGATTAAAGTTGAAATAAAATCTCCAAATAGCTCGAGTTTGATGTTGGAACATGAAAAAGTGTAGTTTTAGGGTGATTTTGACCAACTTTGAGTTTTGGTCAACTTAGGGTTGACCAGAGGCATTTTAGTCAATTTGACCAAAAAGGCACTTCAAGTGCCCCGATGCCCGAATTGGTTGTGGCGTGTCAATCTAGATGTTCCCACGGTCCCATGGTAAAAAGTTGATATTTTTAGAATATTAGGAGTTCGACACACAAATTGTGGACGAACAAAATACCGTATTTATAGGAAAGATGATTGACAAGGTTACAGGAGTAACAAGATCAAAAAAACTAGCCACTTAAAATAATATGTAATTAAGGAAGTAACAATAATTTGTTTTTTTTTTTTTTTGGGTGATATCGAAAACCATTTTAAGTTTGGGCCCGAAAATTATGTTGTTATTTCATAGCAAAATTCCATAGTAATCTTCAAATGATAAAGGGTACTATGTATCAAAATTATACAAATTTAGAAACTAACGTGAAAATGAATATTATACTTCAAAAATATAATAAATAAATATTTGAATTATCTATTTTTATTGATAATATATCAGTTTGTAAAATTATGTAAAAATTTTGTAATATCTCTATAGTTACTCTAACCTTGAAACATAAAATGAAGACGAACTAATGGGGAACAATATCTTGCTATAATGGGTTGTTACACATTTGCTTATTACCTTATCTCATCCTTGAAATCAACAATATATTTTAAAGGATTTATATTCTTCCATTTGTCATCCCAAGCATGCGTTTAGTTGAAGTTACCTAACATTTTTTGTCACTCAAAAAGGTTAATTAAAATGACTCCTTTATCTTTAGCTTTTATTGGTCTTTGTATAATTCTTGCTTTCTCCTGTGTCCTTCCTGGAATGGCACTCATAGAAGAAGAAATATGAACAAGTCAATGTCAACGGCTTTTCTTATGGGGAAAGTCCAGCCATGAAAAAAAAAAAAAAAAAGATCAAAGAGTCGGTCACTTTCTTTTTACCTCACTCCTAACACCAATAAGGGTGACTTTAAGGTGTCAGTTTCAATGACCAAAACCTTAAAACATTTTGATTGCTGCCCTGGCTGTGCGGTTTGGAGCAAGTGGGGTTTGCATATTATATCAATATGTATGTAGAAATGTAACAGTAGCACTGAATTTCCTTGACAAAAGAAAACCTCAACCGCAAATAAACCTCCTTGTAAGTGCTTAAACTAATTAACTCACCTACACCACCAATAACAAGTGGGGTTATCTTTGAACTCCCTTTGTTCCACTTTGTCGTACCATTGCATATAGACCGTACACGTAGGTATCAAGCATATACTAGGATGTAAAATCATAGATGGCATTTATTTAGTACTTTTTTTTTAATCCCTTGTTTCACTTTATCAATTGAGGTATATATGTCATGTTTCTGATTTTTAGGGGTGTAAATTCATTCTTATAAATAACTCCCATAACATTGCTTCCTAATCCATCTACATGTTTTGTCTTTTGGTATTCTTAGGTGGTAATCGAGTTTGTCCTCCTTTTTGCCTCAATCTTTATTACTAACATAATTAAGTTTGGTAGTAAAGAATTCCATGGACAGTGTTGCAAGGGCAAACAGATTTCTTGGCCATCAATGGGGAAGTCTCTTCTCCCCTGCACAATTTCCTTGTGGTGTCACATTTAACATTCTAAGATGCAATATTGCACAACAAGCTCTTACCTCCCCATCTTCTCGCCATGTCATTCTTGTTTTTATTGTTCCCATTCTTGTCGACTTGATAGAGGTGAAATTTGAAGGGAAGTCCTACTCTCCTTTTGAAACGCACCCTAAAACCATGATGGTTGCTATTGTTAGTTTGCTTCTATATTGTTTGACATATGAAGCTGAGCTTGCATTCTCTCCTCAACGTCCCACTTCTAAATTTTCCCGTGTATTGTGCTGCTTCATGAGCTTGTTTGGTTCCTTCTCATTGGTTTCATTAGCTTCTATCTTGCTCCCAGACTGCTTGCAATTTGTTCTATATACTGCTTGCATTTTGCTTTCAATGGGTGAGCACTTGCATGGCATAATTAAAAAATTATGTAAATGGATTCACCAAAGTGTTCTAAAGAAAATCTTTAGCGCCTTGCAAGCACGACAATGGCATACAACGCATCCACCTCTGCAACAGATACCAATAGATGTGAATCATATGCTCAGTATGTAAGAGTTGATCAACAAATTTGCACTACTATAAAGGAGTCTTTTAACCAAGCCCCATTGTGTGGTTGATAATTCTTTAAGAATCTATCTGTAGTTGGAAAAAAAAAAAAAAAAAAAGTACAGAAAGAAGAGAACAGAAAAGAATGGAGCTTATTAGCAAACGGCAAACTGGAGTACGCTTAGGTTATAAGAGTTTTACATGCAATAAATAAATGGAATATCCCTCTGTTTATTTCAATCATTATGTGAAAGAAAAAAATCAGGGACGGAGCTAGGACTTGGAATTAGGGGAGCAGTTTTGCTGCTAACTTTGTGTTGTGGTTCTAGCCTCTAAATCTACTATTTAGTCGTAGAGGGTTTATTTATTTATTTATTTTAGTGTCTTTGATGTGTACTGCTGGGTAAGGACCAAATTAGTTTGTTTAAAATTTTTTGTTTTAAGTAAAATAGGTTGATTGGGCCTTTCTATTGCTATTGGAAATTTTTATTGCTGGGCTTATTTTTCTGGGCTAGTATATTTTGTCTTAAATTTTAGATCTATAAATCTTTTATAGGCTTTACAAGGAGAAAAATGCTAGAGTTATAAACGTTTTTATAAATTGTTAATGTGGTTAGTGGTTATTGTTATGTAAAAAAGTGATGAAAGTATTAAGTCCATATGCAAACCAATAAAAAATTGTTTCTTCAATGGTTTGTATAAATATTGTAGAAAAGTTTTTGACTATAGCACTACTCTCAAAAGAATTAATGATATTCTTAAGGGGGCAAAGTGTAATTTTATAAAACAAAATTGCTAAAATTACTACATACACGCGCACGCGTGCGCGCGCGCGCGCGCGCACACACACACACACACACACACACACACATATATATATATATATATATATGTTTAGGCAGTTTGGGAGGTTGTGGTTGGACGGGTCTTTTCCCGTACATCTTGGTTTGGACTTTGCAAAATTCATGGGTTAGGAAGTCAGGGATACTATTTTGAGTTCCTTCTATGAATTCAATGTCAAAGTCAAAAATGGAAAGGATGGCTTGCCATCGTGCGAAAATCTGTTTTGATGCAATATTTTGAACATCTTTTTCTAAAACATGTTTTGTAGATTTACAATCAATCCTTAGTAAAAACTTTTGATTCAGAAGATCACTTTGAAATTTTGAAATGCATGGTACTATAGATAAAATTTCTTTCTTAATAGTACTATAATTAATCTGAGTGGGAGTCCAAATTCCAGAATGAAAACAGACAATCTGTTTAGGGGATGTGAGACTAACACGCTGGAGGAGAATGCCACCATAACCAATGTTAGAGGCATTAGTTTGAACAATCTTGAAGGAATTGGTTGAGGGAATTCCTAAACAAGGAAGTGTTTTGACATATTTCTTGATTTCTTGGACAATGGCAGTATGAGTTGGAGTCCAAGGGGAAGGATTAACACGAAGTCTATCAAAGTGGAGTTTGCATTTTTGCTTGAGATTTTGATAAAAGTTTGCTACGTAGTTGAAAGATCCCAGAAATCTTTGAAGCTAGGGTTTTTCTAGGATTTCATCTGAAAACTTATCTGCAAACTGGATTGCTCTATCTATGGGTTTGATGAGACCATGATGGATATCAAAACCTAAGAATCGAACTTTAGTTTGGAAAAGCTTGATTTTTGGGGCTGAAACAACAAGACCATTGAGCTTGATAGTAAATAGAAATGCTTTTAGGTGCTTCTAGTGTTGTTCCAATGTTTCTGAAAAAATGAGTACATCATCAATGTACACAATTATGTGACTGAAGAATGGATTGAAGATTTCATTCATGATATTCTAGAATTCTGAGGGTGCATTTTTGAGACCAAAGGGCTTTACATTCCATTCGTAATGGCCAAAGGGTGTGGTAAAGGCTATTTTGTACCTATCAGACTCTCTGATTTGTATTTGCCAAAAACCACTCTTTATGTCAAAATTACTGAAAATTGCTGCTCTACTAAGCCTATTGACTAAGTCTTTCTTATTGGGAATTGGGAATCTTACCCATTCTAAGACTTTGTTAAAGGGCTTGTAGTTGATGACTAATCTAGGAACAACTCTCTCGATCTTAGCATTTTTCTAGACATAAAAGGCTGAACATGACCAGGGGGACCTAGATTTGCTGATGATTCCCTTTTTAAGGAGATCCTTAATTTCGACTCTACAGGTGTCCATGAGTTCCTGATTCATTTGGATAGGTCGAGATTTGGTTGGGATATCATTTTCTTGGAAATCTTTGACATATGGGAGAGCAACTTCATGTCTCTTCCTATGCCAGAAAGCTGTGGGTAGATCAAAATAGACTTTTTGTTTAAGTTTTTCTTCAAACTTTCTGATCTCTCCTTGGATGGTTTTACAAGCTAATTGTTCCTTAATAATCTTGTACCTCACATCATCCTGGAGGTACTTAAGATGGTAAGTTTTGGCTTGAATAAGGTTAAAGGTCTTGGAGACTGAAACTTCTTGGAGACTGCTGATCTCTCTTAGCTCAAGGCTCCTAAGAAACTTAAACTTAACTGGCTCACCAAAAGGATGGGTAGTGATTCCTTCACTATCCATGGTGAAAGGGTACAACAAACACATGAAAGGGTTTCCTAGAATTACCCTATTTGTCATATTCTTGACTAGGACAAATGTGGTTTTGAAGCATGTGTTGTCCTGGCACACATGTGCTTTTGAAATTTTGAATTCAATCTGCATTTTTCCTCTACTTGCAAAAGTTAACCTTTCTTTGGTCTTTCTGAAGTATTTAGAGGGAATGATTCCTTCTTGAATGTAGTTGAGATCAACACCTGAATCCATTATGGCTATGACCTCGAATTCAAAATATTTGTTGATGACAATCCTGACTTTGGAATGCCATTTCTAGAAGTTAATCCTACTGATGGTTGCTAAGAACGGTTCACTAGACTAAACTTGTACCAGATCTTGTTCTTGAAACATATCTGCAGTGGGGTTAATTGTTTCTTCAACTTCATTATTAGAAAGGTTCTAAAATGAGGGTCCTTCCTCATTGCCTTGATGAGAAGTGTTTTCCAAATTTTTTATTCTTTGATCAAGGAAATTGTGGTCAACTCTAAGGATGGTTAGTTCTTGCTTAAGGGTTCTAACCTCAAATTTGGTTTCCTTGATTTCTCTTTGAAGGTCATTGACTGTAACTTCCTTCTTGGATTTGGTAAACCTATTCTAGATTTTTTCCAAATCAACTTTGGGTTCTTGAAACCTAGGTTCGGGTTTATTGGTTTCCCTAACTAAGGTTTTCTTGAATTCACTAAGCTTTTGGGCTTTGATGACTGGGTCTTCGATCTGTTCTATGAGATCTAAGAGGAGTTCTTCTTGCTTAGAGAGAACATTAATAGTCTTGTTCCTATAACAACTATCCATGCAAGGTATGGGTTCATTCGGACCACTAGAAGTGCTAGAGGAGGCTCTAGAGGGTTCAGAGGATGACTGGTATATCTGATGGATCTCACTACTAGAAGATTCACTATCTGAGTGATTAAGTTCTAGGTGCTTAAATATCTCATCCTTACTGGTTTGGTCACTAACAAGGGTGTTGATAAGGGATTTGGCCTTAGCTTTACACTCTTTTCTGAAATAACCCCACAGTTGAAGCATTTTCCTGATGCTTTTGGAATGAGTTTTCTTGTGGACTTGGATTTACCTTTCTTATAGAAATCATCTTGACTGTACCTTTGTTTTGTATAATACTTGGCTGCAATTTTCTTCCTGTGGAATTTCTCAGAGGATTCTTTGCCTCTGTATTTGGATTTTCTTTTGGGAAGAACTGAAGGTAAGCCATACTATGTACAAAAGTTTCCTACTTCGTACTTGGCTTTGGCTTTGCTAGCTTTGCTCTGGATTTTCAAATCTCTGTACATCTTCATTCTTCACTTCGAATAGTGCTAGAGATGTCTCCATAGGTTAGGTTATCATAATCTATGATACCTAAGGGGCTACAAAGGGTTTCTTTGACCTTTTTGCCAAAAAGTGTGGGTAAGCCATTGATGAACTTCTCCTTCCAAAATGGAGAGTTACAATCACTTCTGTGCTTAACTCTGGTAGTGAACGCATCTTCGCACCCCCTAAAGTCACCAAGGGTTTTACATCTAAGGTTACTCAACTGGTCCTAAATCCTAGATGTGATGTTGCTGGATTTTCCTACGAAGTGTTTCATGATCGTGTAGATCAGGGTATTGACTCCGTTACGAATTCCTCTTCCTATGGTTTCATCAAAGATGAGGGTTCCTTCCTCATCTTTCTGGATAGCGTGCTTGATGTCTTCCTTAGACTCTTCTGTAAGGCAGTTGTTCCACCATTGCAGAAGTTTTCGTGTAAATCCTAAGGATATGAGCTTTATGAGCTCAGTATGGGGATGTCCTTCACTGATGTAGTTGTTGGCTACCATGGTCATATGCTATATCTTGTTTAAGATTTCCTATTCTGACAAACCATCTATGCTCCACTCATAGAGTTTACCTGAAGACACTAAGAACTGGCTGCTAACATTCCTTTCCTCGAATTGGAGGTCAGGGGGTGTAGGTTTAGGATACCAATTCTTGGTTAGGCTGATAGGGGTTACCTTGAGATTAAGAGGCTTATTCACTTGTAAATCCTTAAATTGGTTTTCTAAATGTTCTATCTTATTTTCATTAACTGAGTAGGTTCTTCTTGACTACCTTTTCTTCTGGAGTGGTAGGGGTTTTGAAGGGAGAGGCAATTAAATCACTTCCACGGTGTTTGAAGGTTATAGCTTCCTGAGGTGGATGGCTAGATCTAACAATCTCTAGTTTGCTGGAACTACTAGCATCCTTACTAGGAAGTTTGGTCCAATTGGTTTTGGTGATGACATAGGACTGTTTATGCCACTCAAAGTGATTCTTAAAAAAGAAGGGGACATTGCTAGATATCTCTTTCATGAATGTTTTCCAACTTTCCAAAACTTCTTTCTTTTGTTCCAGGGTGTGGTTAGCTCTATAGGCTTCTTTTTTGAGTCTGTTTTCTTTTGACTCAAACTCTTTGCCTAGGGCAACCAGATCAAGGGTGAACTCTTTCCTGATAACCATGAGTTGGTGATCAATTCCAGTTTCTTGCTGAAAAGGATCATGTTGGTCATGCTGATATAGGCTCATCATATTAGTACCTGATGGGGATGGAGCTTTTTTACTGTTGTTGTCTTCTTCCTGATCAACAACTGAGTCTTGTTTGGCTATGTAGTAGGGTGTACTAACCTGGGATCTGGTCTGGACACCTTAGAGCTCTAGTCCTAAATCTCTTCTAGATTTTGGGTAGGGTGCTAGAGGTTTGGATGACCTACACTAGGATGCAGGTCTATCTCTTAAGAGGATAGATGGCTACCTAATGGGTTGGTGTAGATCTACTGGGGATCTAAACCTAGATTCATTAAATTTGATGGGTGCATCTAAAGGTGTTCTAAACCTAGACTGGTCAAAACTAAGTTTAACTGTACCGTCGACTAGTTGTTGGTCAAAGTCTAAGTCTAGATTCTGGGTTAGATCTTGGGTCTGTAGAGGATAATTCTCATTATCTAGAGTCCAATTTGTGAAGAATGTGACTTCGGACCATTTTAAGGTTTTTAGGACCTGAATCTTGGATCTAGGGTCAGTGGTTTGGATGAGACTGGTTTCTCCCATCTTTTTGTTGTTATTGCTTGGACATTCATGTTTGTCCTAATGCACTTGTAGTAAATCCTGTATATCAAGGCTAACTGGTAAACTCCTTGTATTATGAGGGTACTTAGGGTCTTGATATTAAGGGTGAGAGCTTTCATGACATGAAGGTCATGGAGAGCAACAGTGAGGTTGGGGAAATAGTCAAAATGAACTGGTCTACCACTAAGATTGGATTGAATGGTTCCTAAGAGACTGTCATTGAACCTGATGTGTTTGGTGTCTCTAAGGGCCATAAGGATTGAACAATTCAAACCTTCTCTGATCAAAGGTTTAACTCCATCCTGGACTAAACCTATGTGGATGTAGTTGTGTCCTTCCTTCTTTTGTGCTAACAAGGCTGAAGGTGAAAACAAGTATCATGTCTCGTACTCCTTGTTGATTCCATAAACTTGTTCTACAATTTTAACATGGTAATCTGTCTTGAAAGCCTTTTTCAAGGACCATGAAGGTTTGTAGATCTTATTGGTGGAAACTTTAGGGATATTCCAATGTCCTAGTTTTAGATCTAGATCTGATAACTCATAACTCTCAGAATTGAGAATTTCACTTTCTTGAGGAATCTCAGGGAGAGATGATCTAATGCTGGTAGAAGAGTTACTTCTAAACAACCTATTCATTGTTTTGGATTAAAATCCTAGTTAAACAATCAACACCTAATTACCTTCATCCTCAAAACAATCGCCTAATCTCGTGCAAACTACAACCTCTTATCGCCACAATCCTTTCCTCTGAGGGGCCACCCTAAACGCCTGACACACGGCTAACACGGGCTAACCAACACAGACGAGAACAGATACCAAGTCTAATTGGGTTGACAAACAACATAGATCTGGTCTTACGTGTCTCAGCAGTAAACATCTGCAACAAATTGTGGGGATATGAACAGAAACGAGAAGAAGCAGATACCTAGGATATAACTGATCAACGTGAACAAATAATCACAGAATGCTAAACAAATAGGTAAAGAAGGAGGCTCAACCTACCATCAAAAGAACAAGACTAAAGAAGAGATAGTAGATGTAGAAAATAATGAATGGTAATGGAAGAGTTATCAAAAAATAGATGTAAAACAAAATAAAACTATCAGGAGATATATTCATGAAAATAATCAAATTAATGATAATGTGGAAAATAATGGATAACTATGGCAACAATGTCAACCAACTTGATTGAAATTAAAATGTAACTTACAACACTATTACCGGCCAACTTAGCTCTAATACTAAAAGGGGGAGGGGGGGTAAGTTACAGACGATGGGGAGGATGGGGGGAGGCCATCTGATTACAAAATAAAATGTACAAGTGACATTTGTGAACAACAACAACTATGGTGTTACAAATGTAAACAGGGGTTGCCATCTGATTACAAGATTGAGGGTTGTAAAGGAGAGGGCTTATGAAGTAGTTTTATCAGTTCTACACTAAAACTAGACTTGCTTCAGAACTGATCTTGAGCTGCCTTATATAGCTCAAAGGAGCCTTGGATTCTTTTGAAGATTGCTGAAAATCCAGAAGAGTGAAATGCTTTTACTGAGGGTGAATTTCTTTTCCACTGAAAGCACACAGTAAATCTAGATTCTGTGTTGGGTACTGTAAATGAACAGTAACGGTCACTGTTCTTGAATAGTAGCCTGTCTCTTTGGCTTTATACGGCTTCTGGTATAGGTACTGTGCATGTACATTGATTGGTACTATAGATTAATAGTAATCGATTCTGAAAACTGTTCTGAATATTGACTGATGCTATCTAGAATATCTTAATCATTATTCAAGTTGTAACCATCATAAAGATCTTGGGAATCCTGGAAGGGATCGACTGGATTGCGGTTTATATATATATATATATATATGTAAGGACTAGAATTAGACCCTCAGGCCAAATAAAATGGATGATGGCCTAGCAAGCCCAAATCAATATATTTGTTAGAGAGTGGATTTTACAAGTAAAAGATTCAATAAATTAAGTATGGGCCACAATAGATTGGATTCGTGCCAGAAGGATAAGAAAATACAATTTAAAGGGAATAACACTTCTCAGTCAAGTCTGAGGATGAAGTGTTCTTATATTTATTCAAGCATTTTCTAAGTACAAGGTGTTCTTTCTTTTTCTCTCAGATTACATGCCCCATTTTTCATGGAATCCATTCCCTTATATAGTCTTACTTTTTTTGATCCTAGCCTTCCACTTGTTGATTATGTAGGTGATCCCCTAGATCCCATCGGAATCCTCCTGGAAAATTTGTATGTATGTAAGACTAAACATCATTGTTCAAGCGTCATTTCCACATAAATGCAGCTAGTTGGTTAGGTACAAAACATTTAATGTAGAGGTAGCAGCATTCTTCTCAGATATTTCTTAGTTTATTGTTGACTCCTTTCTTTGAATCTTATCCTAAGAAGTATGGTTGCCTCTCATATGGTATTCTCTAGGTGGCCAAGTTCCAACCTTCCACAACATTTCCCGAGGAAGTTTTGCTCCTCAGGAGACACCACTTGTTCATTATTATCTGTCCTTGTCCTCAACCCATTAACCCACATACTTATTTTACTGTTCGACCATCCTTGGGCTCCCTTATATCCTCGAGCATGACCCACGGCCCAATACTCCGACTCAATTATTTTATCCCCACAATAGCCCCTTAAAACTCCATCTTTTTTCTCTTCTGAGGAAAATGGGGTTTTGACTTTGGTTTCCAAACTTAACACATTCAGTGAACTTTCCCATGTGGTAACATTTTTTCACCTGCTTTATACATGTTCCTGATGCTTTGACATCTGTGATGCCCCATTAATTGCTTCACACGGCACCCTATCCCCCACGTTCTATGGTAAAATGAGAATCCTGTGGTAGAGAGATCTTCCATAGAAATTTGAGCGACAACTTTCCCACTCATCCTTCTTATATAAAGTGTGTAGAGATGCCAGTTCCTCCATTTTTAGAATCCTAAATCTTTTAAGAAGCAATCTAAGGTGCTTCTTTCCTACTGTTAGTACCCTTTAGCTCGTACATTAACTTTTAGGACCCTTTCTTCCTCGGCTTCCTATTCTCCACCTCACTCTTCAACAGTCCTCTTTTACTCCTTAGATGGGTTGGTTTGCTAACTTAGTAGATACTCTCGATATAATATCTCACCTAGGGTCTCTATATGGCATTGCCTTCTTGGTGAATGGCATGCTTTAAGATCAGAGGGGAGGGGGGGGGGGGGATGTGATGATCCCTATGATTGCTTTTATAGAGGGAGGAATGAAAATCCCTATGGTGAGGGTGACTAAGGGTATTTTGACTGGCCAAAGACTTTGGCCGACCTAATGCTCCCCAAACCTATTTAGGATATTAGGTAGTATGGACACCCTTAATGAAAGGATGGGGGTGAACCTCACCCATCATGACGTCAACTAAGTGTATAACTGCCAACATCTTAAGAGTATGGGGTACTACCTCAAAACTAGGGCCCTGAAGTCAAGCTTATCTTGTGCCTCCCTAAATCAAACAAGGGCATGGACCAAGATTTTCTGATAGTCTCGGGTGAGTGGCATGATGGTCTTCATTATCCAACACGAGAGGGGCAACCAGGCGGGGTGTTTTAGGTTTAAGTGCCCCATTTTTTTTCTTTTTCTTTTTTTAACAGTGAACACTTAATTTCATGGTCTTTTCTTTCTTTTCTTATAGTTTTAGAAACTCCTTTTTTCTAATTATACTTTTTTTTTTTAGATTTCTATAGATAAGAATTTCACAGCCCTCAACTTCAGCTTTGTTAATGAACCCGATCTCACCAGGATACTCCAATCCAAGATTTCCTCCATACGGATAGATAGTTGCGTGCTACTCATGTCATCCTTAGATATAAGCCCATCTCGGCTAGTTTTCAATCCCCTAAGTATGTCATCATGGTGAAGGATCCCCGGCTGCAGCAAATCAATATCGCAGTACCTGTGTTCCTTGCTAGCCTTCCACCTGAAGTTACCCACCAGGTTGAGTTGCCTACCCAAAGCGTTACTAAGGAAGAAGCAACCTCCTCACATTCAGCTCCCGATGAAGAAACAGTCAGAGTAATTGAAGTTCTTAACTTTGAAGAAGATTTTGAGGTCTTTGATTAATTGCTTTCTACAGAGTCCCAGGCACCACTTTTAGACATCTACCTTCCACTCAAGTTAGATGTAGCCAAGAACCATCTGACGAACCAAAAGCTATGGTGTTTCAATGCAGAAAGGACACCAGTCTCCTCAAGCTACTAGAACCATATGAAGGGGGTCACACCTAAGGTGGCCATCCAACCTTGGCCCCCGATTTCCCTTCCTTCCTATACTTCCCCTTCCGAATAGCCAGAAAAGAAAAGGAAGAGGGAGAAGAAGGGAGCAAAGATTGCTAAAAAAGCACGAAGAAAAACTGGGGTAGAAGATTCGGACATGGAGGTGGTCTTTGAGCGCCATCCTAGGGTTCCGATTTGGAACCTATCACTTGAATTGGATGAAGCCTACTCCTACTAGATTTTTTCATTAGGGAATTCCAAAAGGGAAAAGTGGGCTATGTGGTCGATGCTTTGGAGTAGCCCCTACTCCTACCCTAAGACATGGCCAATTTGAGGACCCTAAAAAAGCACGAGGTCTTCTTGACTCTGAAAAGGGACTTGGCAATGGTACATCCTTCCATTTATTTTATGAATCTCACACATATGTATTTTATACTTCTGGACTATTTCTCACATTATTACTATCTTCCAGGCAATCCAAACAACCAACATCGCTGAGAAATGGGTAGATTAGGCCCATGCCCATTGCAAAGACGAGGAGACATGCCAGATAGCTGCTATTAAGATGCTGGCCATAGCTGAATAAAGGATTAAAGACCTCGGTACAAAGTTGGCCAAGGCAGATAGAGAGCAAAAAAGCACTGAAGCCACCTTGCCCAGCACTGAGAAACAAGCCAAGGATCAACATCAGCAGCTTCGCAAGGCCGAGGAGCAATTGGCCTTTGCCTGCGAGCAAATTGAAATTCAGAAGAAAGAGTTGGAGAAGAAAGAGAAAGCTCTCGATCAAGCTAAATAGTCTGGCTATGACACTAGGGTGAAGGAAACAGAGGGCGCTCTAAGAGCCTAGGTTATAGGAGTCTGCCAGGGTTATTGTCTTCAAGTATGGACCAAGGCATTGAACTTGGTTGGAGTAGAAGCTTCCTCGGATCTGAGGAAGACGGAGAATGTTTTCTACCCTTCAGCACTATGAATAGTAGCCCCACCAACCTCCCAAGTAACCACTACTCCTAAAGCTCTCACAACCACCCAATCTACTCCCAAGGCTCCTATAACTGTTCAACCTACTGCCAAAGCCTCTACCATTGCTTAACCTACTGTCGAAGCTTCTGCAGTTACTCAACTTGTTGGTATGGGTACCACAAATGCCACTTTGGATCCGACAAAGGCATCAAAAGAAAAAGATGTTTCCCAAGGAAAGGAGGTTGAGCACTCAGAGCCACCACCAACAACTAAGACTAATCCTCCACCATCCATTAGCAGCTAGGACCCCACTGTTCCTTAGTATTTTCGTTAATTTGTCTTTTTATTTTTATTTTTTATTATTATTTTTTTTTTTGGATATGTTGTTTTTAGAAAGAGAATGACAAAGAGTGCAATGTACTCCCCTTATTTTACCAAGGGAAGATCCTATGATTTAACTAAAAGTTTCGGTTCCTTCAAAGTATGTATTACTATTACACTTTTTTTTAAAGCATAATTCACATTGTTAACAATCTTATCTTAATCATGGTTATGTTTGAACTATGACAATGAAATGTAAGTCCCCAAAGAATGTCAACTGACACAACACTATTCCAGCGTACTCACATAAACTCAAGCAACAAAGCAAAGAAATACCTAATGAAATACTTATTTACCTAAGACTTAATCAAATAAATGGTGTTAATGCCCCTGAGATGTATAAACCGAGGAGACACACATAACTGAAAATTATGTTTATCACTTAAACAAATAAAAAATATTAATTTACCCAAAGTAAGTGGTCTATGGAACCAGGCATGATCGAAGTTTTATTTAACACTTAAGCAAATAAAAGCATTAATTTACCCAAGGTATGTGGTTTGAGGAACTAGGCATGATCAAGGTTTTGTTTAACACTTAGGGAAATAAAAAGCATTAATTTACCTAAGGTACATGATTCAAGGAACCAAGCATGACCATTCTATTTAACACTTAGAGAAATAAAAAACATTAATTTACCCAAAGTATGTGGTTTGAGGAACCAAGCATGACTGAGGTTCTGTTTAACACTTAGGAAAATAGGAAAGAACTCAGGCAGTAATAATCAAGATAAAAGATGGCAAGATTACCTTTCATTAATAATAGTACCTTTGAATGTTATTTACATTCCACGGACGTGGTACAACATTTTTATCTAAATCCTCCAAAAAATAAGCTCCTATCCTAGCCACTAAAGTGATGCGGTATGGTCTTTCCCAATTAGGTCCTAATTTTTCCCAAGATGGGTTCTTTGCAATTCCCACCACCTTTCTTAACACCAAACCCCCCGTTGCTAATAGTCTGACCTTCACTCCCATATCATACCCCTGCTTGAGCTTTTGTTGATAATGTGCCAACAAGACCATGGCCACTTCTCTTCGTTTGCCGATTAAGTCTAGGCTCTTCTGTAGCAATTGAACATTGTTATCGAGAGTGAACAGGCTTGTCCTTAACATTAGAAACCCGATCTCTAAAGGGATCAAGGCCTTAGAACCATATGTCATGGGAAATGGCGTTTTCCTAGTTAAACGGTGAGGAGTTGTATGATATGTCCAAATAACATGTAGGAGCTCTTCAACCCATCTACCCTTTGCTTCATCTAACCTTTTCATGAACCTATTAACTATAACCTTATTAACTACTTTAGTCTACCCATTCCCTTGTGGATAGGCTAGAGTTGAGTATCTATTCCTAATGCCAAGTTCACAACAATACCTCCTGAAGGCCTTGCTATCAAATTGAAGCCCATTGTTCGAGATAAGAATATGGGGAATCCCAAATCGGATAACAATATTCTTCCATACAAACTTCTTTGCATCAACATTCCTAATATTAGACAACAGCTTAGCCTCTACCCATTTTGTGAAGTAATCTGTTCCGATATTGTTGGGCCATTTCCCACAGCTCTAGGAAATGACCCTACAATATCCAAGCCCTATTGTGAAAATGGCCACAAACTAAACAAAGGATTCAATACGCCCCAGGTTGATGAATGTTTGGAAAAAAACCTTTGGCATTAATCATACTTTTTAACATAATCTTGTGCTTTTTCTGCATACTTGGCCACCAGTAACCCTGAGTAAGAGTCCTGTGTGACAACGATCTGCCTTCTATATAACTTCCACAGATTCCTTATGTAGTTCCTCCAAAAGTGGCTTCACCGCCTTGGGATGGACACAAAGTAAGTACAGTCCTAAAAAAGAGTGCTTATATAATCTCTATTGAATAATTATATACTTTACTAGAGGTCATATAGAAACATACCTTTTTAGTGGAGCAAATCACTAAATTACCAGATCTTGTGCTTTGCTTCCTTTACAAACTCCTCACAATCTCCTTCGTGGAACACCTCCAAGTTGTAGGAGAGGTTACTAGAATCTTTCCTAATTTCCAAGCTCCAAATTCTAGGTGTTAGGTTCTAAGGTCTTAGGATTTTATGTATTTAGAACTCTAATTTGTAATGTTGGCAAACCATGATCAAAACAATGTATTTAGTCTTGTTTAGGCTTGCTCAAATTTGGTTTATTACTATAAAGTTGGAATCGAGTGGTTGCAAAAGTACTTGGGACTTTCGGCCTGGCTCGATCGATCGAAGAATAGACTCGATTGATCGAAAATTGCACAGGTTGATTTTTCTGCAGAATTTCCAACTCAACCCTACTTCATTAAACGTTTAGGATTTTATGTTTTTACCCTAGGTATATAAACTAAACCCTAGCCACGTTTTTGAAGGTTGCTCCAATTGTATTGTTGCTCATACATTGCTGTTTTGTGTAAATCTCTTGTGAGATCTAGAGGAGTTTTCCTTTACACAAATCTTAGGGTTTTCAAGTTGGAGATAGTATCAATATCTTGATGATCAACTTGGTTGCTACCATTGAAGCTTAAAGAATATCAAGCAGGGGTGCTTGTAGCTGATTGAAGAATCCAAGAAAGAAGGAGTCCGTGGATTCGGAACTTGCACGTGGTCTTGTCAGTAAGTTCTACTGGTGGGTAGCATTAGGAAGTCAAGCGGGGAGCTTGTAGTCCTTTTGTATGAACTTCGATTCTTTCGCATAGTGGATTCAGGTTTACCTTGAGGATAGCTAGGTCAAATCCTCCCCAGATTTTTACCGTGTGGTTTCCTGGGTCATTATATCTTGTGTTCATTTATTTTCCGCTGCTTTATATCTTGATATGATTATTTGATTGCTTTAACCTAGAATTGCATAATTTGACTAAGTAACAACTTGGCTAATTAATCTAGGCTAACCAATCTGGTTGTTTTAAGGGGTCTAAAACTGTTCAAGTGGTATCAAAGTGAGTAGCTCTTTTGTTGGAGATTTCTTGATCTTTGAGCTGATCCTTGACCCCTGTTGTCATGGAGCATGGACACTCTCTGTTTATTCCTCCTCACTTTGATGGGAACAACTATGCTTATTGGAAAGTAAGGATGAAAGCATTCCTGAAATCCATTGATGAGAGAGTCTGGAATTCCGTTGAGTACGGATAGGAGAAGCCCACTACTTCTGTGATTGAGTGGCAAACTTCTGAAAAAGAAGCAGCAGGCTTTAATAGCAAAGCTATGAATGCCATCTTCAATGCTGTTTCCATAGAGGAATTTAAGAGGATCTCTAATGTTGAGGTTGCTCATGTTACTTGGAAAATCCTCCAAACTGTGCATAAAGGCACAAAGGCAGTTAAGATCAATAAATTGCAACAATTGACTTCTAGATTTGAAAGCATTAGAATGTCTGATGATAAATCTTTTGATGAATTCTATACTAAATTAAATGATATTGTCAATTCTGCTTTTAATTTAGGTGAAGTCTATGATCAACCTAAAATTGTCAGGAAGATACTTAGATTTTTAACTGAAGACTTTAGATCCAAAGTGACTGCCATCACTGAAAGTAAGGATGTGGACTCCATCCCTGTTGATGAACTTGTAGGATCTCTTCAGTCCTATGAGTCTGACCTACCTAAAGTGAACAAATCCAAATCAATGGCTCTTCAGTCTGTTGATGATGTTGATGGTGGTGGATTTGATGATGAGCTCTCTGCTACAGAGATTGCCTATCTTGCCAAAAATTTCAAAAACTTTCTTAGAAATACCAACAGAAAGGCAAGAGGTACTTACACTGCTAAACCTAGAAATTTTAGGAAGAATGATCCCACTAAGGTTAATAACCTTGAAAAACCAAAAGAAAAAGTTGGTCAGTCTTCAAATAATTCTTTGGGTCCTCAGTGTTTTGGTTGTCAAGGGTATGGTCATGTGAAATCTGAATGTCCTACATTTTTAAGGACTAAGGGTAAAGCTATAGCTGTGACCCTTAGCGATAATGAGGTTTCCGATGATGAGTCCGGATGTGATGAGGATGGAAACTTCATTGCTTTCACTGCTACTGCTGTAGTCAATGAAAGCATATCTGTTGAAGAGAACCCTTCTGATGGGGAACTCTCTGAGGATGCAGATCTTCAAGAGGCCTACAATAAACTCTACAAAATTGCTACTAGGGATGCTATGAATGTAGAACTTGGCCTGAAGAAAATTGATTCTCTTGAGCTTGAAAAGAAAAATTTGCTTGTTAAACTGTTTGATGCTAATGATCTTTGAACAATGTTAAATCTGAGAACATGCTTTTGCTTGATAAAGTTAAAACTTTGGAACATGATTTATCTGTTGCTAGATCTGCTAGTTTTAAACTTGATCACGTGCTGAATGTTCAAAAGTATCCTTCTGATATATCTGGGTTAGGTTATGTTGAAAGCATCTTTGACTCTACACTACATTCCACGAATTTTGTTCCTTCCTCTTCTTCTAAACCTTCTGTGAGTGAGGTTGTGAGTGAAACTGTCAAACCACCTGTGAGTGAGGTAGTCAAACCCGTAGAAGTTTCACCTCCTAAGAAGAATAGAGTTGATCTGAGAGAAACTAAACCTACCCTTCCTAAGGACAAGATGCATGGTAAACCTGCTTGGGTGTGTCATTTTTGTGGTAAGTCTGGACACATTCGTCCTAACTGTTACAAGTTTCAAACTGCTAAGAAAGCAAACAAACCAAAAGTGTCTGTGTCTCAAGTACAAGATCCTATGGCATTTATTGGTGAATTGGTAAAGGCTTTGAGCCTTTATTCCAATCCTGGAGTTGGAAATCACTCGAATGTGAATAAGAACTTCAATGCTCGTGATGCATCTAAAAGGTTTTGGATGCAAAAGACTCGACCTAATTGAGTCTTTCTGACTTGGTCCTTGTGCTTCTTTGCTCATTCCTCTGTGACCATTGTTCTTTGGTTTTTGTGTTTTCTTTTGTTTTGTTCTAGGATTTGCATTGCATTACATTCATACATTTCATTCTAGGATTTATTTGTTTTCTCTTAAATTAAAAAAAAAAAAAAAAGAAGAAAAGGAGAAAGCAAAAATTATGTTTGACACTATTTTTCTTGATTTTTGAAAAACAATGTTGGTCTATCTTTTTACACATATCATGTTTTGTGTATCTTGTTTAACTTTGATGAACTTATTCATTGCACTTGACTAGTTGAAACTTTGTAGTGCATGTTGTGTGGGAAAGATGTGTATGGTTTTTAATCACTTTGTCTTTATCATGAAGTCATATGTTATTTGACTGTCAGACTTGACTCTTTTGAGAAAGGCATAAATAACCATCTCACCACTATTCACTAGCCAATCATGAACACCTTAGTGCATATCATAAGATTGTGTACTTGAGAAAGTGTAGCACATGCACAAAAAGAACATAAGGTGTAGCCTCAAATTAAATTAAAACTGGTGTGTACTATTAGGCTTGATGCCAATTCACTTAATTCAAACCGGTGTGTACTATTAGGCTAAATGCCATCTTATACAAATAAGAGGCAAAAATCAAGAAACTTACATGATTGCAAGCTTTTGTTCTAGGAGATGTGGGAGTTATAGAATGTAACTTTTTAGGTGGTAGTCTCTTTTAAATTCTATGTGATGAATTGTGTAGACTTTGTGTTTGATTGTTATTCACATATCACCTCACATGTATCTCAAGTTTTTGCTAGTATCACACACTACACAAATTACTCTTTGTTAAACACTGTACATGCTAGTGTGTGTGTTTTTGGTCTGACCAACCAAGTTTGAAAATATCTTGAGATTTGTGCACAACATTTTTGTTGCTTGAGAAAATTCAATGGGAGAATGATTGAAACTTGTTTTTGACATAATTTGGGTTTAAAAAATTTGGGTTTTTGAAAAGGCATTCCATCTTATACTCATGCATTTTGCTTTCCTTGTTTAATGCTTTGAGGAGTTGTTGTTCAAAATTAGGTTTGTGTCTTTCAAAACTGGATTTTTTTTCAAAATTTAGTGAGTCTCTGCCCATTTCGATCGATCCAGTCTGTTTTTCGATCGATCGAAAAAGTGCTTTAGTTTGTTCTAAAATGACTGTTTCATTCGATCGATCGAATGTAATTTTCGATCGATTGAAGATCATGGAAAAGCTTTTTTAAAAGTTCAGATCTGTCTTTTTCAAAGTTCTATTTCAAACTTTTCAAACTTTTTCTTTTCTCTCTCCAACGAGGCAACGCTCCACATAAAGATTTTTGTTGTTTTCCTCCGAATATTTTGCAAAATCTCTCTTTCCTCAAGCCGGTAAGTCTGTTTTGTCCTTCCTTTTTGAGTTTATTTACATATTTCATGCATTTTTCATGCATTTATGCTCAAAATTTTGGAACTTTTTCTATTTGGGATTTCTGTTGATTCAAGCCCTATTTTGTGAAATTGATTAATGGGTTTTTGTGGGAACATGCTATAGACATGATCTTAATAGTTTAATTTGATCAATTTTGAATTTGGTGAAAAATTGAAAAATCTAGGGTTTCTAATTGATCCGATTTGGGGATTTTGTTAAATTGGGTAGAATTTGATGAAATTGGCTTGTTGTGTTGATGTAATTAAGCATTATAATCTATGTGATGTGTTTTGTAATGCTCAATTCATCAATTTGTTTACAAATTTCATCAAGTGGTTTTCAATTTTTGGGGTTTTTGATAAGAAATTCCCTGCTCAAGCCAATTTTGTCAATTTAATCTCAATTGAACTTAATTGCTCACTGCATTAGTACATGCATCATGGCATGGTATCTGTTCATGCATCATATAGATTTTTCGTTCTATTGTTTTTTTGTGCTAACTTGCAGTCTGTCCTCGGTTTTGTTTTCTTGTGTTCTTTTGGTTTTTTTTGTGTCTCTGTCCTTTCCTTAGCATCATGCCTAGGAAGACTAGAGCCCATAGGTCTGTTCTCTCTTCCTCTCCATCCCTCCTTCCTTTAACCGTGAGAGGTTTCCGAGTGAGAAAAACCAAGAGTTTTTTGAGAAACTTAACCATAAGAGAAAGATTTGGGCTGAGCATTCTGTTTTGTTAGATGAGCTTGATCCTGCCATTAGGGCAAACTTTAAGCGTCGGGGCTGGTTACCCTTGTTGGACATTTCCGATCCTCCTCCACCTTCTGCCTTGATTAGAGAGTTCTTTTCGAACATCTCTATCCACGTCTATGATTCCAACACTTTAGTAAATAGTTGGATACGAGGCGTAGAGTACACTATTACTCCTTAGGTAGTGGCTGATGCTCTAGGGGTACCATTGGTTAGGGATCCTGTCTATCCATATGATGAGTCTCCCGAGCTGAGCGATGTTTTATCTTTCATCACTGGGACTTCTGTCCAGTGGGGTTCTGATCCTAGGATCACTTCTGCGGAGCTCTCCAGGTTGCACTATCTGTTCTTTAGGATAGCGTATCATTCCATCTGGCCCATTTCTCATGTTCACACCATTCCTCTTGAGAGGTGTGTATTTTTGTACGCTCTAGTTACTGATGCTCCTATTAGTTTTCCCCATCTCTTTCTTCGTTCTTTGAACGATGTTTATAGGAGTTCATCTTCTTCTCATGCCCTTGTTTATCCTATTTTTATTCATAAGATTTTGCTCTATCTTGACCTTAGTGACTTCCCTTCCTCTAAGCCCGTTCATGTGATAGCTTCCATAGGTGCGTCTTTTCTTAGACAGAGAGCCGCTCATCTTTGAGCTGGTTCTAAACACACTAGGTCTGAGCCATGTAGTAGCACACCTCCTCTTTCTTCTTCTATAGGTATTGCTGGTGAGGATGTTCCTGATCTAGTTGGTGATGATGCTGCTGCTACTGATGTTCCTCCACCTTCTTCGACCGACTTTGATGTTCGTCATACTCTAGAGACTATCATAACCGTTTAGGCGGCTCATGGTCACATTTTGGTGGACTTACTCGATGAGATTAGTGCTCTCCAAGCCGATTTAGCATGTCTTCATTCACCTTCTACACCTCCAAGTTGTAGGAGAGGTTACTAGAATCTTTCCTAATTTCCAGGCTCCAAATTCTAGGTGTTAGGTTCTAAGGTCTTAGGATTTTATGTATTTAGAACTCTAATTTGTAATGTTGGCAAACCATGATCAAAACAATGTATTTAGTCTTATTTAGGCTTGCTCAAAGTTGGTTTATTATTGTAAAGTTGCAATCGAGTGGCTGCAAAAGTACTTGGGACTTTCGGCCTGGCTCGATCGATCGAAGAATAGACTCGATCGATCGAAAATCGCACAGGTTGATTTTTCTGCAGAATTTCCAACTCAGCCCTACTTCATTAAACGTTTAGGGTTTTATGTTTTTACCCTAGGTATATAAACTAAACCCTAGCCACGTTTTTGAGGGTTGCTCCAATTGGATTGTTGCTCATACATTGCTGTTTTGTGTAAATCTCTTGTGAGATCTAGAGGAGTTTTCCTTTACACAAAACTTAGGGTTTTCAAGTTGGAGATAGTATCAACATCTTGATGATCAACTTGGTTGCTACCATTGAAGTTTAAAGAATATCAAGCGGGGGTGCTTGTAGCTGATTGAAGAATCCAAGAAAGAAGGAGTCCGTAGATTCGGAGCTTGCATGTGGTCGTGTCAGTAAGTTCTATTGGTGGGTAGCATTAGGAAGTCAAGCGGGGAGCTTGTAGTCCTTCTGTATGAACTTCGATTCTTTCTCATAGTGGATTCAGGTTTACCTTGAGGATAGCTAGGTCAAATCCTCCCCAGGTTTTTACCGTGTGGTTTCCTAGGTCATCATATTTTGTGTTCATTTATTTTCCACTGCTTTATATCTTGATATGATTATTTGATTGCTTTAACCTAGAATTGCATAATTTGACTAAGTAACAACTTGGCTAATTAATCTAGGCTAAGCAATCTGGTTGTTTTAAGGGGTCTAAAACCGTTCACTAGGGAATAGTAGATGGTGTCCTAGAGAGATGGCTTATTTTGAGAAAGCACTCAAAACTATACATATATTCACTCAATGTGTCTATCATCAATCTGATTGATGTACAAGTATTGTAAATACTAGTAAAGATTCATTTACTATCAGATATATGTGATCCCTAAAAGATCTCATCTGTTAAGTTTAAATTACTACGGTACTGATATTGATAACTCATATCATTATCTGTTAAGTTTAAATTTAAACTTATCTATTAGATAACCCATGTGGATGATCCATGGGCCATGGTTTATGGGTTAGGTCAAAACAAGCCCAATTTCTAACATCTCCCACTCATTAACACTGGGTATTACAGTTAGAACTGGCTCCTCTCAATCTCTTGTCCAATCCTCTCTTTATACAGAAAAATGGAGTGTGGACCTGATGTGAAGGTGCAGGGTAGGAGTACTATATTAAGTCACCATCTAAACTAACATAGCACATCACTCATAATATCTCGTTTATGCCCTAGATGATTTGATCACACCCGATCAAGTTTCTCTAATCCCCAAAAAACTCAAAGCAACACTTAATCCTATACCATATAATATGCTCGTGATTATGTTGAAAACCAAATTCATCATAATCATTTGGGCTATAAGCCAAAAAATAGATGGTGTGTTCTAAATAATTTTCCCCAAACATTCTTGTCAATTCATTCACACTTGACCGATTTACTAGACATGCTCTATGAGACTATATATCGTGGCCCTAAGATGACATGCTAAAGTAGTGACATCAAACATTCACTTCATGACATAGTTCTAGGTTGAAAAAGGGTAAAGAATGGACCATGTAATGGTTGACTAGGGCTCACATAGTGATAGAGTAGGGATTTATCCAATCACTCCCTTAATTGGTCGTCTATAACACATACAGTATAATTTGTATGCTACGGTGAAGCTCCCACTCAACTAGGCTTGTCACACTCAAACATTGTACAAATCTTAGTCCAATTTCCATAAAGGCAACCAACTTGAGCTTCTCAACATAGTTACACATCAAGTTCCTATCCAAGATCTCACATTTGGCTTTATTCAGGCTTCATGAAGTTGTGGATACACTTCAAGTGTGACTCCCATAAGTCTCATGTTAGCCTAGCTAAGGCGACATTCATTATATTATCTTGCAGGCCTCCCTAAGTGTCAAGATGATCACTTACTTGATTTACCGAAAAACAAAGTGATCACCATGTCTCATCCTGCTCGCTACTTAAGTGCTAGGGTGATTGTCTATGTGAGTAGACCGATCTAAGCCTGGTGACATATTCTGAAATAATGTATGCTTAGTATGCAATATCAATCATATCATAAGATGAATCAAAATGAATAACACCATTATTGCATAAACTATGAATAAACATAAATGTTCATAAGGTATCCAAAAACATATCAAATCCTACAAAGTCCTAAACTCCTAACATGAGCCTAAAAGGCATCTCTAGCAATATCTTTAGTAAGTGGATTAGCCACCATCTTGCTAATGGAGATATGTTGAAGGATCACCTCTCCTTATGTAATAGCAAGACGAATGTGGTTATAACGAGTCTGTATGTGTTTGCTTTTGCTATGATACTTGGGATCTTTAGCATGAGCCAAGGCTGCCATACTATCACAATACATCTTTATAGCTTCATCTGCAAGAGATGTCACCCTTAGGCTTTGGAAAAATCTCTTTAACTAAATAGCTTCTTATGTTGTTGTTGAACAAGCAACATACTCAGACTCCATTGTGGATAAAGCAATGCAAGACTGTTTCTTACTACACTAGGAGATAGCTGCACCACTAAGTAGAAATCCATAACCTGTAGTGGACTTGTGCTCATCTCTATCACTAGCCCAGTCAACATCAGAATAACCTCTCAATCTCAAATCTCCACGCTAATAGCAAAGAATAAGATCTGATGTCCCACGAAGGTATCGAAAAATCCTCTTAAATGCTTCCTAATGAACAAGTCCTGGATTACTTTGATAACGACTAACCATACCAACTGCAAAACAGATGGCTGGTCAAGTACACAACATAGCATACATTAGACTTCCAACTGCACTTGCATAAGGAACTTTTGCTATTTCTCTCTTTTCCTTTTTTGATTTAGGCAATCTTCAAGGCTCAATGTATGTCCCTTCTCAATTGGAGTGCCTATGGGTTTGGAATTATGAATATAGAATCGCTCTAAGATCATCTTTATGTAAGTTTCTTGAGACAAACCAAGAAGCTTCTTTGAGCGATCCCTGAAGATCTTAACTCCAAGCACATAATTAGCCTCTCCCATGTCCTTCATTTCAAAAATAGAGGACAACCACCTCATATAGATCTCCTCATCTAGTTCTCCATTGAGAAATGCAGTCTTTACATCCATTTGGAAGAGTTCCAAATCCAAATGTGCAACAATAGCTAGAATAAGGCGAATAGAGACAAATCTCACTACTAGGGAGAATGTCTCTTCATAGTCTATCACTTCTCTTTGGGTATAGCCTTTCACCACGAGACGAACCTTATATTTGTCAATTGATCCATCTGCCTTGCGCTTTATTTTTAAAACCCACTTGTTTCCAATGGTCTTGCACCCAGGAGGAAGGTCAACCAACTCCCAAACTTGATTCTTTGCCATAGAATCTATCTCATCTCTCATAGCAACTATCCATTCAAATGAAGTAGGTGAAGCTAATGCTTCCTCATAGGAAGCAGGTTCATCAAGGTCCAGTGAATCACATATAAAAAATTCCCCCTCAATCTCAAAATGACGATGGGGAATAGTTCCATGTTCACTTCTATGTACCTTGGATCCTTGTGTGTCACTATCTAGTAGTTTGCTCCCACTAGGAGCAAAATCACTCCCACTATCTTTGGCAATTTCAGAATGAAGTTGTGATTCTCCACCCTCGCACAAAGATGGTATGACACCTTCAAGTTCTTATAGCTCATAAAGCTAAAGATCTTGTTTTGCTTCACTGATGCTTGGAAAATCATCTTTAATAAAGTTGACATCACGAGACTCTATCTCAATCATTCCACCATTAGAATGTTCACCACACATTACATACCCCTTTGAGCTTTCTAAATATCTTATAAAGATTTTCTTACTTGCTCTAGGGCCCAATTTCCCATACTTATGGGAAGTACTTTGAACAAAAACTACATAACCCCAAGGTTGTAAGTTATCCAAATTGGGTTTTGCACCAATCCATAACTCATATGGTGTTGTATGAACTAACTTAGAAGGCACACGGTTAAGGATATAGGCAGCAGTTAACAATGCATCCCCCTAAAATGAAATTGGAAGGATAGCTTACGCCATCATCGATCTAACCATCTCTAATAGAGTACGATTCCTTCTCTTTTCAACACCATTTTGTTGTGGAGTACCAGTGTTAGGTTTTTAGACCACTTAAAACACAACAATTGGATTAACCTAGTTTATTAGCCAAGTGATTAACTTAGTGAAATTATGCAAATCTAGGTTAACACAATCAAATAATCATATCAAGATATAAAGTAGCAGAAATATAAAGAACACAAATATATGATCACCCAGGAAAACCGAACCGATAAAAAATCAGGGGAGGATTTAACCTAGCTATCCTCAAGGTAAACTTGAATCCATTATATGAAAGAATCGAAGTTCATACAAAAGGACTTACAAGCACCCACGCTTGACTTTCTAATGCTACCCACCAGTAGAACTTATTAACACGACCACGTGCAAGCTCCAAATCCACGGACTCCTTTTCTCTTGGATTCTCCACAAGATACAAGCATTCCCACTTGTGTTTTTTTAAGCTCCAATGGTAGCAACTGAGTTTATCATCAAGGTGTTGATAATATCTCTACCTTGAAAAACCTAAGCTTATGTGAAGGAAAGCTCCTCAAGGATCTCACAAGAGATTCACACAAACCGCAAAATATAAGCAACAATACAACCAGAGCAACTTACAAAACATGGCTAGGGTTTTGCCTTATATACCTAGGGCAAAAACGTAAGACCCTAAACATTTAATGAGATAACGGCTGAGTTGAAAATTCTGCAGAAGAACATTCTGGCCGACTTTCGATCAATCGAGCTAGGCCGAAATGTACTAATACATCTGCAGCCTCTTGATTCCGACTTTACATGAATTACACGACTTTGAGCAAGTCTAAACAAGACTAAACATATTGTTTTGATCATGGTTTGCCAACATTACACATTAGAGTTCTAAATACATCAAATCCTAAGTCTTTAAAACCTAACAAACTCCCCCTTTGGCAATCCATGACAAAACACAAACTAAAAGCTCAAAGTTTACAAATAACAGACCTTTACAAAAATAATACTCATAAACACAAATTAAATCCTAACTACTATCCATCAGTTGCAAGTGTAGACAGCAGCTCAATTGAATCAACCTGTATATTCCTGAAACACTCAATAAATACATAAACGTGCGTGTGACAGAAAAACAGTAAATCAACAGATATGTAAACTAACTCTCCCCTTAAGTTAGATACAACAAAAATAAAATATTCTTATATGTTTCACACAACACATAATAAAGACATATATCAATGAATAATCCATAAATATAAATCAATAAGCAATGAACACAAGAAACAAGAATCATATGTAGCAAAATAAATGTATCTCCCCCTAACATGAATAGCCCAAAAAAAAATGATATACAAAGTGAAGCACTTAGATACAATCTAATATCTCCACTAGCTCTGCAAAACAAAATAAAAAAAAAAAAAAAATACTCCCCCTAACTATAAAAACTCCTCTACAAGAGTCAAAACTCTATTCCCCCTTTTTGTGACGAAATGCCAAAGGACAATTGCATGCCATCATCAAAAGGAGGTGGTGAGGGTGAACAAAGGTGCGCTAAGTTGGCTCGCAAAGCACGTATCTCATCAAGCAAGTCCACCAAAATCTGACCATGAGCTACCTGAACGGTTATGACAGTCTCCAAGGTATGATGTATATCAAAGTTATCCGAAGGAGGTGGAGGAATATTAGCAGCAGCAGCATCACCAACAGGGTCAGCAAGTCTTGTAGAAGAAGAAGGAGGAGGTGTAGTACCAAAAGGCTCAGACCTACGGTGTTTAAAGCCAACTCGAAGATGAGCAGCCCTCTGTCTAAGAAAAGACACACCAATGGGAGCAATAACATGTACAGGCTCAGAAGAAGGGAAATCATCGAGACCAAGATATAACAAAATCCTATGAAGAAAAATGGGATGGACAAGAGCACAAGAGGAAGATGAACTCCTATAAACTTTGTTCAAAGAACGAAGAAACAAGTGAGGAAAACTAATAGGACCATTAGTAACAAGAGCATATAGGAATGGTGTGAAGATGAGAAATGGGCCATATAGAATGACATGCTATTCTAAAGAAAAGATAGTACAACTCAAATAGCTCAGCAGTGGTGATCTGAGAATCAAAACCCCACTGGATAGTAAACCCAGTGATGTATGACATGACATCATTCAAAAGAGGAGACTCGTCATAAGGGTAGACAGGGTGCTGGACCAAAGGTACCCCTAGAGCATCAGCCACTACAGTAGGAGTAATGGTGTATTCTACACCTTGTATCCAACTCTTTACCAAAGTGTTGGAATAATAGATGCGGATAGAGATGTTCAAAAAGAACTCTCTAATCAGGGTAGCTGGACGAAGAGGATCAGAAATATCCAACAGAAGTAACCAGCCCCAACGCTCAAAATTTGCCCTAATGGCAGCATCAAGCTCATCAAACGCAACAAAACGCTTAGCCCATATCTTTCTTCTAAGATTCAGGGTCTTAAAAATCTCATGGTTTTTCTCACTAGGAAACTTCTCAAGGTCAAAAGAAGATGGGGGAGGAGAAGGTAGGGGAACAGACCTATGATCTCTAGTATTCCTAGGCATGATACTAAGGAAAGGACAAAGACAAAAAAAAAAAAAAAAAAAAAAAAAAAAAAAAAAAAAACCAAAAAATCAAAAACAAAGCACAAACCAAGGGCAGACTGCAAGTTAGCACAAAAAAAATATAGAACAAAAATTTGTATGATGCATGAACAATTATAATGTCATGATGCATGTTCTAACCCAGTAAAACTAAGTTCAATTTAAGTTCAATTTCTCAAAATTGGCTTGAGCACAGAGTTTCTAATAAAAACCCCAAAATTGAAAACCACTTGTTAAGATTTTGAAAAAAAATTTGACTAATTGATCATCATACAAGCTAGAATACACAAGCCAATTGCATCAATTGAACCCAATTTGAACAAATCCCCAATTCAGATCAATTACAAGCCCTAGAATTTTCAAGTTTTCACAAATCACAAGATTGACCAAATTAAACCATCAAAATCATGTTTATATTATGTCCCCAAAAAAACCCAATGATCAATTTCACTTAAAAGGCTTGAATCAACAAAAAATCCCAAAAAGAAAGAAGTCCGAAAATTGCAATGAATAATGCATAAAAATGCATGAAATATGTAAATAGAAGAAAAAGGAGGGGTATAATAGACTTACTGGCCTTAGAGGACAAAAACCTTGCAAAAGATTCGGAGGAAAACGACAAAAAATTGGTGATTTAGCCTTGCTGAGTCGAAGAGAGAGAAAAAGTTTGAAACTTTTTGAAAAGTGACTTGAACAAGTCAAAGTCTGATATTTTAAAAACCTGACTTGCGATATTCGATTGATCGAAAATTACATTCGATCGATCGAATCAACCTAAGACTCTTAAAAGAATTTTAAACACATTTTCGATCGATCGAAAAACAGAATGGATAGATCGAAACAGGCAGAGGCTCACAAAATTTTTGAGAAAAAACACAGTTTTGAAAAATATGTTTTGACCATAAACTCCTCAAAGCATTAAAATTGATGAACAACATGCATGAGTATAAGATGAAATGCTTTTTCAAAAACCCAAGTTTTAAGCCCAGTTAAAAAAAATTCTACCATTCTCCCCTTAAATTCTCAAGAAAAAAAATTGTTTTGCATAATACTCAAGGTATTTTCAAACTTAGTTGGTCAGACCAAAAACACACACAATAACATGTACAGTGTTTAGCAAAGAGTAACTTGTGTAGTGTGTGCAACTAGCAAAAGCTTAAGATACATGTAAGGTGATATGTGAATAGAAATCAAACACAAAGTCTACAAAATTCATCACATGGAATTTAAAAGAGACTATCACCAAAAGAGTTACATCATATAACTCCTACATCTCCTAAATCATAAGCTTGCAATCATATAAGTTTCTTGAATTTTGCCTCATAATATACACATCATTTTTAATTTAGTGATTTTGTATCAAGTCTAATAGTACACATCAATTTTAAGCATTAAGCAATTAAACTGAGGCTACACCTTATGTTCTTTCTGTGCATGTGCTCGAGTATAGGATCCTACGATATGCACTAAGGTGTTCATAATTGGCTAGTGAACAGTGGTGAGATGGTTATTTATGCCTTTCTCAAAAGGTTCAAGTTTGACAGTCAAAGACATGTGATTTCAAGATCAAGACAAAGTGATCAAAAACTATAAACATCTCCCACACAACATGCACTACTAAGCTCAAACTAGTAAAGTGCAAGAAATAAGCTTATCAAAGCTAAACAAGGTACATTAACTTGTTATGTAAAGATAATATGGCCAATCCTTGATTATAAATCCAAGATGTGAAATACAAAACACAAAAATCTTTTTGGTTTTAAAAACTATATGACCAAAAAAAAAAAAAAAAAAAACACATAATATGTTAAATGAACAATGCAAAACTATGCATGATAGTGCTAAACTAAGCTATAGAGGATACACAAATAAGAAATATAAATTTCTTAATTAACCCTTAAGTACATGTATAAATTAGTACATACTCACACAAACTCAGAAATAGCTTAGCACTTATTATAACACATACTATTCAAGTTTCTCCAGAATGTTAAGCATGTTCTAAATCAAGAGAGAGATATTAAAACTCATGTAATCCTCAAAACAAATAAAACAGGACGCAAAAATAAAATAATTTTGTCTTTTTGAAAATTTTTCAATGTTTTTGGATTTTTTTTTAAAATAAAAAACAACCAAAAACAAAAAACAAAACATGTCCACAAACAATTGAAAGAATTAGATCAGGGACAAGTCAGCAACACTCACCTTAGAGAATCTTTTCTCACCCATATAGCACAAGTCTTTGGCTTTGTAGGTGAAAATCCATAAGAAGCAGAGTATGTTTGAGAGATTACACCAATCTTCTTAGAGAGACTGAAATCCTGCAATTTCCTTTCACAAGCCAACAAGCTCAAATTTTTCAAAAGCATATGAAATAATTTATTTTGACTTATGACAGGAGAAATATCATCACATATCCTAGATTGAAACACAGAATACTTAAATTTCAATTTATGACAATTAGGATGAATGTGACCACGCACACCACAAAAGTGGCAGATAGAAACAAATTTAGGAATATCAATATTCCTAGCAACAAATCTAGTCTCAGATTTTGGTTTTTGCCTCAGCAAAGAACAATTTGGTCTAATATGACCAACAACACCATAAAGGTGACAAGTAGGCACTAAAACAGATTTATTATGCTCTCTAGCAATAGGTTTAGACATAGGTTTAGAAACTTCAATGTCTAGATTAGAACTTTTACCTTTGTCTAACCTAGAAAAATAAGTCTTTTCTTTATTATTTCTCTTGAAATGAGGGATATAAACTTTTTCAGCTTTAGGTTTAAGAGAAACAGAAACACTTTTGTTATCATCAGCAGGCTTGGTATTAGTCAAATTTTCAATTTTAGATTTAGATTCAACTAACTCTTATTCCATGTTTTTCATCTTCTCATCTTGAGAGGAAATTTGATTTCTCAAAAATTCATTCTTTTTATTAGACTCATCTAATCTAACAAGTAATTCCTCTTTTTCAAGATTAGCCAATTTTAACTTTTCCTTGAATTTCTTAGCAATTTTCAAAGATTTAGATAATTCCTTGCGAAGAGTTTCACAGACATCAATACAATCAACAGAAACAAAAGTGTTCTTTTTATTTAAAACATCATAGTCAGAAACAGTAAGACACTTAAAATTATCTATGATAACAGGCGTTAAGGATCAGCTCAAAGATCAAAAGATCTACAAACAAAGAGCTACCTGCTCTGATACCACTTGTTAGGTTTTTAGACCCCTTAAAACATAATAATTGGATTAACCTAGTTTATTAACCAAGTGATTAACTTAGTCAAATTATACAAATCTAAGTAAACACAATTAAATAATCATATCAAGATATAAAGCAGCGAAAATATAAAGAATACAAAAATATGATCACCCAGGAATACCAAGCCGGTAAAAAACTTGGGGAGGATTTAATCTAGCTATCCTCAAGGTAAACTTGAATCCACTGTATGAAAGAATCAAAGTTCATACAAAAGGACTTACAAGCACCCACACTTGACTTCCTAATACTACCCATACGTAGAACTTACTGACACGACCACGTGCAAGCTCCGAATCCACGGACTCCTTCTTTAGTGGATTCTCCACAAGATACAAGCACTCCCTCTTGTGTTTCTTTAAACTCCAATGGTAGCAACTGAGTTGATCATCAAGATGTTGATAATATCTCTACCTTGAAAACCCTATGTTTATGTAAAGGAAAGCTCCTCAAGGATCTCACAAGAGATTCACACAAACTGCAAAATATGAGCAACAATACAACTAGAGCAACTCACAAAACATGGCTAGGGTTTTGCCTTATATACCTAGGGTAAAAACATAAAACCCTAAACGTTTAATGAGATAGCGGTTGAGTTGGAAATTCTGTAGAAAAACATTCTGGCCGACTTTCAATCGATCGAGTCTATCCTTCGATCGATTGAGCCAGGCCGAAATGTACTAATACATCTGTAGCCTCTCGATTCCGACTTTACATGAATTACACAACTTTGAGCAAGCCTAAATAAGACTAAACATATTGTTTTGATCATGGTTTACCAACATTACATATTAGAGTTTTAAATACATCAAATCCTAAGTCTTTAGAACCTAACAACCAGGAATCGTCAATTGCCTATGTATCCCTTTTTTCTCACATGGTTCCTGAAACTGTTTAAACAAATTTTCACGACCCCTATCAGTTCAAAAAACCTTTAGGTTCCTTTCTTTTTGATTCTCAACTTTTGCCACAAAGCACTTAAAGCAATCTAATGCTTCAAAGTGATGGGAGATCAGATAGACATAACTGAAACGTTAATAGTCATCTATAAATGTGAGAAAATAAGAGGTGCCATGGCATGCCTTAACATTCATAGGTCCACATATGTTCAAATGGACTAATTCCAAAGGATGAGTTGCCCTTGGAGCCTTACCAAAAGGCTTCCTACAAGCCTTTCTAGCTAGACAAGGTTCACACAGTCTAGCATGCCACATTACAGAATAAAAAACATCATCATTATGAGCAATAAAAGAAAAAGGAGGAATGATCTAAATCCAACATAAAGAAATTATTAGATAAATAACCATGTCCATACAAGGTTTTATTTAAATAAAAATCCAACTAAGGACCATCAAAACAGAAACCAAATCCAAGTCTAAGCATAGTAAGTACTAAAAATAGATTACATTGAGCACTTGGTGCATGAAGCACATCATGAAGAAGTAACATACGTCCCAGATGCAATTTGAGCTGGTAGGTTCCAACTCCTATGACTTCTTCTTGGGCTCCGTTACCCAAATTAACATACTGTGTGCCTGTTGTTATCTCTTTGTAACCCACACACCCAACTATATCTCTAGCTATATGTTTGGTTGCTCCTGAATCTACAATCCACCCACATTCATTACATTCATTACACAAGTTGACATTAGCACATACATTTTTAAATTTTATTTCCAAAAAATCCAACTAGACCCTGATATTCTTTTCTACATAATGAGATCAAAAATTTTGCTAAGCTCATAATCATCTCTCACTATGTAAATTGGAATAACACATCTAATTTATTTTAAATAAAATTTTGTGAAGAATAAAATATCACACCATCCACAATCATACATATAACATGTGTCCATACTTCTTTGTGCACAACACATTGTGCATGAGCTCCACTAGAAGCCCTATTGGTAATTTCATACAACATGCTAAGACAAAATTTGAAAATTATAGATAACCGTGAAACACATCCCCTTACATGGCTTCCAAAATTAAATTACATAGCCTTAAATTACATTGCCAAAAACAATGGCCCCCCCAAAAAAAAATAATAATAATAATAATTGCCAAAAAACATTGGCCCAAAAAATTGCATATTCAAGTATCCTGCTACAAAGATTCTACTTGTAATTAAAAAATTGGGGATGCCACGTTACCAAATAATTTCAAAATTGTCTTATCCATCCACAATAACAATAAAATTATAAAAGAAAAAAAAAAAAAAAAAAAAAAAAAAAAAAAAAGAACATGTTGCATAAATTACCCATATAATATCTAACTATAGAGATGAGCCAAAGAGTCTCATAAACCCTTTGGACACATTCATCACATAATGCATTCATAAAATATCAATTCAATCATATCACAATATGTTAAAAAGACATCATAAATTAATTCAAAGATTAAAACCATGCATAATAATACAGAAAATTAGAAAACTAATCTCACAATTTTCTCATATTTACACAATTCTATTTTAACATCACAGTTAAAAAAAATGCCACTACAATTACATATATAGTGTTTTACTATAAATTAAAATAAATAATAAGAAAACCCACTGTACATGTTATAACATTTTATTTTGATATAATTTTCTATATTGTTATAACCCAATTCATTTGTAAACTATGTTATAAATTCACACAGCATTTGTAAATAATATTACAAACCCACACAGCCACTTGCGTGTGGCTTCACTTGCTCAGTTTCCTTGTTGAAGAAAACAACAACAATTTGTGATACACCAATGTGATCTGCACAATATCCTTGTTAAAAGAAACAAGGATAATCAGTTGTTAGTGGTACACGCACACGCAGGTGGGGCTAACATCAACGTGGGACACTACGCAATATCCTTATCAAAGTGTAACTAATACACTAACGTGGGGCTCTTTTATTTTATTACTATTATTATTGTTTTTTTAGATAACCACTCAAACGATTAGTGGTTAGTGGAGCCCTCCAAGACTCATAGCCAAAGCAAATCTTGGCCGATGAATAGTGAATACACAGTTATTCACTTGGTCCTCTGTGTACTTTCAAACCATTAAAAAAACATTTGACATTAAACAAGATTTAATGGGTCAAAATAAGCATGTAAATTTCGGTTTACATGTAAACAATAAAAAAATTACAGCTTTTTATTCTTCTCTCTACATGCCATAACATGCTTCTAAAAATTACAGATCTGAAAATTAAAAATTACTTAACTTTTAATTTTTTTTTTTTTTAATAGCATGCATATAAGATTGTGTATATTAGAGATCATTGCATCATTCAAGAGTGAAAACAAGTATAACGTGGTTCTGATACCAATGTTGAATAATTATATACTTTACTAGAGGTCCTATAGACACATACCTTTTTGATATAACAGATCACCAAATTGCTGGATCTTGTGCTTTGCTTGCTTTATGAACTCCTCATGATCTCCTTTGTGGAACGCCTCCAAGTAGCAAGAGAGGCTACTAGAGTCTTTCCTAATTTTCACGCTCCAAATTCTAGGGAATAGTAGATGGTGTCCTAGAGAGATGACTTATTTTGAGAGAGCACTCAAAACTATACATATATTCACTCACTGTGTCTATCATTAATCTGACTGATATAGGAGTATTTTAAATACTAGTAGAGATTCACTTACTATCAAATACATGTGATCCTTAAGAGATCTCATCCATTGAGTTTAAATTACTCCACTACTGATATTGATAACTCATATCAATATCTGTTAAGTTTAAATTTAAACTTATCTATCAGATAACCCATGGGGACGATTCATGGGCCATGGTTTATGGGTTGGGTCAAAACCAGCCCAATTCCTAACAATCTCTATTCCTCGGATAGCTAGAAACGTGGAGCTTTTGTTTGTATTTTCTCTGCCTCTCCATTTTGAAAAGGTTACGTTCCTTCTTTTTGGAATAAAACTATGTGGTCCATCCAACTAGGACCAACCCTTATCTGGCATACTCCAACCTTCACCACTTCTAGCTCGGTAGGCCTCGATAAATCCTCGACAAGGATGACCCAAGGAAGACCCTGCTTAGAAGAGGTCGCTAAAGAGTCTGCATGTGTATTCTTGCTCCTCAGAACTTGTTGTATGGAGAAAGAATCAAAAATAGATTGTAGTTGCTGAGCTTTACCAAGATACCCCTGTATCCTATGCTCCTTGGCCTTTAGCTCATCTTTAACTTTCTCGACAACTAACCTCGAATCTGAAAAGACCTCAATAACTTTTCCACCCAGTTTCTTCCCCACGACTACGCTAGTCAATAAGGCCTCATATTCAGCCTCATTATTAGTGGCTGAAAAGCCCAACCTCAAGGATTTCTCAATAGTAATCCCTTCTAGGGACATTATCACTATCCTAACTGCAGGCCCCCTTTGGTTAGCCGCCTCATCAACATAAAGCTTCAAAGTTGAATGTCAGTGGGCAAAAACTATTAGAACTTGTACCTCTCCTAACTCTTCCTCCTTGGTTCCAAACATTGCTGGGCATTTAGTAAATTCTGCCACCTAGTTCGCAAGAACTTTCCCTTTGATAGAAAAAAGAGGCATGTACTTTATATCAAATGCTCCCAAAATTGTCCCCCATTTAGTGACCCTTCCCGTATAGTCAGATCTCCGAAATAATGACTGCAAATGGAGTTAAGTAAGGACTACAACAGTGTGCACCTGGAAGTAGTGAAGGAGCTTTCTTGTTGCATGCACTATGGCCAAAATGGCTTTCTCTAATGGAAAATAACAGACTTCTAGCTCTTGCAACAACTTGTTCATATAATAGAATGGTTTCTGTACCCCATTCTCCATCCTTACCAAAACCAAACTCACTGCATGACACATCACTGTAATGTAGGCAAAGAGGACTTCTTCCTTTTCAAGTCTAGATAAAATAGGTGGTCGAGATAGACAATCCTTTGATTCTTCAAAGGCGAGGTTACACTCTTCAGTCCACTCAAATCTCTTCCATTTGTGAAGGAGTTAAAAGAACGGTCTACACATATCTACTGACCGAGAAATAAATATGTTCAGGGTAGCAGTAATCCCAATCAACTTCTATACTTCTTTAGGATTTTGAAAAGGTTGCAAATCATTTATCGCCTTAATCTAGTCAGGATTAACCTCAATTCTAGGGTGTGTGATCATATAACCCAAAAATTTACCAAAGCTGATGCCAAAAGAACACTTCGAAGCATTGAGATGCAACTTATGTCTCCTCAGTATCTCAAATACACTTTCAAGATCATTTAAATGCTCGGCTACAATCTTATTCTTCATAACCATATCGTTGATGTAAACCTCAATGTTCTTTCCAAGTTGAGACTCAAACATTCTGGTCATCATCCTCTGGTAACTAGACCCAGCATTCATCAATCTAAATGGCATTACTCGATAACGATAATTCCCAATGGACATCATAACAGCAGTCTTCTCCTGGTCATCATACCCCTAGAAGGCATCCAAAAAACTCATCCAAGGATGGCTGACCGTAGCATCCATCAATTGGTCTATCTGAGGAATCTGGAAGGGATCCTTGGGGCAAGCTTTATTCAAGTTAGTAAAATCTACACAAACTCTCCAGTTTCCTGATTTCTTCTTCACCACAACTGTATTGTCTAGCCACTCTAGGTAAAAAACCTCCTTAATTGCCCCTGCATGCTTAAGTTTCATCACTTCTTCCTTAACAGTCTTGGCATGTTCTTTAGAAGAGCGCTGAGGTAGTTGTTTCCTAAGGGCAACTGTTGGATTGACATTCAGATGATGACAAATGAAATTCGGATTCACCCCGAGAGCTTCATATGTAATCCAAGCAAATACATCTATATTCTTTCTAAGGAAAGCCAGCAACTCCTCCTTTTAATGAGGAGGCAATTGATTTCTAACTTGGAAGTACTTCTCTGCATCGGCATCGATAAGGATGTTTTTACTTCATCTCCTCTCACCTCACTCCTTCATCTTCAACGTCTAAGGATGTTTTTACTTCCATTAATTGCTACAAGGCCCTTTCTGGGGTGGCCGAGGATTCCCTCTTGAATTGGTGCTTGATAGCTGTGACTAGGCATTGTCTTGCCATAGCCTAACTTCCAATCAACTCCTTAACCATGTCCTTAGAGGGATATTTTACCTTTAAATGCAAATTCAAAGAGACAGCCCCCATGGCATGAAGCCATGGTCTTGCCAAAATAATAGTATATGGTGAATAAGCATCCACCATAATGAAACTTACTTCAGCCACCTCTGACCCTATTTGAATAGGCAGCCTAACTAGGCCTTTTAGGATAACAGTCTTTCTATTGAACCACTAGAGGGGAGTCGTAGCTAACTAGATCTTTGGGCTTCATATTAAGTCCATTGTACAGGTTGGTATACATAATCTCTGCCCCACTACCTTGATCTATCAAGACCCTCCTTACATCATACCCTCAAATTCAAAGGGTAACCACTAAGGCATCATCATGTGGTTGAAAAGGTCCCACCTTATCATTATCAGAAAAACTCAAGACTAGTCGGACTTCCATTCTCCCTCGTTTAGCTTTAGGGACCAAATCCTTGTACATGGTCTTGCTATGGACATAACCCCAAATGGACATGCTCCTGATGGAAATAAGCATGTGCGCAACAGAAAAATTAATTACGGATCTACTTCATTCTTAATCTATAACATGCACTATGTAAATTTCAAAATTCGAGTATAAGAAAGTGTACCTTGAAGCGGTGAATTTCAAAACAAAGATCGAAGCACTTGGGAATACTCTTAATCTTCACTCCAATTCCACTAACGGCCAAGAAGTGTGGACTCTTAATTAGTTACAAAAGGAGAATTAAAAGAGTGACTTATACTCTAATACACACCACTTTTCAATGATGTTTTTCACTTACGTAAAATTCTGCACGTTTTTCCTTTTGTATCTAACCAATTATCTAATTAGGCTGGCCTATTAGGCCTTTCCAATTAGGCTTAAATGTGTGACTTGGAGTGGGACCAAAAGGGACCAATAAGACACTAGCTCTAATGGACCTTGGGCTTTTCTGTCAACTCTTGAGAAGTCCAAAGTTACCATTAGCTATATTTAATATCACTATATAAATATAATTGCACTCTAGACCTTATCTATAAATTATATCCCAAGACTTTATTGTACATGCAAACCTCTTCATAAAATATTCGTAGTAATACAAAGTCATAAATGTGGACTACTACTTTGTAGATTACTACATCTTAATCCTTGAGTACCCGGTTTAATCCTATTAAGTTATTCATCATATATTTATGAAATCAAATTTCATAAATATATACTTTAGTAATTTCTTACCAAAGTGGTTAGGCCTAACTCTCTGAATAACAAACCCATTAAATTTATCTCAAGGGAATATTTTATATCTCCGTTAAGAGACTATGAATTCTATCTTGAGAATATATATTCCATCAACACTAAATGTGGCTACCCAACATACTGAGGTTTTAACCGTTACTTTAGATCTCACTCCTAATATATCAAAGCAACCTACACTTCATGATCAAGTCCATTATTCTTTCAGGATTAAGAGTTCTTGCAAATATAAGTTGTGAGATTTATTATTCATTTGACAATTCTTAAGAATTCATTTGACAATTCTTAGGAGAATAATAAATCTCACAGCGGTCCAGTTCAATATGTCTTAACTCTTAAAACATATCAACACATCAACTAGAAGTCTTCACTTCCATGATCAAGATAAATCATCGCAGTTGATATGTTATAGTTTTCGCAAATGAAATGCCCAATTTCATCACCTACTATGAACTACAGTTCTAAGTTTACAAATAATTTGTGATTTATATCTTTTGTGACTAAATCACGTAATTAGATACTATGCATTTCGTGGACTATGTGATAATGTCTGAATATTCATGTTACAATTATTTCAGATAATAATAATAATAACAAAACAACTTTATTTAACACAATATTAAGTCATACATAATGTCATACATAATGTCACACTTAATATCATACATAACATCATACAATAGGATTTAAGGGCACTAATCCTAACAATCTCCCACTTGCCCTAAAGACTATTGTGCACTAATCTAACTCTCATTCCCTCCAAATGTGACTTGAAAGTCCTTTGAGACATGGCTTTAGTAAATGGATCTGCTAGATTATTTGCACTTTCAATCTTTGCTACCACTACATCTCCACAAGTAACAATATCTCGGATGATATGGTAGTTCCTTTCAATGTGTTTTCCTTTCTTATGATTCCTTAGATCTTTAGATTGTGCAATTGCTCCACTGTTGTCACAAAATAATGTGATTAGAACTCACTCCATTCTCATTACACCAAGGTTAGAAAGGAATTTCTTGAGCTATATAGCTTCCTTTGCTACCTCACAAGCAGCAACATATTCTGCCTCCATGGTGGAGTCTACAATACAAGACTGCTTAATACTCCACCAACTTATGGCTCCACCTCCCAAGGTGAAAACACATCTTGATGTGCATTTTCTGAAATCTAGATCCGATTGAAAGTCTGAATCTGTATAGCCAATAGGTCTCAAATCCTCACTTCGGTAAACAAGCATATAATCTCTCGTTCTCCGTAGATACTTGAGAATATGTTTTACAGCTTGCCAATGTTTTGGTCCTGGATTTGATTGATATCGGCTAACCATGCCTACTAAATACCAGATATATGGTCTAGTACAAAGCATTACATACATAAGACTTCTCACTGCAGAAGCATAAGGAACTTGTCTCATCAAATCTTTTTCCTCTTGAGTCTTAAGCCTTTGGTTATCAAACAGAGGAACTCCATGTCTAAAAGGAAGTAATCCTTTCTTGGAGTTTTGCATGCTAAACCATTCTAAAACCTTATCTATATATCTAGCTTATGATAAGCCTAACATCTTATTCTTGCGATCTCGCCAAAGCTTGATTCCTAGAATAAAGTTAGTCTCACCCAAGTCCTTCATATCAAATTGGCTTGACAACCAAACCTTTGCCAATAACATTACCCCTACATCATTTCCAATTAGTAGAATATCATCAACATAAAGCACTAGGAATATTACTACTTTATTTCGATGTCTTTTGTACACATATGGTTCATCAAGATTTTGCTCAAAAATAAATGACTTGATTGCTTGATCAAATCTGATGTTCCATGACCTAGATGCTTGCTCAAGCCCATAAATAGACCTTTTCAACTTGCATACCATATGCTCTTGGTTCTTAGCTATGAAACCTTTCGGTAGCATCATATAGATTTTCTCTTCAAAATTGCCATTAAGAAATGCAGTCTTGACATCCATTTGCCAAATCTCATAATCAAAATGAGCAGCAATGGATAAGAGAATTCTGATAGATTTAAGCATTGCTACTAGAGAAAAGGTTTCATTATAATCAATACCTTCCTTTTGCGTATACCCTTTCGCCACTAGTCTTACTTTAAAGTTTCAACCTTTCCATCTATCCCTCTTTTCCTCTTGTAAACTCATTTGCAACCAACAAGTTTAATGTCGTTAGGCACCTTTACAAGATCCCATACTTGATTGGAATACATGGAATCTAACTCAGATTTCATAGCATGGACCCAATGATGTGCATCTACATCATTCATTGCCTTTTCATAAGTGTAGGGATCCGATTCAGCCTCTTCTGAGATAGCTTCATAAGTTTCTCCTAAAACTATGATTCTTATAGGAGGCCGAACAATTCTCCCACTACGACGAGGCACCTGTGTACTAAACATGTCATGAGTAGTATCTTGTGGTGTATCTAATACAACCATATCATCCCTAGTTCCATCCATTAGTTGTTCATTTACAGGTTCATTCATTTCAGATAATACAACTCCACTTCTAGGAGTAAAATTATTCATACAGTCATTTTCCAAGAATTTGGCATTAATGCTAACAAACACTTTATTATCTTTATGACTATAAAATAAACCTCCAACAGTTCCTTTTAGATATCTTACAAAGAAAACCACCTCTGTTTTAGACTGTAACTTGTCAGACTTTCCTTTTAACACATGTGCTGGATAACCCCAAATATGGAGATGTCTCATACTAGGCTAATGCCCATTCCACAATTCAATAGCTGGTTTAGGAACAGACTTCGAAGGTACTAAATTCAGAAGATACATTGCAGTGTTTAAGGCATATCCCCAAAAAGAAATAGGTAGAGTTGAATAACTCATCATGGACCTAGCCATATCTAAAAGAGTCCTATTCCTTCTTTCTACTACACCATTTTGTTGTGGAGTTCCAGGTGTAGTCAACTGGGATACAATCCCATTTTTAGTTAAGTAATCCTTAAAATCCCTAAGAAGGTATTCGCCACCTCGATTAGATCAAATGGCCTTTATGTGTTTGCCTAATTGATTCTCAACTTCAGCCCTAAACTCTTTGAACTTTTCAAAGGTTTCGGACTTCTGTTTCATTAGATACACATAACCAAATCTAGAGTAATCATCATTAAATATGATGAAATACTCATAGCCACCTCTTGCCTGGATTGACATAGGACCACATACATCAGAATGCACTAGTTCTAGCAAATCTTATGCTCTTCTACCTTTTACATTAAAAGATCGTTTTGTCATTTTACCTTCCAAACAAGATTCACAAACTAGAAATTCATCAAAGTCCATGGGCTCTAAAAGTCCATCTTTGATCAATCTTTGAATCATATTTGATATAATATGACCCAAGCACAAGTGCCAAAGATATGCATCACTAGTAGAAGGAAACTTTCTCTTTAATAATTTCACATGCGAGTTATTATCTAATTCAGAATTATATAATCCATGCTTATCAGGAGTTAAAATATAAAGACTATCCACAATATTGCCAGAACAGATAAACACTTTACCCTTCTTTATTACAACATTGTCTTTAAGGATAACACAATATCCATGTTTACCTAAGTAAGTAGCAGAAATTAAATTCCTACAAACATTAGGTGCATATAGACAGTCTTCCAAGACTAAAACTCTTGACTCAAAGCATAAATTAAACACTTCAACAGCTACAACCGGAATCCTACTCCCATCAGCCAAAGTAAGAAACAACTCCCCTTCTTTAAGCTTTCTAGTCTCCTGGAACCCCTACAAGAAATTGCAGATGTGGTTCGTACAACCTGAATCCACACACCAGGAATCCATGAGATTCTATACCAAACATATTTCTAGAAGGAATGTATTATTCATACCCTTATTCTTGGTAGCCTTGAATATTGGACAATTTCTCTTCCAATGTCCTTTCTCACCACAATGGAAACATTTTCCTTTGAGCTTCTTTCCTTCGTCAGCAACCCTTAAGGCAATTTGTTTACCCTCTTGCTTTGTGAAGTCCTTCTTCTTCTTCTTCTTCTTATCCTTGCCTTTCGACTTAGGTTGAGAAGTAGAAGCTTCACCAACATTGACTTCAACATTGGAAGTACCGAGGATGCCTTCCACCGCTACCAATTCATTCATCAATTCAGACAATGTATAAACCTTTTTGTTCATATTGTAATTAAGCCTGAATTCCTTGAATGATTCCGGTAATGACTGGAGTATCATATCCACTTGGGATTCTCCATCAATATCGGCACCTAAAACCTCCAATGTGTTCAGATTAGAGATCATTGTAAGACAATGCTCCCTTACTGAACTTCTTAAGTCATTTTGGTATTATAAATTTGTTTCATGGTTTCTTGCCTTGCAGAACGACATTGCTCACTAAACATCTCCTTCAGACTTAGCATAATGTCTGAAGCTAGTTTTACATCCTGCATTTGATGCTGTAGAACATTTGAGATAGATGCTAGGATATAGCATTTAGCCATCTCATTAGATTTTTGCCAATGATCATATCGCTGTTTTTCCTTAGAAGGAGCATCTAATGAAGGAAAGCTAGGACATGGTTTAGTAAGAACATACTTATGCTCTTCAGCAGTAAGAACAATGTCCAAATTTCTTTTCCAGTTAACATAGTTGGATCCAGTCAGTTTGTTTTGATTAAAAATAGTAACAAGTGGACTAAAAGATGCCATGTTCAAATCTAAAAACAATAAACATGAATATTATAAGTAAACTGGACATTATCAATTTAGCATATAAACATATAGTATGGAACCTTAATAAAACCATAATATAATATATGCAACGACAACCTAATCCCATATTCAATATCCCTCAGCATAGAGTGAATATAAAATACTATGACTGATTGAGAACTATTCTTATTATTAGTGCTATCATGATAACTCTTATCAAACACTAATAATATGTCGTTATACATTTGGCCTCTAAATAATGATTGTAAGAACTCAACATAAAGGATACTATAATATTTAGTCTAGTGTATACCATTGTCTAGAATCATGTGTAGCCACATTTCATCCCCTTAACAGGCTTATTTTGTAGTACCATGATACAAAACACTCTCCGCATGGAATGCAAAGCTCGAGGCTAAAACAAGGTGTTTGATCAAACCACTACAAACCAAGAAATTTAATTTTGTAAGACCATGAAATAAATACTCTCCGCATGGAATGCTAAGCTCGAAGCAAAGAAAAAGTATATATCTCACACTACTATGAACCGACAATGGAAGCCGTGAGATCCAACCCTTGTATCTCTCTCCCACTAAATGTTTTAAAGAAAAGGATTTTAATTATAAAACATGCATAATCTAATTACACATAGTCTTAGTACTTTTACATGTTAAAACACTTGGAAAAAATTTCTGATTTTCTTTCTTTCGATCAATCAAATGTGCCCCTCGATCGATCAAAAAAATTAAAAAATTCAAACTTGACCTCCTGATTTGTTCGATTGATACTCGATTGCTTCTCGATCGATCGAAAAAATAAATTCGATCAATCAACTAATAATCGAAAGTCAATCTATTTAAAAGGTCTAATCACTGTTTCACTCGATCGATCGAAAGTGATTTTCAATCGATCAAAAATTGCGAAACTCGAATTTCCAGAAATTTTCTAAGGCAGTTTTCTTCATTTTTCATGAACAAACATTCAACATATGAATATTTCAGACAGAGATTGATGTCAAAACTGAATTCTATTGATGCTATAGCCTTAAGGCTCAATTTAACGTACTTAAATTTAAATTTAAACAACATCATAACATCAATTTCATTTTTCATCAAATCACAGTTTCAACAACATGCAGAAAATTAAAATATAATCTTCTAACAATATGAAACTATCATCTCTAATTCTAAAACTCACAAAACATGTTAAACAGATTGGAAATTGAAGACCGCTCTGATACCATTTGATGGAAATAACCATGTGCACAGTGGAAAAATTAATTACGAATCTACTCCATTCTCAATCTATAACATGCACTATGTAAATTTCAGAATTCGAGTATAAGAGAGCATGCCTTGAAGCGGTGAATTTCTAAACAAAGATTGAAGCACTTGGGAATACTCTTAATTTTCACTCTAATTCCACTAATGCCCAAGAAGTGTGGACTCTCAATTAGTTATAAAAGGAGAATTAAAAGAGTGACTTATACTCTCATATACACCACTTTTTAATGATGTTTTTCACTTACTTAAAATTTTGTACATTTTCCCTTTTGTATCTAACCAATTATCTAATTGGGCTAGCCTATTGGGCCTTTCCAATTGGGTTTAAATATGTGATTTGGAGTGGGACCAATAAGACATTAGCTCCAATGGGCCTTAGGTTTTTCTGTCAACTCTTGACAAGTCCATAGTTACCATTAACTATATTTAATACCACTATATAAATATAGTTGCACTCTAGGCCTTATCTATAAATTATTTCTCAAGACTTTATTGTACATGCAAACCCTTTCATAAAATATTCGTAGTAATACAAAGTCATAAATATGGACTGCCACTTTATAGATTACTACATCTTAATCCCTGAGTACCCGGTTTAATCCTATTAAGTTATTCATCATATGTTTTTGAAATCCAATTTCATAAATATATAGTTTAGTAATTTATTACCAAAGTGGTTAGGCCTAACTCTCTAAATAACAAACCCATTAAACTTATTTCAAAAGAATATTTTATATCATCGTTAAGAGACTATGAAATGCATCTTGAGAATATATGTTCCATCAACATTAAATGTGGCTGCCCAACATACTGAGGTTTTGACCATTACATTAGATCTCACTCTTGATATATCAAAACAACCTACGCTTCATGATCAAGTTCATTATTCTCTCAAGATTTAGAGTTCATGCAAATATAAGTCGTGAGATTTGTTATTCATTTGACAGTTCTTAGAAGAATAATAAATCTCATAGCGGTCCAGTTCAATATGTCTTAACTCTTAAAACATATCAACACATCAATTAGAAGTCTCCACTTCCATGATCAAGATAAATCATCGTAGTTAATATGTTATAGTCTTCGCAAGTGAAATGCCCAATTTCATCACCGACTACAAACTATAGTTCTGAGTTTACAAAGAACTTGTGACTTATATCTTCTGTGACTAAATCACATAAATCACATACTATGCATCTCATGGACTATGTGATAATGTCCAAATATTCATGTTACAATTATTTCAGATAATAATAATAACAAAACAACTTTATTTAACACAGTTTTAAGTCATACATAATTTCATACACAATGTCACACTTAATGTCATACATAGCATAATACAATAGGATTTAAGGGCACTAATCCTAACAGCTCCAATCCGACTTGGGGCTGCTAGAATAACACTGATTGTTCATAGGGATGATCTCAAGGAAGACTCCCTAGTTTGACTCCTTTGTCCAGAAGGTTGGTGCAAAAATTGTCTTAATTTCCTGACCTTGACCAGTTGCTCCAGATAGTCACACAAAGTTCTACTATCTTCTGTAGTATGTCCACAGTCTTGATGATATTGGCAATAAAGACCTTGATTACGCCTTGTGGGGTCAACCCCCATTTTATTTGGCGACTTGAAGTATGGTTCAACTTTTATCTTCTCAAGAATCTATGGCATAGGCTCCTTGAATACTGTGTTAACTGCCTAGGCAATAGGAAGCCCAACATGTCTAGCAAAATCTCTTCGGGGTCGGTTGTTATTATACCTCTCAGACCTAAAGTCTCTTCAGTCAGGGGGAGCCACTTTTGCCTTTCCCTTCCCCTGCTATTAATCATTCTCGACCTGTTTATATTTATCAATTCGATCCATGAACTGACATATGCTTTGCGCTGGTTTCTTTGTCAAGGACTTCCTTAATTCATGCTAGGTAGGAAGGCCGGCCTTAAACATCCTTATTGCCACTCCCTCAAAATCTCCATCTATCTCATTAAATGTTTCCTAGTACCTATCTGAGTAAGTTTTCAGTGTCTCACCCTCTCTCATCACCATGGACAACAGGGAATCTAAGGGACGAGGAACCCTGCTACATGTAGCAAATCGAGCCCCAAAGGCCCTGGAAAGCTCTTGAAAAGAGACGATTGAGCCTTCATCTAGCCCATCAAACCACCTCATTCCTTGAATGAACAGCCATCCTCTGATTGTAATGACTGACGTGCTCCACTGAATCAATCCTCTTGTTGTAAATGGTAAAAGTGGGCTACGCAAACTGACAAGGAAGTTTGGCCCTATCAATCTTTCGCATAAACGGTGATTTTGAAATCTGGCGCAAAGCCCTACTCATTGTGTCATTCCCCAAGCTCTTATGAGTCAAACTTTTACTCCTTTGCCTATGATACTGTTCCTCCTTATAGGTAAAGGATTTACTATGAGGGGTTCTTGACTGTGGCTTGTAACTATTATCTTCCCCCAATTTAGATCCAGAGCTTGGAGGGGATACCATTCTTTGTTTGCAATGTAATTTTCTACGCAGATGATCTACTTCCAACCAGAGGTTCCTCGTTTCTTCTTCATGTGAAATATGGCCTCCCGTCCTAGAATGACCCCTACTAGTGTGGGTGGTATGCACACTAACTTGTCGATCCCTCCTCCGTTCAAGATTGACAAATTGATCTTCACGTTGCAATCCTACAAATTCCTCTCTATTTGGTCCTGAACCCACCATTGCTAACCAAGATTATAAGTGCTTTCTTGCTTCCCACAGACAGTGCCAATTCTAAGGACTAGAATTAGACCCTCAGCCCAACGAAAGTAGATGATGACCCAATAAGCCTAAATCAATATATTTGTTAAAAAGTGGATTTTATAGATAAAAGACTCAATAAATCAAGTATGGCCCCAATAGATTGGATTCGTGCTAGAAAGATAAGAAAACACAATTCGAAGGGAATAACACTCCTCGGTCAAGTCTGAGGATGTAGTATTCTTATATTTACTCAAGCTTTTTCTAAGTACAAGGTGTTCTTTCTTTTTCTCTTATTTTACAAGTCCCCTTTTTCATGGAGTCCATTTTCTTATATAGTCTTACTCTTTTCAATCCTAACCTTCCACTTGTTGATTATGTAGGTGATCTCTTGGATGCTTGTCCCATTGGAGCCCTCCTAGAAACTTTGTATGCAGCTGTAAGACTAAACATCACTGTTTAGGTGTTATTTTCACATAAATACGGTCAGTTGGTTAGGTGCAAAACATTTAATGTGGTAGTTGTAGCCTTTTTCTTAGATATTTTTTTTATTTGCTGTTGACTCCTTTCTTTGAAACTTATCCTCAGAAGTATGGTTGCCTCTCACATGGTATTCTCTAGGTGGCTGGGTTCCAACCTTGCACAACACTTCCTGAGGAAGTTTGGCTCCTCAGGCGACACCACTTGTTTGTTATTATTTGTCCTTGTCCTCGACCCATTAACCCACATATTTATTTTACTGGTCGACCATCCTCGATCTCCCTTATATCCTCGGGCATGACCCACAGCCTAATACTCCTACTCGGTTCTTTTATCCCCATAATATATATATATATATATATTTTAATTGGGGGGGGGGGGGGGGGGGACATTGTCCCCTTATCCAAGAGTAGCTCTCCATCACTAGAAAAGAGTAAGTGTAAAATTTTAACTTGATTTTAGGCTTGTGAATTTGATGATATAAAAAAGGAGGTAGCGATAGCTTCATGTTATCAAATTTTCTGAGAAATTTAACTTCGGAGGCTGGAGGCTCAAGTCCAAAAATATTGGTGCTTCTCTCTCTCATTTGGTTTAGGGTTACGTGCAATTCTGCCCAAAAATTGTCGTCTAAACCCTTTTATTTTACTTTTATTTTTTAATCTTTATATATGCAATTTGCTAAATATCAATGCAATGAAGATTGTTAAAATTATTGTAGGCAATTTAAGTTAAAGAGGAAGAAAGAATTAACCCTTGAATGTTGTATTTCATGGGTTTATAAGGCTATATGCAACGGTTAGATGGATAGGTAAATCAGGGAAGAGTGTAACTGAATTCCCTTAGGTTATGGTAAACTCACTTTAATGAGATGAGAGGCGGAGTGTCAGGTGACATTGCTGGAAACTAAAATTCAAAAACTATACTTTACCTGGCATGACCAAAACTCACTAGACCGGAAATTCTTCACGAACCAGTTCCAATTAGAGTTCCTTGACCCCTCAACTAATAACAGATTCCCACAAATGAGCCAAATGTAGAACATAAAAGTACAAATAGATTTGACACGGAATATGCCACAACTAAGATCCTATCATGGTAGATAACCCTTGAATAGTCCTAGCTAGACTAATTGTAGGATAACTTTTTTTTCTTTACAAATATATGATTTACTTTGAGTTTGGGCCTCTTGGGCCATATACAAAGATCTTGTTTTGTGTATAATCTGACCAGATTTATACACATTGGTTTATATAATCTGAACCAAAGAATTATATGTTTGTTCTTTGTGTTCTCTTTTTCTTTTCGCCAGAACAAAGAAAATTGAAGTAATTGTGTCCTATTCACTGTTTGTATTCTGATGAATTTCAAGGTTTATTTGATTTCTTCAGTCAGATTACCACCATTTGTAGCTAAGCAATGTCAAGTAATTAAATTTAAGTAACACATTAAATAAACACACCAACCCAGCACCCTATATTTTCCTTGTTCTCCTTCATTATCTGAGTATACAACAGACGTCACGATAGCTCCCCCAAGTCATTTTTTCCTTACCATGTGATGTATGTTGTTGTAATCTATATATATATATATATATATAAAACCGAAGCCTCTAAAACTCTCACAATTTTCCACGTCAGCACAATATTAAAAAAAAAAAAAAACGTAATAAACCCGACACTCAAAAAAATAAAACCAACAAAAAAACGAAATAAACTTGATACTCAGAGGCTTTCCCTTTCCCGATGCTCTATCTTTCCCTTTCACGATGGTCTACCATCTATGGTGTACGTGAAGCACACAAAGGACATCAATGGCTTCCCCAAGGTCATTCCCCGCGAGGTTCGTGGTTGCTCCATTGAGGTACTTTACGATCTTGACTGTTTTCTTTGTAAATCTTTCACCCTAATTGTTTATTACTATTAAATCTATCAATGTGTTATGACTCTTCGTTTATTCAATGATCATCGATGAATTTTCGCCAAAATTTTGCAAATTGTGAACTGAAATTTGGTTGATTAATGCAATGGTCCACAATTCACATAGATGAGAAAACTTGGCTAATCTTGAAGCGAAGTTTGATATGAAAAGGGTTTTTTTTTTTTTTTTTTTTTGATGGTTTGCTCTATGTGTTCTGCAAGAAAACGAAGAGGTTAGGATGCAATTGATGTTATCTTGGTTCTTGGATTATATTTTCACTAATTGAAACCAAAATCCAAAACCTTAATCTTTTAGAACTTTGTTTTGCATGTGTAATGCTGCCAAATCTTTCTTTGTTTTGTATGTGTAATGTTTTTAGGTACATATATAGTTTCCTTGCCACCATCAAATTCAAAGAATCTGCAACTTAAGCCAACCTTCTCTAAAAAGCAAAATCCGAACCTCGGGTAAGAATTCTGATTCTCTTTCAATTGAAAACCTACATACCCCATTATTATTTACTTTTGGTGTTTTGGGTTGCTATGGCTGAATGATTGGCCTTTAGTTCACCAACCTTAAAAAGTGTTTTCCAGAAAAAAATTAATTGTATTTACTTTAGGGGCTATGGTTTCTTCTGCTTTATATCTTATTGTGGTAGAAGTCGAACACTTTAGTGGGCTTTCAAACTTGGGCTTCTTCCTCTAGTGGTGGAAGATTTTTTCTTTAATTTTTGGTTATTGGCTCAGGATTTACATTACTTTGCTATTATTATTATTATTATTATTTTCATACGTGATTGTGTTACCCTTTATTGCATACCAATAGGAGTTTGCCTTAAGTAGTGTAGTTAAGCCTCTGACATTATCTAGAAAGCCTAAGAGTTTATATTGAACCTTTCTAAGGTTTTCCAAAATGTCCAAATATTGTCCAAATTATGTTTTTTTTTTTTTTTTAATGGCTACCTTATCCTACTGATTAAGCACCTCCAGGCAGAAGTTACTGCATCTACTCAGCAATGTAGAACGCAGCATTCAATGATGGTGTGTCATGAGTTGCATAGAGACTAACTCATGGTGAAATCAATTAATTTAGCTAATGTATACATGAGAAAGAGATTAAAATGAATGCACATTCATAGTAAATCTAATTTTGCTCTATCCGTACCTGGTATATGGGGCATGTCCTTTCATAATCATGGACATGGTCATAAAATGCCGTATCTACCCTGTCCTTCTGCCAAAGCTTCTGCATATCATCCCTTCCCATGGGCTTTGAAAATGAGCCCTATTGGCAAAACCAATCGTTAGAGGAATACCCAAGGGGATAATGGGCAGCAAAGATCAACCAAGGTTGTTTTCGCCTATAAACTGATGCAAGGCACTTCTGAAAGTTCAAATAGCGTGTAAAGCACTATGAACATTTACACCCCCAATTTACAAAATACCAATTCAAGCTTAATATCAAACAATGAATGTGCGGAAAATGAACATAAGCTTATAACAAAATTGATAAACAATCTAAACCAAATAAAATCACACCCACACCAGAAATTAAATAGCAAAGATTAAGGGAAGAGAGATCCAAACACAAGGACAACACAATGATGTGTTATCGAAAAGGAAACCGAAGCTCTCGGCGTAAAACCTCTCCGCTACCTTCCAAGCGGTCAATAATCCACTAAAGAATGAAGTTGGGATACATGAACAGCAGAAGACTCTCCAAACCTAATTTACCCAGTGTACTTATGCACTCCAAGCTTCTAGCTCCAACAAGATTACGCTGAACCTCTGTCTTCTTTAGCTTACTGGATTTAGCTATAGCCCATAGCATCAACCAATATCCATTGGTTCTTTCTTAACTGCTTCTCAAAGCACCAAGAAGCCTTCTCACAAATATGAGTATGGTGAGAAAAGGATTTGGGTAATGAACCTTGAAAGTTCAAATAGCGTTGAAAACACTATAAACGTTTAGACCCCCAAACAATAAATTACCAATTCAAGCTTTATATCAAACAATGTATATGCGGAAAATGATAACAAGCTTAAAACAGAATTGATAAACAATCTAAACCATAAATAATCACAATCACAACAGTAATTAAATGGTAAAGATAAAGGGAAGAGAGATGCAAACACAAGGACAACACACGATGTATTATCGAAGAGGAAACCGAAGCCTTTGGCATAAAACCTCTCCGCCGCCCTCCAAGCGGTCAATAATCCACTAGAAAATGTAGTTGGGATACATGAACAGCAATAGACCTTCCAAGCCTAATTTATCCAGGTACTTAAGCCCTCTAAGCTTCTTGCTCCAACGAGGTTGCGCCGAACCTTTTTCTTTTCTAGCTTACCGGATTCCGCTATAAACCATAGCATCAACAAATAATCATTGGTCTCTTCCAAATTGCTTCCCTTAGCACCAAAAGAACCTTCTCACAGACGTAGGTATGGTAAGAAAAGGATTTGATCAAGAACCTCTCAAGGATGTATCAATGGAGAGGAAGAGAGTAGAAGAATTTGAAGAGTCTCTTTGTGAAAATTATGGATGAGCCAATCTTGTTCTTCTCTAGGATTTCTCTCTCAAAATTCTCTCTGGAAGCTCTCTACATTTCGTGGGAACGAGGAGTATTTATAATAAGGTGAAAATGGAATGCGAAGAGTCAGTTTTTCCCAAACAAGGTGCTCAGGCGACTTAACCTCGCGACTGGGTTGAGTCGTGAGTTTAAGCCGCGAGCTAACGGCCTGGCCAACTTGGGACTTTTGTCTTGTAGTGCAACAGCTGGCATGACTTTTCAGCTTCTGGCATGCTTGGCACGTGTACAACTTCTGGCGGCTTACAAGCTGTGAGCCACCCGCGAGATCCAGTCGCGAGTCCCTGTTTTTTTGCACAATCTTGAGCATTTCTTCACACTCTCTCACTCATTACCCTTACAAGATTTTCACCTAAATACAGGGTTACGAATTGCTAAAATACAAACAAATTTGGTACTGAATAAAGCCAACAAGATGGTTGATTAAATTCAACCTTACAATCTCCCCCCTTGGCTATTATAATGACAAAACCCTACAACAAACTCTAGACTTAACGCATGAGCTGAGAACAATTGGAAAACTCACTCACACCTAACTCTAGAATCTGTGAAGCTCTTGAACCATAAGACCGAAACATCTCCTGAAGCACAATAACACAATAAGTTCATTGTATGTAGAAAACTTATAATGCATATGGAGTAATCACAATATGATCAAGCAAAATGGAATAAAGTAATAAACCATGGCTTGACCAAACAAGCAATCACTGTAAGATAGTAACTACAATGTTCATTCTCACTTGGAATGAACATTCAAACATTCAAGCTGATAAGCACAAAGTAAATCATTTGAATGACCAACACTCAACCAATGCATAGTACATAAAGTATATGCATCTAGGAATAAAATCCTACAAGGGCATAAGAGTGAGAGTACTTAAAGAAAATGCATAACATTTAGCTTGAAGCACAATGCAATAAAGCATAAAGGCTACACAAGCATGGTACAAACCATAAAAGCCTACAAAATGCATAGAAACAAACCCTAAAAGCTCACAAAAGCAACATGGGTACAAAATCAATAAATAAACAAAACAAAGTTAATAGGAAACAGAAAGTAAACAAAGTCCTTCTTGCTAAAATATCCTCCTTTGATTCAATTGTTTCTCCCCCTATCATTGTACTCCTCCTGCCAACATTATCTCCCCCTTTTTGTCATGGAATAGCTAGTCCTCATTATCTTCTAGCTTTCTTTGAATTTGATCCTATTGAGTTTGGATAGAGGTAGACTTCATATCCCATCGAATGTTGAGATTGTGCAAGATAGATGAAAGGCCGAACATCTTGGCACTTAAATCGTTGACAGATTTCACAATGTTGTCTAGTTGCTCATCATATATGGAGGAGCTAGAGCACGAACCACTGTGAGAGGCTAAAGGTTCTGTTTTGATTCCCTTCCGACTATAACCAATGCTACCATTGTACGTACGCATGTTGATTGGTATAGTTTTGTGCAGGGAGATTCATCTAGTAAAGGGTGAATACCTTTGAGCTTTAATATCCTAGATATAAGGCAGCAAAACGGAATGCATATCCGTGATTCAGTTCAAAGAACCGTTTTGTGCAAGACATGAAAGATGTGTGCACAAATGTCAATTTCAACGTCAGAGATCAGATCGTGAAGAAACAGGGCACAACCAAGATTCATTTACCCGGTGCTAGATAATGGGTTCAAGTTGTAAAACATGATGATTGTAAGCACTCTCAATTTCGGAGGAAGAGAGGAAACACTGACTAAGTTCCTATTTGATGAAAATTCAAAGTCTTTTCCAAGAGCATCCCGGAGTAAGTTCTCGTCTGGATATAAATCATCGTAAATTGATGATTGTTTAAACATCAGTCGATTGATGTGAAGAATCTCAGCCAGATATGCTAGACAGACAGAGAAACTCTTTCATCTAACCCAGCATTTGAGTTCTTCGCCTTTAACAACTGCATTAGCATAAAACTCTTTGACCAAGTCCTCATGTCATCAATATCAGAAAGAAGGTAATTCCAATCTTTGTGAGCAAACCATTGAGGAATGTTAGTGTCAAAAAGGGAAGGTTGATCAACGACCCTTTCGAGTAATAGTGTAGCATTTTTGAAAAAAATTTCATGATTCTGAAAGACAGCATAAGATCTGAACTTACTAGGATCGAACACTCCAGATGATGAGCAAGTCCTTTTTGCTCTAGGTGAGAGTTCATCAACATTAATGACATGTTCCTTCCCTTTGTTATTTCCCCCTTTTACAGCTACTCTTATGAATGGAGACATTTTCGCCCTGTGTCATGTTTTATCAAAAGAGAAAACCAAACAAGGCACCAAACACTATTAGAATTTGGAAAGTTCCAAAACATGGGTAATGAAGGAAACCCCAAAAAATTGGGATTTAGGTTCCAAACATGAAAATGAATGTGTGTGTGCCACAAACATCATAATGTGTACTCAAGATGAAGAAGATCCATACATAACCACCAACAAGACAAAGCAATTTCAAACATGAGATCAAAGACAAGATCAAACAGGAGATATACAAATATCTTTAAACCAAACAAATCATGAGAAATAAGCAGTAACTATGACCAATACTGTGTAAGAGACAGAGCTCATACCTTGTCTTGAGGATCAAATTAGGAATGATGGACAACAATGGTGATGTATGCACAAACATGGTGAAAATGAGAGCAGTTCCAATGATGAAGATAATGAACAGTCATAATAGATCGAGGGAAAACTGAAATGGTTTTTAAAAAATCTTTTAGTGCAAAACACGCGTTTTTCATGACTGGATCAAGTCGTTAGTCAGTCGCCAAGTAAGCCGCGAAACACATAGAAGATAACATTCCTAAAAAAATTTCTAAGTGTTTTTCAAGACTGGAAGTCCTACCCGCGAGACAGTCGCTAGGGGAGCCACGAAAATCTCTGTGTAACTCTTGTGACTTGACCTTCCACCCATGAACAAGTTGCCACACTAAGCCGCGAAAAACATAAACACTCAAGTTTTGAAAAATTTTATAAGTATTTTTCATGATTGAGACCATGACTCGCCAAGGAGCCGCAAAAATTCTCGGAGTGAGCTCGTGATTGGGGCATGCGACTAGACCAACCCGCGACTGAGTCGCCAAAACAGGGCAACACTGTTTTTGAAATTTTTGACATTTTTGTAGAAACAAAATACTTTCCAAAAACAAGCTAAAACACTCAAAAATATTTTTGTGTTTGATCAACAAAGATTGAGCTTGTGAAAACACATTTAAACAAGTACAATCACACAAATGAATACGGCATTCATTGAACATAAACTTGTGTTGTGTGTGAGTATCAAAAATGAGATAGTCTTTAGTCTAAAGTGAAGCTTCAATGATCAACTCAATCAAAGGCATATACAACTACTAGCACTAGATAATGTGATCCAACTCAATTATAGAAATATGCATATATAACCTCCCACATAAACTTGAGTACATTTCTTTGAAACTTTTCATTTGGCTCCATATACATCATATCATTTGATCATTTTGAATCAAAACATCTCATTGTGAGATCGATGCCTGAAATTTTAAATATTTCAAATTGATGAGTTAGCCTTTGGCTTTTTGGGCATCATGCATTTTATTTTGGTCGCTTTTCTTTTTTCCTAGTCAAATACTAGTATGTGCGATGAGCTTTTGCAACTCAAAATCTCTTTTTATTTGGAGATTTACATTTGGTGAGCTTTTTAAGCAAAAATAACAAAATAAAGAGTGGGAAGATATATAGGCACAAGTCTATGCATGTCTCAAGATCAACAAAACCATTCACTAATTATTCATGACAAGATTGAAGATCTATTTACAACAATCACATAGATTTCAAGAATTCTCCCACAAAGATATGAGTGCATATGAGACAAGTTAAGCTTGTAGATGCAAAAAGCCATTAGTACAAAGGTCCAAGGCAAAACATGCTTAGAGACAACACTCAACAAAGTCGATCAAACATTTTGGATTTTCTACTTTTTATGTGTTTTTTGGATTTTTGACATAAAAATAAGAAAAAATTGATCAAGAAAAAAAATGTAAAAACATTTTAAAACAACAAAAAAAGGTTATGCAATAAACCAATAAAGTAGTGTGTGTCCTACAACCAAGATGATACAGTATAAAGAGGTAAAGCACACAACACACATGAGATTTAAGGGATTGTACCAACATCAATGGTCTTACGGAGAGATTCAAACCGTGGACCATCGAGAGGTTTGGTGAAGATGTCTGCCTTTTGATTGTCTGTGTGTATGAATTTAAGACATACAACTTTTTCTTCCACCAAGTCCTTGATGAAATGATAGCGTATCTCTATGTGTTTTGACTTTGAATATTGAACTGGATTCTTAGAGAGATTTATGGCACTGGTGTTATCACAGAAGACACATTGTATCTTGAGGAATCCCGTAATCATGAAATAGCTTCTTCATCCAAAGGAGTTGTGTGCAGCAACTTCCAGCTACTATGTATTCGGCTTCAGCTGTAGAGAGAGACATAGAATTTTTTTTTCTTGCTCATCCAAGAGACAAAATTGTTACCAAGGTAGAAACAACCTCCTGAGGTACTCTTTCGATTATCCACACTACCAGCCCAGTCTGCATCTGAATAACCAGCAAGACAAGCATTTGAATCCTTGGAATACCATAATCCATAATCTGGAGTACCATTGATATACCGTATAATTCTCTTTACTGCAGTCAAGTAAGACTACTTTAGAGCAGCTTGATATCTAGCACAAACACCAACATTGAATGCAATATCCGGTCTACTTACAGTGAGATAGAGTAAACTCCCAATAATGCTCCTATACAAGGTTGGACTCACTTCCACCCTAGAAGAACCAGCATTCAGTTTTATGGAAGAACTCATAGGAGTAGAGGCATGCTTTTTGGAGTCTAGTCCAAACTTTTTGACAATATTCGTAGCATAATTTTCTTGTGAAACAAATATGCCTTCCTTCTTTTGTTTGACTTGAAGACCCAAGAAAAATGTAAGCTTCCCACCATACTCATCTCAAATTCTTTCTTCATCTCCTCAGAAAATTCTATAGCCTAATTATCGATTGTAGCTCCAAATACTATGTCATCAACATATACTTGAGCCACTAGAAAGTAATCTTCATCATTCTTAACAAACAAAGTTCAATCAGCATAACCTCTTTTGAATCCTCTCTCCATGAGATAATGGGTAAGTCGATCATACCAAGCTCTAGGGGCTTGTTTTAAGCCATAAAGGACTTTCTTCTATCTCAACACATGATTAGGAAAGTGAGGATCCTCAAAGCCTTTAGGTTGTTCAACAAATACTTCTTCATTCAGATATCCATTTAGAAACGCACATTTTACATCCATTTGGCAGAGTTTGAAGCTCATGGTGCACGCAATGGACATAAGAATTCAAATAGACTCAAGTCTTGCCACAAGAGTGAAAGATTCATCAAAATCTACTCCTTCTACTTGAGTGTATCCTTGTGGCACTAACCAAGATTTATTCCTGATTATCTCTCCATCTTCATCTGTCTTGTTTTTGAATATCCATTTAGTGCCAATGACATGAACATTTTCAAGCCTAGGAGCAAGTTCTCATACATCATTTCTCACAAATTGATTCAGCTCTTCATGCATTGATTCTACCCAATTTTCATCCTGGAGAGCTTCTTCTACCCTTTTTGGCTCAAACTAGGCAAGGTAGCAATGATATGTTACATGATTGGCCAGGAGTATGTTTCCTTTTCTAAGATGAAGACCTTCATCTAAAGATCCAATGATGTTGCTATCAAGATGATTCTTAATCACTCTTGATGATGGCTTCTTGGATGTGGAGACTTCATCATTCCGGGAGATGGGAGGATGAACTTCTAGAGGAGTAAGAGGACTTGATGTTCTAGACATTAATCTTGTTTCCATTCTTGTGTTCAATGGAGTTGATTCCTTTTCTGGTGTAGTTCCTTCAGCTTCTATATCAAGAGCTTTGGCCTCAACAATGGGTTCTTTGGTGTGCTGTCCTTCCCCATCGTTAGCCATTTCTACCTTGGTTATGGCATCATCAATTTTCACATTGATGGACTCTATTACCATCTTAGTTCTCTTGTTGAAGACCCTATATGCTCGACTAGTAGTAGAATACTCAAGAAAAATACCTTTATCACTTTTAGCATCAAATTTCCCAAGTTTCTCTCAATTATTTAGAATGTAGCACTTGCTTCCAAACACTCGGAAGTACTTTACTTTTGGCTTCGTTCTATTCCAAATCTCATAAGCGGTCTTCTTTGTTCCCACTCGGAAGAATATTCTATTACCAATGTGGCATGAAGTGTTCACAGCTTCTCCTCAAAACTTTTGAGGAATTTCCTTGTTAAGTAACATCACTCTACCCATTTCTTGAATCACTCGATTTTTCCTTTCAACCACTCCATTTTGCTGAGGAGTTTTGGGAGATAAAAATTCCCTTTTGATTCTATTCTTTTCACAAAACGACTCAAATCTTACATTCTCAAACTCCTTGCCATGATCACTTCTTATCTTGAAAATGGGAACTCCTTTCTCGTTTTGTAACCTCTTGTAGAAATATTCCAATTTTTCACATGATTCTGATTTTTCTCTAAGAAATTCAACTCAAGTGTATCTTGAGAAATCATCAACAATGACCATAATGTATCTCTTTCCTCCTAGACTTTCTATTCTTGTAGGCCCCATTAGATCAACATGGAGAAGCTCTAAACACCGTGAGGTAGCAATTACATTCACCTTGTGATGACTAGCCTTTGTTTGTTTTCCCATTTGGCGTGCTCCACAAATAGTCTTTTCCACCTTTCCAAACTTTGAAAGTCCCTCAACTGCTTCGAGTTTAGAAACTTTAGCTACTTGTTTGAAATTTGCATGCCCAAATCTATGATGCCAAAGTTCCAACATGTCAACATGAGCACTTCTACACGAAATAGGTGTTGTATGAACTAATGCATAGCAATTATCGGTAGTCCTATTTCCCTCCAAGACTTGAATCCCTTCTTCGTTAATAATTAAGCACCCCTTCTTTGAGAACTGGACAAGAAAATCCTCATCACATATTTGAGTGATACTTAAGAGATTTGTCTTCAACCCTTTGATGTATAACAAATCTTTCAATAACGGTAATCCTGGTATTTCAACAGTCCCTTTGCCAAGAACTTGAGCATGACTCCCATCACCAAATGTCACATAGTCACCAACTTTCTCTTTGAGAGTCTTAAAGAGTGATTTATCTCTTGTCATGTGACAAGAACAACCGCTATCAAGATACCATAAGCATGAGTTAAACACCTTCAATGTGGTGTGCATAAATAGACATGCATGAGACAAGCATTCTTGACCATCAAGCAAAAATTTATTTTTATCATTCATGCATCTGTTAGATTGAATCTTCTTTTTCAGATTATCAACTTATTCACACAATATTCTACTTCTTCTTTTGTACCTCTTAATTAAAGAGTTAGACTCACATAAACTATTGTGTAAGATATGATTCTTATTTTCAAAATATTTCAGCATGTTAGCAAACATCCTTGCATGTTTCTTAGTTTTTAATAACTCTGAGAGTTCATTGTCAAGACACCCTTCAAACATACTCATAGAGTCATTATCACAAACATTTAAACCACAATTCAACATGGCCTTTTCTATAGCAACATCCATATCCAAAGGGGTCTAGGATCTCACTTAGGTATTTAAACCACAACAAGTGTACCTGCTCTAATACCAATTGAAAGTTTAAATAGCATTGAAAACACTATGAATGTTTAGACCCCCAAACAACAAATTACCAATTCAAGCTTTATATCAAACAATGTATGTGCGGAAAATGATAACAAGCTTAAAACATAATTGATAAACAATCTAGATTATAAATAATCACAATCATAGTAGTAATTAAATGGTAAAGATAAAGGGAAGAGAGATGCAAACACAAAGACAACACATGATGTGTTATCAAAGAGAAAACTGAAGGTCTTATCATAAAACCTCTCTGTCACCCTCTAAGTGGTCAATAATCTACTAGAAAATGTAGTTGGGATATATGAACAGCAATAGACTCTTCAAGCCTAATCTACCCAGGTACCTAAGCCCTCCATTGCCATTGATGGTTACATTCCAAAATGCCTAGTTAGCTTGTGGACTGATTGGCTTAGGTTACAGTGGGTATATGTACACATGGCAGAATGGACGAGAAGGAGAAGCTTTCGTCGAGGAGAGATTGGATAGAGCATGTGCCTCCCTAGAATGGTCTGAGTTGTACTCGGTGGCCAAGGTGAGACATCTAACAGCATCATACTCCGATCATGACCTTATTGTTATTGACACAAAACCCATGAACCATCGGTAAGTATGCAAGAAACAAACGATCCACCGATTCGAAGAAAAATGGGTTGCTCACTTGGAATGCAAAGAGGTAATCCGAGATTCATGGATCCATACCCAACCATTGGGGAGCCCTATGTACTACCTTTTCGAGAAGATTAAAAGCTGCAGAGCACACCTTGTAGCATGGAGTAAGTTAGCCTTCAGGAACACAAAAGACGGCCTAATAGAAAAACAAAGGGAGCTTGAGGAACTAGTGAAACAGGGATATGCACCAAATCTTGAACATATAAAATTATTGAGAAGGGAGGTCAATGAATTAATACACCAAGAGGAAGTCTTTTGGAGGCAGCGATCTAGGTCCTTATGGCTTCCGGTGGGTGACAAAAATACCAGTTTCTTTCACCAAAGGGCTAGCCAAAGAAAGAAGAAAAATACCATTGAAGAACTGTATGATGAAAATGGGGTGTGGCAAACAAATGAGGGAAGAGTCTCTGCTATAGCCGAAAGATACTATGTTGACTTGTTCAAAGCCCAAAGTCATGCAAATATGGATAGGGTGATGGAGGATGTTGACGGGGTAGTCACAGATGAAATGGTGCAATTTTTAAACCAGCCATACTCAGAGGAAGATGTAAGGAGGGCTCTCTTTAGCATGCACCCATCAAAATCACTTGGACCGGATGGTATGTCTCCTTTCTTTTTCCAAAAATTTTAGCACATTGTTGGGCCAAATGTTACTAAGGCAGTGTTATCTGTCCTACACTCGGATAAATATTTGAGGAAAATGAATTTCACACACATTGTACTCATACCTAAAAAGAATGACCCACAACATATCACGGAGTTCCGCCCCATAAGTTTGGGTAATTTTGTATCCCGTATTACATCAAAAGTACTTGCAAATCGAGTAAAATCTATTTTGCCCAATATTATATATGATGCCCAAAGTGCTTTTATTCATGATAGACTTATCACAAATAATACTACAGTTGCATATGAAATGCTTCATAGAATGCATAACCGGAGAAAAGGAAAAACAGGTCATATGGCGATAAAGCTTGATATAAGCAAGGCATACGATAGAGTTGAATGGAGTTTTCTCCGATGCATTATGCTCAAGATGGGACTACTTGATTAGTGGGTGAATCTGGCTATGGAAATTGTGAGTACAGCCTCTTACTCCATACTCATCAATGGAAATCCAAAAGGCCTCATAAAACCAACTCGTGGAATAAAGCAAGGTGATCCTTTATCCACTTACCTCTTCTTATTTTATGCTAAGGGGCTATCTTCTATGATCAGGAAGGCAGTGACTACCAATAAATTAAAAGGCATTCATAGTTGCCGAGATGGTGTTCGTATCTCCCATCTCCTTTTTGCAGATGATAACCTGTTGTTCTGTGAGGCTAAGAGAGGTGAATGCCAGCAGCTCCTTGAAATCCTTACACAATATAAGGAGGCATCCAGACAAGCAATCAACAAACAAAAAACCACAATCTTCTTTAGCAAGAACACTGCCCCAAGTGTTAAAGAGGAAATTCAAAATTTGTTCAGTGCACAAGTCATGACAAATTGTGAAAAATACCTTGGATTCCCTATGGTTGGGGGAAAATCTAAGGTGAATACATTTAAGAATTTGCAAGAGTGGATAACAAAAAGGGTGATGGGGTGGAAGGAAAAAACAATCTCTAAGGCAGGAAGGGAGGTGTTGATAAAGACGGTGGCTCAAGCAATACGCACTTATTCTATGAGTATTTTTAAACTCCCTAAGAAGGTGTGTGATGATATTAATTCGGTGTTGGCTAAGTATTGGTTGGGCCAAACTCGTAATGAGAAAAAGATACATTGGATAAACTGGAATAAATTGTGTAATCCAAAGAATAAGAGAGGAATGGGATTCTAAAATATCCACGCCTTCAATCTAGCTATGTTAGCCAAGCAGGCATGGCGTTTGGTCACAGGTGCACAATCTCTATTTTATAGAGTATATAAAGCTAGATATTTTCCCTGGTTTTCATTCTTGGAGGCTGAGTTGGGTCCAAACCCATCATTTTTGTGGCATAGCTTGTGTGCTGCTAGAGAGCTCATCATAGAGGGGTCACACTGGCAGGTTGGGAATGGGGAGAGCATCACCATTAACAACCAAAAGTGGCTGCCTCTTCCACCTCTATTCAAACCGGGGGCTGACACATCATTGAAAGTAGGTGACCTTATTGACAAACACACCATGCAGTGGGACAGGCCACGGGTACAAGACATCTTCATGCAATCCACACAACAGGATATTCTTATTCTCAGACTCGGTGACCTCCAAACACAGGACAGAATTTATTGGAAGGAAAACGAAGCCAACCGATTCCCAGTCCGGTCGGCCTACCTTGTTGCCCTTCGCTTGAACCAAGGAGGCGTGGTTGAACACTCTAGAGCGCACGAGGACAAGAGGTTATGGAATAAACTATGGAGATTGCACGTACCACCGAAGGTGCGAAACTTCCTTTGGCGAGCTTGCTCAGACGTTCTTCCTGCTCGAGTTAATATTGCGCAAGGAAGACTCCCTATTGATCCTAGCTGTGCAATCTGTGGTCAGGCAGAAGAATCAGTTTGTCATGCATTATGGGAGTGTCCGTTAGCCACCAATGTTTGGGCACTGGTTAAAGGAAAATTGCAGAAAAGCTCGGCGGTAGTACAGGATTTCCACTCCCTCGCCAGACAAATGAAAGACAAGCTCACAGGTAAGGAAATGGAGGTATGGGCAATGGTTGCTTGGTCCATTTGGAACGCTAGAAACTGTTTCTGTTTTGAGAAGAAGCAATCCCAACCTGGTGACATACTCCACAGTGCCAAGTCCCTATTACAAGACTACCAACGTCTGACTCAGCACCTAGCCGGACAGACTCACCCAACGTGATGGGACCTCAGACTTTATGTGATGTAATCTCCTTATATGTTAAAAGTGGACCACGGAAATTGTACGATACTATGGGGTTTCCTCTGTTCTTTCATTAATAAAATTCTATCTTCAGTGTCAAAAAAAAAAAAAAAAAAAATTCGGTGAATTTGTCTGCCAACTCTAATAAGACTCCTACACACCCAAAATATGGTAGTGGGTCACCACAAGAAACATAATATCACTTGACTTCATAAGAGGGTTTCTTGATTCCATAAAAGAGACTGACTTCAATCCATTAGAGAAAAAGAAGAGCAAACCTCTATGAAATCTTATTAATTCATGTTTGAATGCTCAGGAGACTAGAAACACAAATTTACAATATGAAGGAGGCTATCATCTCTGAACAGAAAAGGGGATATTCTCAAACCATGGGTACTAGAAAGAATACATTGTATGATCTAATTCTCTTCAGCTCTGCATAAAAGTGCAGATAGCCTTCAGCACATAACAGAAACAAATACCGTGATGGTGGGTCCCTTTGCTTGATACCCTTTGTCAGAGAGATAAATCTACATGGTTCTCCATGTATGAGCACAAAATAGGATGTTGTACAAACTGTCTCCATGGCCAATCAAACCCATTGTATATCAAACCCTAGCTTGAGCATAATGTTGCGCAGGAAGTTCCAATTAACACGATCATATGCATTACTGATATCTAGCTTAACTGCCATCCAGCTGATCTTGCCTTTATGTTTGTTATGCATACTTTGTAAAACCACAAAAGCTACGTAATGCTAAGAGCACTGCCTTGGTGACATCTTGACGCACAATGTACCAATACTTCTAGAAGAAAAAATGGGACATATCATCAAGGCCTAGTGATTTTGAGGGATGCATTTGAAAGAGAGCACGTTTGACTTCCTCTGTTGTGTAGTCTTAGAGGAGTGTGCTATTCATTGCTAGGGTTACAAATCTATCCACAGAAGCAATGACTGGTTGTAGACACCGTATTTTGTACCCCTTCTGACTCGGGCCCCTATTCCTAAATGATGCTCGAACTCTAAGGCCCAAGGTAAGTTTAGAGCTTAATCAGATATTAAAATGACTTAAGTAGTGTTAAAATGGAAATATAACATTTTAAATGAGCAAAAATATATTTTTGAAAAATTAAATGACCAAAGTAGCCCTCGGCCTACGTACGTGAGTTACGGCCTACATATGCAAGCTAAAGCATGCGTACGTAGGCACATTCTTGTGTACACAGCTAGGGTTTCAAAAGCATAAGAAAGGCAATTTTTCTGCAATAATGGTTGAGGTTTGGAATGAATCCCACATCGCTTGGGAGCCATTCCAAACCCCATTTTTTTAACTATAAAAAGCCTTACATGGTACATTTTCAAAACTCACATAAATTACACAGGAAAAACCTAAGATTCATTGGAAAATAGTGAATCAAAAGGGAGTTTTTCATAAAACACCCTCAAGTTTTTTTTATTTGATTGGGACCCTTTCTAGCCCCAATCCTTTGAGTTTAAGATTGACTGAGGGGAACGATTAAAAATCAAACCTATGAGCTCTTGCTTTAAGGTATCCTTTTAAACTTTCCTTTTCTTTTTTGCCTTTAATCTTTATTTCAATCTGTTTCTGTTGTTTAGTTTATTTGTACACATGTTTGTTTAGGTTAGTTTTAGGTTTTCTTTATGTCTTTAAGCATGTTAGACTATTAGAATTTACGTTTTATGTTTTGTTTGGCTTTTGCTCTGTTTCTGTGTAAATTAGGTTTTTAGGTAAGGATCTACATACACATGATCTAGCATGAGCACACAAGCTGAACTCATGTGTACACAGTCCTGTTCTAGCGTGCATGATGCCATTACCCATAAACCCTAATTTTTGTTTGTTTGTTTTGTTTTTGCATTCACAAATTTGTTCTATGTAGCCTCCTTTTCATATGTTTTTAAGCCCCATAATTGCTTGTTCACCTTTTAAAATGTTTGTTTGTATCACATGTCTAGATTAGGGTTTACATTAGGGTTTCTTAGCTTTAATGCCATTCACATATTCATGCATTGATGCCATAGGTGTTGTGGTGCTGAAAGGTAAGTAAAGGGTAAGTCATGCATTAGCAATGTCCATGCATTTGTGTTAGGGTTTTACTTTGATGATATGATGGAACATGCTTACATGTATGATTAGGGTTTGTAATATGTTTTCCTTGCTATAGATATATGCCTTGCTGCCATGTGTATGTTGCTACCTTGTTTTAGGTGTATGATAGGGTATTCATATGTTAGATGAATGTTAGGGTTTCATTAATATGTTTAGCTCTTTTTTGTTTGGGTTGATAGATAAGAATTCTTTGTTTGGGATGAAAGATGCCATGTTGTATGCATAGATATATGTTAGTGTGTGTGTGACACAATGATGGGAGGCCAACCTTAGGATTAGGCGATCTTAGGTGCCCAACACCTTCCCAAGAACATACCTAAACTCCAAACCCAAAATTTTGTAGTAAGATCAAAGGTCCTTCCTCAAAAGGATGCAATATTTATGTTTCCTAGACCATATAACTAGGTGATGACTCCATTCTGTTGTGCCAACAGTGGCGACTCCACTGGAGATAATGAGTTTAATTCCTATGTGTCTTATTTCTTAACCTTGATAAAAATATTTTCAATACTTGTTGAAACACTTTCACTTGTTCTTTTGTCCCTTAACCTTGGTTGGTAATGAGTGGGAAGATGGAAGGCCCTATTCGGGCCCAAATTTTCTGAAGTTCATCCCACTAACTCACAATCGGTGTCATCACCTATAATAGACCTTGAGTACGTTAAAGGTTTGCTACCAATCCACTATAGGGTCCACATAGGCCCTTGGTTGGAATCATGGCCCACATAGTTGTGAGTGACTTACTTATCTATCCCTTTAGCCTTAGGGAGCCTACCTACACTAGAGAGATCCTAGATCCTATCATGAAGGGTACCTTTATATATCTCTTGTTTGTTCAATCATATATCAGGTGTTCACCTAATTCTATAGGAAAAATAAAAGGTATAAAAATGGAAGAGATGGCCCTAAAGTTATGTTATACCCAAAGATGTTGTGGGACAAAAGAAAATCTGGCCATAAAACTGGCCTATCTAAAGAAAGCTTGCTGAGAATTTTTCGACCTACGAATGACTGTCACCCAAGCATATGAAAACCTATCCTCCAAAGGATTTATCAAGCCTTTAGACCCTACATCCATGCCTAATCCCATACCTTCCTCTTGGAACCTCAATAAATATTGCCACTACTACCAAAATTCTGGTCATAAAACCGACAATTTCTTTCACCTCAAACAAATACAAGGCCTCATAGACAATAGAACCCTCCTAAATCCCAACATAATCACTAAATCCAACATTAGAAAGAACCTTTTGCCCGATTACCATAGGGCTCGCCCTCCATATTAAAATTGGGTACAAGTAGATGAAGTTGAATAGGATTGCTTGAAGTTTATAGAAACTACAAATGTCAATATCAATGTTGTGGTGATCAATGAAGTGCAACAAGAGGTTTATTGGGTGAACTACATGGATGCTAAAGCAATGAAGACCATGATAAAGATGAGTGGGGACGTGTTCGCCATCATTAATGAAGAGCCAAGTGATCCTTCGAAATTAATCATGCCTATTGTGGGGCCCATTAATAATTGGACTTGGGTTGGATTTTTTGAAAACAAGGGGAAAAAGTTTTGTAATGCAAATTCCAATGTACTTTTCAATATTTTTAATAAGATGAATTCTGATTTAGCTTACTCTGATATGTCCCATAACATTGAAATTCTACACATAAATGATCCAAATGAATTTGAAAATGGAGTTAATAAACAATTGGAAAAGAAAATTGAACCTATGGAACCAATTCTTGAAACTATTAATTTGGGCAATGATATGAATCCATGTTTAATTAAAATTGGCTCAACTTTAAGTGAAAAAGAAAAGAAATATCTTGAAGAACTCGTCATGGAATTTCAAGAGGTGTTTGCATGGTCTTATGAGGGTATGCTTGGAATTGACCCTGAGATAGCTCAACATCACATTGATACTCATGAACACATGGTGCCCGTCAAGCAAAAATTGAGAAGAATGAGGATCGAATGACTTTTAATGATCAAAGAGGAAGTCACTAAGCAACTAAAGGAGGGGTTCATCAAACTTGTAAACCAAGCCAAATGGATAGCCAATGTCGTGCTGGTACCTAAGAAAGATGGAAAGGTGAGGATATGTGTGGTTTTAGGGACTTGACTAAGGCATGCCCTAAGGATGACTTCCCTTTCCCCCACATTGATGTCTTCGTAGATAACACAGCAGGAAGTGCCTTGATATCCTTCATGGATGGTTTTTTATGATACAAATAAATCAAGATGGCTCCTAAAGATATGACCAAAACCACTTTCACCACCGAATGGGGAACCTATTATTACACGGTAATGCCATTTAACCTTAATAATGTTGGGGCAACTGACCAAAGGATGGCTACAGCCTTGCTACATGATATGATGCATAATGATGGCTACAACCTTGCCACATGATATGATGCATAATGAGGTAGAGGTGTACGTTAATGATATGATAGTGAAATCCAAGGATAGAGAGAACCACACCAGAAACTTGAAGAAGTTCTTCGAGAGGATTAAAGAATATAGATTGAGATTGAACCCACAAAAGTGCACCTTTGGAGTAACCACTGGAAAGTTGTTAGGATTCATAGTGAGTGACGGAGGAATAGAAGTTCACCTATCCAAGATCAAAGCCATATTATAAATGCCTCCACCCAAAATTGAGAAAAAGATTAAGGGTTTCTTAGGTCAACTACAATACATTAGTCGACTCATCGCCAAGCTCACCTCCACCTATGAGCCCATCTTTAAACTTCTAAGGAAGAATGAACTACACACATGGAACGATGAGTGCCAAAAAGCCTTTGACCTTATCAAGGAATAACTCCTCCACCCACCTATCTTAGTGCCTCCACAACATGGAAAACCCTTACTCCTATACCTTTCAATCATAGGGGATGCGGTTGGAAGTATGCTTGCACAAGAAGATAATGAGAAGAATGAGAGAGCAATGTATTACTTAAGCAAGAGATTCCATTATTACGAGACTAAGTATACTCCTATAGAAAAGTCATACTTTGCACTTGTTTGGGCTATACAGAAATCGAGGCATTGAGCACCACAAGTCTTAAGAGATCATTTCCGATAATGGTTCCCATTTTGAAGATGAAGTCCAAAGGGTCATGGAAGAATATGGCATTGAGCATCACAGGTCTTCACCATATTAACCGCAAGCTAATGGGGCTGTAGAAGTAGCCACTAAGAATGTGAACAATATGCTAGCCAAGATGGTAGTTACTTCCAAAGATTGGGCTAAGAAACATCCGTTTGCCCTATGGGGTTATAGAACTTCTATCCGAGCATCGACTGGGGCAACACCTTACTCTTTGGTTTATAGTAGTGAGGCAATGCTTCCTTTTGTGGTGGAGATACAATCTTTAAAGGTATTGGTAGAGACTACAGTCCTAGAAGAGGATTAGGCTAAGGTAAGATATGAACAATTGACTTTAATAAATGAGAAAAGTGCTAGGGCACAATACTGTAGACACTCGATTTTGCACTCATGATTTAATCAAAGAGAATGACTGAAATGACCATCCATGTAACCCAAAAAATATGATTGCATTACATTCATTAATTCATTCATTGCATATCATAAAAATGATCTTGACATTCTAACAATCGTGACGGTATGTTCGATTTTCAAATCGAACCATCAGATCGAAAGATATCACATGATCAAGTTTGCACGGCTAGCATGCATTAGGTCTAGGTAGCATGCATGATTAATTTAAATTAATTCTGATTGGTTAAAAAATTAAAATTAATTAGATAATGTTGTGATTGGTTGATAATTAGAGTTTAAAATAGGATTGCTGCTTGCATAGGAATAAATGGGATAATTGGATAACAATAAAATTATGGATAATTTGAATTTTGTCAAGATTTATTTTAGAGAATTTATCTACAAGATAATTGTTGCTAAAAAGACTTGAATTATCTAGAAAAGAGATAAAACTCTTAGAATACAGATTGAAAACACGTTTAAGTGCAAGGCCCTGTTCAAGAAAACAAATGAAAGGAGTCCAAAACGCACCCAAACACGAAACTATGTTTGGTGTCCATTCGGCACTTTTGGAGTGCCGATCGACACTTTCAAAGTGCTGAATGACCCTCTTTTGGGCTTTGGCCCAACTTACTTTGGGTGCTGATAAGGCACATCCTTTTCGACTTTTTCACAGAAAGACGCGTTCCAATTCATATTCTACCCATTGTTGCTTTTTTTTTTTTTTTTTTTTTTTAAAGCATTCCAACCTCTATAAATAGAGACTGAATCTCGAAAATTGAGCACACTCTTTGACACTCTTTTACGCTCTAAGAGCACACTCTTTGACGCTCTAGGAGAGACACATTTTCATACTCTCAAATTTCTCACCCACTTTCTAGTATTCTCTCTCAAACTAGGGTTTTTAGGTTTCAAATATAATTGCATAAATTTCCTTGAACCCTAAAACATCCTATCCAGAAGAAGAAGTGCTCCATGCAAGAGGTTGTTTCTGATTACCCTTTTCTTTTCTTTATGCTTCTCTTGTAATGATGATACATGTTTATATGTGTGTGTGTGTATATATTTAGTTTGGTTGTTTCAAGTATCCATAACATGAATTGTTAAAGCATGTTCTTGATTCCTTTTATTATTGTTGTGATCTCTTTCTTAATTTCAAAGATATGCAAAATAAAAACGAATTTGCATATTCCTTAGATGTAGATCTAAATTTTTCTTAAAATAAAAATGAATCTGCATCTTCCTTAGATGTAGATTTGAATTTTTCTAAAAATAAAAACGGATCTACATCTTCCTTAGATGTAGATCTGATTTAAAAAAAAAAAAAAAAAAAAAAAAAAAAAAAAAAAACTGGTATGCATCTTCATTAGATGCAAATCTGAAATTTTCTAAAATTAAAAAATAATTTGTATCTTCCTCAGATACAGATCTAACTTTTTTAGCAAATTTTGAAATAAAGAAAAAGATCACGAATGGTTGTATTTATTGTGTTTGTTCTATTCAATACATGTAGCATAAATTCATTTCATGAATGAAATCCTCTTCTCAAGCAATCTTTTTTATATTTTTTGAACATATAAAACATATCTAATTTTTTTGTCATAAAAAAAAAAATCATTTTTTTTTAAGTTCTTAAAAACAGATATGATCTTTTACAAATCAAAAACCATTTTTTCTAAGTTCTTAAAAACAGATATGATTTTGTTTTCAAATTAAAAGACGTTGTTTTAATTTAATAAAAACATATATGAATTTTCTCTCTAAAAACCACTTTTTTTACACCAAAAAAAAAAAAAAAAAAAAAAACAGATCTAATTTTTTTTAAAAACGAAGTTTTATTTTTATTTTTTTTATTCACAACAACAGATCTAAATTATAATAAAAAATAAATAAAAAAATAAAAAAAAAACAAAGGAGGATACATTCATAAATAAATTTGTGATTTAGTTTATTTCACATGTGTAACATATCATTCATAGCATGCATAAAGGGGTACATTGGTCGCAAGTTTCTAGAAGACCAGACTCTGTCTAGGCAAAATGAGTGTCTAACACCTTCTCATTTCGTAACCTAGCCTCCGAATTTAGTATCTTTGGATATGTTGACTTAGGTCTTATCTTTGCTTTATTTTAGATTGTTTGTACCTAGGACCCAAAGCCATGTAATTTTCAGTTTTTTCAAACATGTATTTTCTTTAATTCAATTAATGAAATGAAAACAATTTAGCCATGTAAAGTTTTATTTAGTTTTTTTTTTTTTTCTTTTGCATAAAAAATAAGTGGCAACTCCACACCACTTACGAGAGGTGCCCTAAAAGGTACCCAAATCTCTTTTTTGAAAGCACCAAATGGGAATTTTCCTCGGTCTCTCACAAATGCCATGCACAACGGTACCAAAAAAGAATTGCTAGAGCATTCAAAAAGAAAGTGAAATCAAGAAACCTTAAGGAAGGAGACTTGGTCCTAAAGGTGCTTAGAGATGAGACTTTTGATCCAATAGGAGAAATGAAGCCTAGGTGGTCTGGACCTTTTATAATTAAGATGATCATGTCAGGATGTGCTACAAGAATCACATATTTAGATGAGGAAGAGATGCTTTTCCCCATTAACATGGATAGATTCTGGAAATACCACATTTAAAAGAAAAAGGAGAAAGAAAAAAAAAGCCTGCTAGGTTGAAAACTCGAAAGGGCGGCCTATGCAAAAATTAAGGGAAAAGTACCCCATTAGATTGAAAACCTGAAAGGATGATCTAGGCAAAAGTTAGAGGAAAAGACCATGGGCATGGTGAAAATTCCTCAAAGGACGTCATGGGCAAAAATTATATGGAAAAGGAAAAAAAAAATGAATAAATGTGATGACAATAAGCAAATATAATAAAAAGGGAAATTCTTTCATTACTCAAATTAAAAGATAATAAGTTTGTTTTCATAGGGGATTTGGAACATTCCAATCCTTTACTAAATTCAAAAACAAAAACATGAGAATCGTAAAAGTGTAGAAAAACTAAAACATGGAGCATGAATTAGTGCCCTTCAATCCAATTGTTTGATGCTATGTATGAAATTATGTATGAATTAATGTTGTAATTAATAAAGTTATTTTCTTATTATCTAAAATAATAGTAACATGAATATTTGGACATTGTCATTTACTCCATGAGATGCATAGTATGTGATTTATGTGATTTAGTCATAGAAGATGTAAATCACAAGTTCTTTGTAAATTCAGAATTTTAGCTCATAACCGGTGATGAAATTGGGCATTTCATCTATGAAGACTATAACATATCAATTAAGATTATTTGTCTTGATCATGGAAGTGGAGACTTCTAGTTGGTATGTTGATATGTTTTAAGAGTTAAGACATATTGAACTGGAACGCTGTGAGATTTATTATTCTCCTAACGACTGTCAAATAAATAATAAATCTCACGACTTCTATTTACATGAACTCCTAATCCTGAGAGAATAATGGACCTTATCATGAAGTATAGGTTGCTTTGATATATCAGGAGTGAGATCTAAAGTCATAATCAAAACCTTAGTATGTTGGGCAGTCACATTTAGTGTTAATGAAACATATATTCTCAAGATGGAATTCATAATCTCTTAAGGAGATGTAAAATTGTTGATAATCATTTTGGGAATCCAAATAGAATGGAGAAGCCTAGCAATGCGGACAGAAAGGAGTTAGTAAGTGGATTAAAAAACCATTAAGCCCAAGCAGTAGGAATAATGGATCACAAATCCATGAAAAAAAAAAAATAGGCCTTAAGGAAGCAAACAGGCTTAAAGGAGTCCAAAAATAGAGAAATAGCAAACTCATGGGCAGTATATGATGTAGAAAAGTGAGAGTGGATCACAACAGGCTCAAAGTAATGCAAACAAAGAAAGTAAGGGGTTGTGGGCAAGCCCATGAGGCCCAAGGATGAGGGATAAGGTAATTGGGCCAAGGAAGCCCAAAGAAGTTAGTAAAAGCTCATGGAAACGCAGAGTTAGGAAAAGGGCCAAGGAAGCCCAAGGAAAGTAAATGTGCCAAGGATGCCCAAGAGAAAACAAATGGGACACAAGAGCCCGTAAGTAATAAAAGAACAATTGGTCATACTAAGCCATTGGGAGAAGAATAAACAGCAGACCCAAAGAGGCCCAGTAGGATTGGGTCAAACGACATTGCAGCAGGAATGGCAAAGTGGTATGGCAGGAAATGATAATAGAAAAAGAGTAGGCTGAAAATGGCAAAGCCAACCATCAAGTAAAGCCCAGACCCTAAGTAGAGCAAGCCATAAGAGAAAGGAAAATCAAAAAATAGCTCACATAAGAAGTCAAAGATGGACGGCAGACTGTGAGGCAAACCATGGCGAACGCATGAGCAGCAGACAGATTTTGGTCATACATAGAAGAGAGACATACACAAGGCCCAGACATCACCAGCCTGTACCCAGCTAATACAGGACACGGTGAGGTCATGAGTCAAAGGTAAGAGGGCATGGTTTGGCGGTGGGCAGAGGGGAAAACCTATTTTGAGGTTCCTGCTCAGGCTCTTTTAGAAAAAATGTCCTGCTGGGATAACATACCATCCAAAAGAAGTAAGGCTGAGTTGGAACTACTAGGTGCATGCCATGAAGGATAAGGAGAGAGAGCACCCACACCATAGCAGGTAAAGGTTCCACGACAGACAAATAAACAAAATAGTCTTCTTTGTTTGGTGATGGGGAGTGGCATAACCAAGACAGAAGGATCAATGGTGGTTGGCAAGTACACCCAGACTAGACAAAGGTGGTTAAAGGCTAAAATAGTAAAACCTTGTCACGGCAGGCACTATAAAAAAAGGCCCTTGCCTTGCACAGGGGAGGGGACGATAACAGGAACCTTTAAGAAAAAACCACAGAATAGAAAACAAGTATTGAGAAAATGAGAAGAAAGGGGAAGATAAAAAGGAATAATAGAAGATAAGGAAAGTAAAAAAAAAAAGTTAGAGTGGCAGGCATGCATCAATAGGTTGATTCCCTCTCTCCTTCTCAAAGCCCTGCTCTTTGCTAAATGCAAAATGGTTCTTTTAGGCACCAACCATTCAGGTTTATTTCCCTTAAAGTGATTAATTTCCACAACAAGATTTCCCCAGGAGATTAATTGTGTTGAGAAGAAACGTATTCCCACTTATTCCCATTTGGTCCCGTAGATCAGATTGATCTGATTTCTTTCTTTTTTATTAACTTGTGTACTACCCACATATTCTCCTTGCTTTCTTTACAAAAGTGATTGTTGTTATTGTGATTATCTTTCTTAATTAGGGATTAATTATTCACTTTGATTACGAAGCTGAAGTACTTTTTTTGTTATTATTATTATTATGTTTGCTTGCCACAACTCATCTAAAGTAGCTCTACCTGCCGTAAGCATGCTCTTAGAAAATGAGGCATAGTTTGCACAAGCCGGACCAAATTGAATTGTAATTGAACTGGTCTCAACTCCTTTACTATTAATATTTGGGCCCAATACCGCAAGAGATAGCCCAACCCAATATTATAAAAAAGCCCATAACATAAATATTCCATTGACATAAGTTTAATGGGTTTGGTTATTCAGAGTGTTAGGCCTAACCACTTTAGTAAGGAGTTACTAAAGTATATATTTATGAAATTGGATTTCATAAATATATGATAAATAACTTAAAGGATTAAACCAAATACTTAAGGATGAAGATGTAGTAATCTTCAAAGTAGTAGTATACATTCATGACTTTGTATTACTACGAATAAAATGGTTTGTATGTGAGTGTAGGACACTCTCTTATTCTCCCTTAAACACATACATATAAACTGATTAAGAGACCATACTTCTTGGGCAAAAGTAGAATTGGAGTGAAGATTAAAAGTGTTCCCAAGTACTTCTAATATTTGGTTTTTAATTTTATCGCACCAAAGTACACTTTCTTGTTCTTATATTCTGAAATTTACACAGTACATGTTAGCAATTGCGAATGAAGTAGATTTTTTATTTTTCCACTGTGTATGTTTTGTATGCAATACAAACATGTATTTTTCCAACAACCATATCTGGAAAAAAAAAAGTTGAGAGAAAAAAAGGGAGAAAAGAAAGAGAAAGAAAAAAAGAGTGTTGAGCATGAGTGAAAATAATAATAATAAATAGAAAAAAATGAAAAACGATATAAGGTGCCTCGATGGGTTGAAAACAGCAAGGCAATCCATGCAAAATTAGAGGGATCCTGCTAGGTTAAGAACCTAGGCAAAAGTTAGGGATCATACCTGAAGAAGAAGAAGACTTCCTGCAAAGAAACTTGCTTCCCTCCTTTGAAAGGCATCTAAACCATTAATAATTTCTGCCAAGATCAAACCTACCGAATTGCCCTTCTTTAGCTCATAAGCCACCACACACATCCAAAGGTCCACACAATATAACTATTGAACCAACCTCGCAAGAGCACACAAACAAAATGCATGAAGGTAGTACGATCGTGGTCTCTCACCCACAAGAATGCTCGAACTGGAAAAGTAATCAAATGGCTAAGTAGAGGTACAGTTCTTCACCCAGCTTGGACGGGTTCAACAAAGAAGTTGTTGTAAGATACGTCTTGAGAACTTCAAATGCTTGCTGACATTCATTTGTCCTTTCAAATGTTTTCCTTAACACCTTGAAAAATGACAAACATTTGTCAATAGCCTTTGATACAAACTTGTTAAGTTCTACTTCTCGTCCAGTTAGACTTTGCAATTCTGGCTCCATGCTTAGAATTGCTTAGATCTTGTTAAGGTTTGCCTTATTTCCCCTTTGTGAAACCATGAATCCAAGAAACTTCCCCAATGAAACTCCAAAGGCACACTTGCTCGGGTTCAACTCCATGTTATATCGTTTAAGTATGTCGAAAGTTTCCTGGAGGTTGTCTAGGTGTAATGTCTCCTTTGCGCTTTTAACCAACCTATCATCCACATATACCTCAACATTTTGCCCTATTTATGGATGAAACATATAATTGACTAGCCTCTAATAGGTAGCCCCTTCATTTTTTAAACCAAAAGTCATTACTTTATAGTAGAACAAACCTTGGCTTGTAACAAAGGGCGTTTTCTCCTAGTCCGCTTCGTCCATCTTGATCTGGTTGTATCCTGAGAAGATATCCATGAAGCTCAGCAATTGATGTCCAACTATTGAGTCCACTAGCTGGTCAATGCGTGGAAGGGGATAACTATCCTTGGGACATGCTTTGTTTAAATCTGTGAAATCCACGCAAATCCTCCACTTTCCATTAGCCTTTTGACCATTACTACATTTGCTAGCCAATTAGGGTAGTAGACTTTGTAAGGTTGAATTTAATCAACCATCTTGTTGGCTTTATTTTGTGCTAATTTGCTTATAATTCAACATTTAGAAACTTTTATTTATGTGGGAATCATGTAAGGGTAGTGTGTAAGAGAGTGTGAAGAAAAACTCAAGAGTGTGCAACTCAGAAAGGCCTTGCAACTGGATCTCATGGCTGACTCACAGCTTGTAAGTCGCCAAAAGAGGCACACATGTGAAGCATGTAGAGGAGCTGAAGAGTCATGCCAGCTGTTGCACTACAGGACAAAACTTCCAGCTAGCTAGGCCGTTATCTCGCGACTCAATCAAGTCACAAGACTAAGTCGCCAGTTTTCACTCTATTTGGGAAAAACTGGCCTTTTGCATTCCAAACACACACTAGTATAAATACCCCTTATACCCATGTATTTTAGAGAGCTTTTAGAGAGAATTTTGAGAGAGAAACCCTAGAGAAAAACAAGATTGACTCATCCACAATCTTCATTCTTATTTCTCCAAATTCCTCTACTCTCACCCTCTCCATTGATACATCCTTGAGAGATACATTAGCCAAATTCTTATCTTACCATATCTATATCTCTGAGAAGGTTATTTGGTGCTTGGGAAGCTGTTAGGAAAGAACCAATTGATATTGGTTGATGCTATGGGCTATAGTGGAATCCAATAAGCTAGAGAAGACAAAGGTTCGACGTAACCTCGTTAGAGCAAGTAGCGTAGAGGGCTTAGGTACACTAGGTAGATTAAGCTTGGAGGGTCTTCAACTGTTCATGTATCCCAACTTGATTCTCTAGTGGATTATTGACTGCTTGGAGGGCAACGAAGAGGTTTTAAGCTGAGGACTTCAGTTTTCTCTTCGATAACACATCACTGTGTTGTCTTTGTGTTTGCATATCTCTTTCCTTAATCTTTGCCATTTAATTTCTACTGTGGATGTGATTTTATTTGGTTTAGATTATGTTATCAATTCTGTTTTAGCTTATTTACATTTTCCGCACGTACATTGTTTGTCAATAAGCTTGAATTGGTATTTAATAATTTGGGGGTTTAAATGTTCAAGGTGTTTTACACATATATTTGAACATTCAATTGGTATTAGAGTGGGTGCACTTACTATGGTTTAATTACCTTAGTGTGATCCTTAACCCTGTTTGAGATGGACCGGTCTCAATATTTAAATGTTCCACCATATTTTGATGGTAGCAACTATGCCTTTTGGAAAGTTCAGATGAAAGCATTCTTGTATTCAATTGATGATACTGTTTGGGATGCAGTAGATGTAGGATGGACTAGGCCAAAGGCCACTAAATCCACTTGGGATAAGGCAGCACTTATGGCAGCTAACGCTAAAAATAAAGCTTTGAATGCAATTTTCTGTGGTGTTTCTCCATATGAGTTTCATAGGATTTTTCACATAACAGTTGCCAAGGAGGCGTGGGAGATATTGGAGACCACCTATGAAGGCATGAAGAAGGTGAAAGATACTAAGTTGCAGATGCTAACCACATAGTTTGAAGAATTGAAAATGAGCGAAGACGAGTCATTCGACTCATTCTATAGCAAGCTGAATAAGGTGGTTGTTGGCAAGTTCAACTTGGGTGAGAAGACAGAGGACTCAAAGATAGTGAGGAAAATCCTTCGATCATTACTAGAGATCTTCCGTGCAAAAGTTACAGCAATTGAAGAGAGTAAGAACCTTGATGATATCAAAGTTCAAGGACTAATTGGCTCACTTCAAACTTATGAGCTGTCATTGCCATCACAAAGGAAGAGCAAATCCCTTGCTCTTCAAATGATCAATAAGAAGGTAGAAGCTCATAACTCATCCGATGAGGATGATGTCGATAAAGATGTGGTGTCTTGTGAAGAATTTTCAAAAGTTCTTAAAGTTCAAGAAAAATAGAAAGTTTACTGAGAAGGGAAAATTCCCAAATTTCAAAAAGGAGGAAAAGGATTTCAAAAGGAAAGATGGGAAGGACTCTCAATCCTCTTAGGGAATCATGTGTTTCGAGTGCAACGGACATGGACATTTCAAGAAAGAGTGTCCCAATTATTTGAAAGAGAAAGGCAAGCTGTATGCCACCACTCTTAGTGATTCTGACTCCTCTGATTCAGATTCAAAAGAAAGCTGTAATGGAGAGGAAAAATTCTCTACATTCATAACCTTCTTTGGATGATTTGGGTGCGCTAGTGAAAGAGCTTGGTAAGCACTCTGAATTGGAGTCAATTGGGATAGTTGAGGAATTTGATGATGAGGAAATTGAAGAAACAATGGGACTACAAGAGACCTACAATTCCTTCCTTGAGAAGACCGATGAATATGCAAAAGTAACTAATGCATCCATCAAAAAGATGAAGAGGGTAGAGGAAGATTATAGAAGTCTTCCAGTGTGATACAAGGAGACAAAATGTGAAATGGAGACGCTGAACGGAGAGTTAACCAAAGCTTATATGAAGATAAAATTCCTTGAGCTTGAGGTGATTCAAGCAAATGATAAGGAAGAGCAGGTTTCCTCCAAGAAGCTTAAAGAAGTGCTTGCTCATCAAAAACCTTTCTCCAACAAAAGTGGATTGGGATACACCGGAGAAAGTAGTTCAAGTGTCAAAGTTTCCAAAGATATGAAGTTTGTGAAAGCTAAGTAACTAATGATAGAAGATTCAGTTGTTGAGAAAGTGAAGTCGGAAAAGAAGCAGAATGTGACTGACCAACGGTTTTCAACTAAGTCTCCTAACCAATCAATGGTTAAGCCTAAGGCTCAAGGGAAATCACTCCCAAAGTCATAAAGAGGTCCGAGAACTCAACATTTCTACCATCATTATAGACTTCAAAGACACACCAGACCAAATTGTCATAAGCTTAGAGCATTGAAGAATGCAAGTGATTAGAGGTCAAGAGGACCAAGAAATGACAAAAGGAATTAGGCTGTTGAGCAATTAAGAAGTCGAGATGGTGATTCTAGAGTGATGGATGTGATGAAGATGATTAATGCATTCACCACCTATTTGGCAAGCTTCTTCAGAAGGTTTGATAACCATAATTCTTGTACCCAATCCTCTAGGGATATCACCCTAAACACATGTGCCATGTGAGTGAAGAGGCGTACTTATGCATAAGCATTACAACATATCCATGCATTAATACTTCCTATGTTTTGTGACTTTGATTGGTTGTGTGCTTTTTGTTTTTGTTCCAACTTGTGCTGAAAATTTTGTGTTTAATTTTTTTGTAATTGTTTTAAATGTTTTTACATTTTTTTTTTTTGGTCAATCTTTTCTTCTTTTATGTCAAATCCAAAAACACATAAAAAGTAGAAAATCCAAAAAGTTTGATCGACATTATTGTGTTCTGTCACAGACATGTTTTGCCTTGTACCTTTGTGCTAATGGCTTTGTGCATTTACAAGCATAGCTTGTTCTCAATGCACTCATATCGTTGTGGGAAAAATCTTTAAATCTATGTGATTGTTGTAAATAGATCTTCAAACTTGTCATGAATGATTAGTCAATGTTTTTGTTGATCTTGAAACTTGCATAGACTTGTGCCTATATATCTTCCCACTCTTTTTTTTTTTTTTTTTAAAGAGCTCAACAAATGTAAATCTCAAAATGAAAATAGATAATGAGCCACAAAAGCCTTCACACATACTAGTATTTGTTTAGGAAAAAGGTAAAGCGACTTTTGTAAAAAATGTGTGATGCCCAAAAAGCCAAAGGCTTACTCATCAAATTGAAATGTCAAAAATTTCAGGCACCGATCTCAAAATGAGATGTATTGATTCAAAATAATCAAATGATATGATGTACATGGAGCCAAATGAAAAGCTTCATGATGATGTTATCAAGTTTTGTGGGAGGTCATATATGCATATTTCTATAATTGAGATAGGTCATTTTTCCTCATGCTAATTGTGTATGTCTTGGTTGAATTGATCATTAAAACTTCACATTAGACTAAGGACTATCTCATCTTTGGTACCCACATACATCACTCATGTCTATATTCAATGAATGCCTTATTCATTTGTGTGATTGTACTCGATTAAATGTGTTTCACATAATCAATTTTTGTTGATCAAACACAAAAAGATTTTTGAGTGTTTTAATTATTTTTGGAAAGTCTTTTGTTTTTGCAAAAATATGAAAAATTTCAAAAACAGTGTTATCCTGTTCTAGCGACTTGGTCGCGAGTTAATCCAATCACATGCCCCTAGTCGCGAGTTTACTCAGAAGGTTTTTGCAACTCTCTGGCGGGTCAAAGTCTCAGTCACAAAAAAGACTTAGAAATTTTTTCCAAAAATTTGATTTTAAGATTTCACACAACTCGATTTGGTAACTTGCACAAGGGTGGAAGCTTCAGTCGCAAGCTTACTTAGAAGTTTTTGCGGCTCCCTTCGCGACTTACTCGCGGGTGGACCTTCTAGTTGTGAAAAACACTTAGACAAGTTTTTCAAAATTTTGTCTATAAGGTGTTTGGCGACTTGTCTTGGTGACTTGTTTGCGACTTGGTTTAGTCGTGAAAAACACATATTTTGCGTTTTAAGGACAGTTTTTAAAAACTTTTTAGTTTTCCCTTGAATATTTTTTACTGTTCATTGTCTTGTTCGTTCAACACTCTTAAAAACTCACCGTGTTTTACTCAGTAATCCACCATTTTCATCATCATCTCAACTTCAATCTTCAAGAAAAGATATGGGTTCATCATTTTTCTCAAAGTACTTCATGATTTTAACTCGTAAATGCTTGGATTTTGAATGTTTGATGAGTTTTTGAAAATCTTGTGTCTCGAATATAAGTTGGGTATTTTTTTTTTTAGTTTGTTTATTGAGTTTTGTTGACATTGATTATTTGCTGCTTGATATACTTGTTTCGTGCATGTTTCTCATTTTTGAATAGTATATCATGTTTGTACTGTGCTGTTTAGATCATTCTCTTTGTAATTTGTCTCAAAGACAGTTACATGTGCCTCTATGGATTTCATAGGCTACATTGTGCTTAGTTTTGCCTGCACACTCATCACATTTGCACACTACTTGCACCATTGTTGTTTATGCTTAATTACATGATGATATTTTGCATAATTGGTTCATTTACCTTATTTAAGTCATGTGTCTTTCTCATTGACAATGTGTGTTTATTCCATGGACTAACTTGGATCTAATCAAGTTTATGTTTGTGTCTTGTGGTTTTGCCCTTGGTTCTCTGCTGTGTGTATGTTATTTTGCAAATGCCTTGTTGCACCTCTCGAGAAAAAGAGCCTGTAACTAATGTTCCATCATCTCCTATTTCAAAACGGACTCGAAGTTCGTCTCAAGCTTCAAACATTGGAGATTTAGGACTCCACTCGATTCACAAACTTTCGAAAGCATTTTTAAAGATGCTCCTATTGTGGTGGAAAGGGTTGTAAATTTTGATACCATAAAAATAACATTTATTCCTAAGATCTTTGAAGCAAAAGATTAGGCTGATCTATTTAGGAACTTTGAGGACCCGATTGATGAATTAGTTAATTATTCAAATGCTAGATACAAAGGAGTTGAGTTCATGTGTTGGGTACGAGGAAAAGAGTTCAGCATCAATCTAGACTACATTGTGAAGGTTCTTTAAATCAATAGACTGGCAAATACAGACCTCACTCCATATGATGGCAGACTTCCTAAGGTTCAAGATATTCTTCAAATTCTTAGGCCAGATCATGAGATCTCATCTAAAGGCACATCCATTGGAACAGTAAAGTTTGCACCGAATCTAACAACTCTCAAATTGATCATGTTCTTCAACCTTGGACGAGCACAATTCCTATGTGATCTCATCACCGGAGTTCCAATTGATATCTATTCCCACATTTTTCAGAACATTGGGAAAATAGCAGCTTGATTAGCAGCAAAAGCATGCCATCCTTTTTGTAGTCTTCTCATGAAGATCATGGTCCTTGAAGGTGTTCGTCCACCAACAGATGGAACAAAACTGACATGTTTTCGACCATTATCCATGATATCACTTCAAGCAAGTAAGAGTCACTCCTCTAAAGCACCTAAAGTGAATCATTCCATCTTGATACCTCTTCTAATTATGGCTCAACCACTCAGACTACGCTTGTGCAACCAAAATCTGCATCTCCTCACACTCCTAAGTTATAGAGGACTAGCACTCAGCCTGCACCTTCTACCTCTCAAGATGATAGAATGAGCACTTTAATAGAGGGTTTGCATCAGCGTATTTCCGGATGTGAAAAAGCTCTCTACTCCACCAACAATCAAGTTCAAATGCGTCTCATTGCTATTGAGACACAGTTAGATGCTATTCAACAAAAGCTAGAGGACAACCCTCTAGCTATTCATGCCAAAAAGAGGCAAAGATAGTATATAGTAAGGGAGAGAGTAACACAAGAATGGGAAGTGTGCATATTGAAAGGGGGAGTTGTGTGAGCTTAAAAGAAGAATATTGATACATACTCACATACTTTACTTTTGACTTGTCTTGGCTTAGTATATTTGTTTATAATGTTTATAACTCTTGGTATTTACACTGTGCTACTATTTAAAGCTTTTGGTACTTTGCTTTTGAAACTTTGGTATATATGTTTAAGGATTTATATTCAATACTTTGTGTTTTGTACTTATGTTTTGTAGCCTAGTACTTGTTGCTAAATGTTATGCATTTTCTTTAAGTACATCACTCTTGTGCCCTTGTTGGATTTTATATCCTTAATACGATTACCTTATGTTTTTGTATTGGTTAAGTGTTGGACATGCAAATTATACTTTGCATTAAGTTTATTAGCTTGCATGTCCAGATGTTTATTCCTTGTGTGGATGAGTAATGTGGTCGCTATTTATAGTGATTGTTCATTTTTGGTCAAGCCATGCTTTATTGCTTTAATCTTTATTGCTTGATTGCATTGTGCTTGCTTCATATGCATTACAAGTTTTCTGCATACAATGATCATAATGTGTTGTTATCTTTCAGAAGATACTTATTCTTATGGTTCAAAAGCTATACCAATTCTAGAGTTAGGTGTGAGTGAGTTATGTTCAACTGTTCCCAACTCAAATGTTAAGTCTAGAGTTTGTTTTAGGGTTTTGTCACGGAATGGCCAAAAGGGGAGATTGTAAAGTTGAATTTAATCAACCATCTTGTTGGCTTTATTCCATGCCAATTTGCTTGTAATTCAACATTTAGAAACCTTGTATGTATGTAGGAATCATATAAAGGTAGTGTGTGAGAGAGTGTGAAAAAAAGCTCAAGAGTGTGCAACTTAGCAGGGCCTCACGACTAGATCTCATAACTAGCTCACAGCTAACAAGTCACCAAAAGAGGCACACGTGTGAAGCATGCAAAGGAGCTGAAAAGTCATGCCAGCTGTTACACTATAAGATAAAACTTTCAGTTGGCAAGGCCGTTATCTCGCGACTCAGTCAAGTCGCGAGGCCAAGTCGCCAGTTCACTCTATTTGGGAAAAACTGACATTTCACATTCCAAACACAGACCAGTATAAATACTCTTTATACCCACGTATTGTAGAGAGCTCCCAGAGAGAATTTTGAGAAAGAAACCTTAGAGAAAAATAATATTGACTCATTCACAATCTTTATCCTTGTTTCTCTAAATTCCTCTACTCTCACTCTCTCCATTGATACATCCTTGAGAGGTACATTAGCCAAATCGTTATCTAACCATAACTATATCTATGAGAAGGTTATTTGGTACTTGGGAAACAGTTAGGAAGGGACCAATTAATATTGGTTAATGCTATGGGCTATAGTGGAATCCAGTAAGCTAGAGAAGACAAAAGTTCGGCATAACCTTGTTGGAGCAAGAAGCTTGGAAGGCTTAGGTATACTGGGTAAATTAGGCTTGGAGGGTTAGAGAGGTTTTATGGTGAGGGTTTCGGTTTCCTCTTCGATAACACATCGCTATATTGTCTTTGTGTTTGCATCTCTCTTCCCTTAATCTTTGTCATTTAATTTCTGTTGTGGATGTGATTTTATTTGGTTTAGATTATGTTATTAATTCTGTTTTAGTTTATTTACATTTTTTGCACGTACATTGTTTGTCAATAAACTTGAATTGGTATTTTGTAATTTGGGAGTCTAAACGTTCAAGGTGTTTTACACACATATTTGAACATTCAGACTTCTAGGACGAACTATGTTGTTACCAACTTCTGTACTTCCTCCTTAATGATATTTTTCATTCAGGGGCGAACACTCTCCTTTTTTAATGAATGGGCTTGTAAGACGGGGACACATTAAGACGATGAGTTATTACACTTGGGTCAATCCAGGCATGTCTTCATAGCTCCAAGCAAACACATCCTTGCTCTTTTTGATAAATTGGATGAGATCTTGCTTTGTCTTCTCCTCCATGCTTGTTCCTATCCTTATGAACTTCTCTGGGTTGGATTTGTCCAAGGGACGTCCTCCAATACTTCAATCGACTAAACAACCGTCCTCCTCTCCTTAATATTCATCATCGGAAGTTGCTCGTCTATTGCTAGGATGACCATACAGCATTCTTTAGTTGCCAATTGGTCACTTTGTACTTATCCTATGACATACCCCATTAGGAACTTAATGGACAAGTGATAAGAAGACATTGTAACTCTCCAATTATTCAGAGTCAGTCGTCCTATGATGGTATTGTACAAGGACAAGCAGTCAACGACTAGGAAGTTCACTTCCTTGGTGATCTGTTGTGGATAAAAACCAACCATAACTAGTAGAAAGGTGGTGCCTACTAGTAGAACCTTTATTCCTCCAAATCCAATAAGGGGAACATTTACTAGATGAAGAAAGTCCTTATTAATCCACATCTGCTAAAAGGCCGAGTAGTAGAGGATATCTACTGAACTCCCTTTGTCTACCAGCACTCTTCTCATTGTGTAATTTGCAATCGTCAAAGTGGTAACAATTGTATCGTCATGAGGATGATGTAATCCCCTTGCTTCTTCATCCATGAAAGTTATGGCGGGTTCATCCATTCTCAGTGTCCTTGGTCGATGACCAGTAAGTTGAACGTTTTGAACTACTCAGATGTAGGTCTTTTTCTCTCTGGACGAGCTCCTGGCTGATGTTCCTCCCATGATAACCCTTATTTCTCCAAGTGATGGACAAACTAGTTCTTCTGCTTTCCCTTTCAGTAGTGGCCTCTTGTCTTTGCCCTGTTGTCCAATAAAGTTCTTCAACATCCCTCGTTTTATAAGAACCTCAATCTGCTGTTTCAAATCATAGCATTCGTTAGTGTCATGCCTATGGTCTCGGTGAAATCGACACTTGCCCTTCATCTGTTTGCTAAGATCTACCTTTAGCTACTCTAGCCATTTCAAGATCTAGTCATCCTTGATCTTCATCAACACTTGGTTAAGTGAAGTGTTTAGAGGTGTATAGCTTGAGTATTGTACTTTGGACGATCCGACCTTCTTGCCATCTCAGTTTCTCTTTTCTCCCATTTTAACCTTCTTTGGATGAGGGCCTTGTTTTGGATGTGCATGTATCCAGCCTCTGCTTGTCCAACCTTCTTTTTTCATTTAGCAATGATCACATCTTCAACTTTCATAAAGCTTTGGGCTGAGTGTATCAACTCAGCCATCGTCTGTGGCTCTCAATTACACAGCTTATAAATGAACAAATTAGAGGTAAATCTATTGTAAAAGGCTACCAAAAGGATTTTGTAGCCCATCAAGTCCACCAATAGGGCTTCCTTGTTGAAACGGCTGATGAAGGCCCGTAGACTCTTATTCTCTCCTTGCTTAATCTTTAGTAGGCTGGACGAGGAGCACACGTGCCTCTAGCCTCTGATGAAGTTGTTAACAAACAACTTACTTAACTCCTAGAATGAACTTATAAAGTTTGGTGGTAGCTTACCAAATCACACCCTAGCTAGGCCTTTTAGCATGGTAGGAAAGACTCTGCACATAATCTTGTTTGGAATGCCTTGAAGGTGCATTGTCATCTTAAACGTAGCGATGTGATCACATGGATCTTGAGTTCCATCATATGAATCTAAGGTAGGCATTTTGAAGTTAGAGGGTAAGAGAAAACTGATGATAGATGCAGTAAAGGGAGAGTTAGTTATGTGGACGAGATCATCTACATGATTCATACTCCTCATGGAGTCTCTCATTTCCTCCATGGCCTTCTTCATCTATTCCATCTCCTTCTCCAAGTGTGGCACCCTCTGAGTAATAATGCCTCCAAACTGATGTCCTTATTCGGCACCATTCTTTACCCTTCTCTACTCCGAGTTCTGCCCAGGTTCCTCCCCTTCTGCACATTGATATCGATGGTGCTTCCTTCCATGGATTTGCCTAGTGAGTTCCTGATTCTGATGCGTTAAGTCTACCATTGCGGCTGCCAAGGACTACAACTATTGTTGGACAAACGTCAGTGGTGGGCCTGGTGCATGGTTTGGATGACTAGAAGCATTCCTACTCTCTGGATGCTCTGGACTTTTAGCCATTAATCTAGTTAAAACCATGCAATCTTTTGTCTTAGAGAGCAAAGTGGCTAACACTTAGACTACTTTTCTCCCCATGGACAACGCCAAGTGACGATGTGTGAAATCGGTAGGCTGAATGCTCCTAGTTTCAACGGCGGTTGGATGACTTGAAAAGAAAGAAATAGACTATCGAAAGTGACTAAGGTAAACCAGCCAAGGACCCTCCAACAGTTAAGTTAGTTTTCTCTCTAGTACTCAAGTATTATGAGTGGATGAACAACAGAACATACCTTAGGCAATGAAAATGGGTCCTTTTTATAGAGAGTTTTGGAGTGGGTCTACTTGTTAGGCTCCACTAACATCATGGAAGATGTGTGGGCTTAGTGGGGAGAGTGGAGCGAATTTCGGGGAATTCGCTCCACATCTTAGAATAGTGGATCACGGTCTGATCGATTTGTGGTTGTAGAAAATACTTTGAAATTCACAAAGTGTTGGTTGGTCGACCAATATCCCTTTGGACGACCAGCATTTCTTTGGATGACTCATTTTTATGTTTGTGATGCATCTTTCTATTTTCTCTCTTCTAAAGATTATCCTAGAAGTTGTTGGGTGTGGATGGCCCTTATGGATGAATGAGACTTGTTATAAATCACCATCAATTTATATATTTATTTTTTGGTAAAATGCAAACCTAAATTATGAAATTAGAGACTGAATACATATGTGAAGAAGCTAAGCCAACAGTATAAAACAATAGTGTATATAAAAATGCTCCATTTGTGTTGGAGTAAAATATAACCCAATCACACATGCACAACTAGTGCTAATACTCATACACTATACCTGTAAGGAAGGAAACATCAAAAACCTCTTACATATATGGGTTAGATTTTAATCAAACTACATATATTCCAAGTCTTATAAGCCAATTCAATGGTAGAAAAACGTTCTTTATAAAATTAGATAGTGACATGTTTTACATGAACAATTTACATAGAAAATTCAAAGAAAGCTTTTTAGAACCCGAGATTAGTTGGGTTTATGGACTATAAAGAATTTTACATATTGATTGTCTGTAAGACATGGAGCATGTACTGTTGTGTGTGTTTGTTAGACATTGAGCATACTCTGTCATGTATTCTATAATTGATTAGTAATGTGAGTTAAGCTTGAATTCAAGCTAATGAGTGTCTCTATACTAAACAAAAAGGAGAAAACAATTCTACAATAAGAAGTACATCACACAAACAAAAAGAAAATTTAAAATAAATTGTTACACTCTTAAAAAAAAAAAAAAAAAAAAAAAAAAAAAAAAAAACCCTTGTGCTAAATGGACAGTGTATATACTGAGTAAGAAGAACATCTCCACGTATTAGACCTGAAAAATGGACATTGTACAAATTTAAATTCTAGAAAGGGAACAAAACATTGGTTCACACCGCAAAATTGCCCCACAATAAAGAAGGGGTGAGCCTGTTCCCAAGAGCTCTTGGACCGAGTCTTAGCTGCCCATTCTTATTGGTCTCAGCGTCAAGCTAAGCCATATGGAAAGCATCAAGGTGGAACTCCAAAGATCATGGAGGTACCAGCTGAGGTCCCAATTAAATAACATTGAGGTGGTATCCAATTGTAATGATGTAAAGAGATAAAACAAAAAAGTTGACAGGAACATAAATAAAAATTGTACAAATAATTCAATTTCGTGTAATATTCTCACCCAATTCATTGCTGGCTTTCCCACTGTGGAAAGGTTGGCATTTGCAAATGATGTGATGGAATAAGGTACACAAGTTACATTTTTATTTTTTTTCCAGTTAAATTGATTATTGTGCAGAGAACTTAGAGAACAAAGTTGTACAAATCATATTATCGTCTTCTTTCGATTTCATTTGTTGTTGGCTTTTATTCAAAGTAGCAGGCAAGAATTCTCACTTCTTAAGTTGAAACTTGTAGATTTTTCAATATTTTTAGAACTGAATGTAACAGTTGGTTTATATTAGATAATGAAGAAATACATGTTCATAATTATCCTTCCGCTTTACAAATGTTGACACCAAAATAATAAAGCAATATATTTGAAAGGGGTGATTGGCAGAGAGAGGCAAACAGATCAAAGCTTCAGAGAAATAAAATAGTACACTGAATTAGAAGGTGAAATTAAGGTAACCTATTTTGGTTGCTAAATAAAAAGATTTGATTGCTTCTATTAGATCAAACTATCAAACAAATATACAATAAAACTTGGATGATGCTCATAATGCCAACACTATCTTTATAAGTAGGGGTGTGCAGAAAACCCACTGACCTGTCAAACCCAATTGGACCCAACCCGATCCGCCGGGTTGGGTCGATTTTTAGGACTTGGTGGGTTGGGTTGGGTTACAAAAATTATTTTTATAGCAGGTCGAGTTGGGTTTAGGTCATAAAATTACAAACCCGCCAAACTCAACCCGACCCACTCATATTTAATATATATTATATATTTAATATTTTTTTTAAACTAGCTGTAGGGCACTTATATATATATATATATATATATTATATTTAATAATTAAAAAAAAAAAAAAAAACCAACTTTAGAGTAGCACTTCCTCAGTTCTTCCTACTAATACTAATTTAATATATATATATATATAATATTATATAATTAATAAAAATTTTAAAATAACTAACTCTTCCTATCCCATCTAAAAGCCAATTACTTCACACAAACTCTAATAAATTACTATTGTTGTTTAGTTATTAGTGTTATTTGCCTTTAAGGAGTCACATTAATACTAATCTTTGAGTTTTTTTTAATATGTTAATATTTATATTTTTTTTCTACTCAATTTAATAATATAATAATAAAAAATTTGTCAAACTCATGGTTCAACTCGACTCAATCCGACCCATGTGGGTTGGGTTAAACTTATATGATAGGTTAAGTTGGGTTAAATTTTTTTTGACCCACTATAGTAAGTTGGGTTAAAGAATCTCTACTTGATTCATGCACACCCTACTTTTAAGCCATGCCTCCAAGCCAAAGCGCTCTTTTTTAGTTTGGCTCATTCCACCGTAAAAAAATATCTAGTAAAGGGGAAAAAAATTACAGACCAGATAGTCTAAATTAGAAGAGAGAGAGAGATAGACTTGGTGCAGTGAAATGGCCAACGATGACAACCGAAAAGGCAGTCATGCCCTCTGCCACAGATCGACCTGTGGTAGGATTCGCTTAATGGTGGGACTAAGGCAGCCATTCAAGTGGGGTTATTCTGCCTCTGGGTGTTGAGGTCTTCTCTAATTTCAATCAAAATACAGCCATGAATAAGTAGACATTCTCAAACCCAAACTCGAATTTCTCTACAAACCCACCCCAAACTCAAATTAGTTACCAAAAATAAAAATAAAAATTCGATAGGGGTAGAAACTCAACGACAAACCCAGCGGCAGAAACTCAGGTGCCGACAAGTTTGCAGGAGAGAAGAACTGAGGGTGAGAGAGGGGGAGAAACTGTCGTGAGTAAGAGATGGGGGCGCCGACAAAGGTGGAGCTGAAGATGGGTGGTGCTGGAGAAGGTGGAGCTGTTGAGTTGTGGGAGAGGACTGATGGTGTTCTAGGTTGTGAAGAGAAAACTGATGGTTAAGAGGGACAGAGTATAGGGTTTAAAAGAGAGGAGAATGTGTAAAACGAGTCTCGGGTATATATTTAATGGAAAAAATAAATAAATAAATCAGATTTAAAAATAAAAGTAAAAAATGCTAACGTGTAATATTGTGGAGCTAGCAAATCTGACGTGATAAAATATGGAGAGGTCAACAAAAGGCAAAGGGCTTCGGTTTTACAGTATGTATAGATTATTAGAAATTTCTTATCCATTTAGATGGATGAGTTTTGTTGTTTTTGGTAGTTGTATTATGGTTGATATGTTTTGGAAGTGTGTTACTAAATTTCCCATCATACGTCAACATTGCCTAAATTTAGACCTACAGGATAAAGACCAATAAATGTTTATTACACTCCTGATCTTTAGACTCTGTGCAAACACCATACCCAAACATTCAATGCCTTTCGTTTTGCAAAATTTGTATAAAGCCATTTTTTCAGGTTTCACACCCATTGGGATAGCTTAATATGGCAGGACATTTAAACGGTGTCAAAGCTGTGGTAAAAGACAAGGAGGAAAATAAATTTCATCAGTGTGTTTGTTACCCATTTTTGGCAGTTCTGATAGTATAAATACGAAAGTAGGGATACTTTTGAGAGATCCTTATAAGCTTGGAAAGAGAGAAACACCTTTTAGAGTCTGGTCTTCTTGGTTCTTATCCAAATTAGTGATTGTCTAGAAAGATGGCAGGAGGAGCTTTTGCTGATGCTCCAAGTGGGAAGAGCTATGAGGGTGGTATCACTGCCTTTGTAATTTTCACTTGTGCGGTTGCTGCCATGGGTGGCCTAATCTTTGGTTACGATATTGGAATCTCAGGTTAAAAAATTAAGCTGCTCTGTCACTCCTCTTTATACTTTTGTAATCCTCCACTTCACCCCCATTTTCAACAGATATGTAACATATGATATTTATTTTATTTTTATATGTCACATACTGTGCATTTAAATAAAAACTAGCTAATGTTCCGTGCGATGCACGGGCATAATATAAATTTATTTTAAAATATTATTTAGGAAATTATCTTTATGACTATACAACATAAGCTCCTCTTTTACTGATTATTTCCTTATATGGTTAAGATAAATAAAAAGCTAATATGAAACGTTGCAACAGATTTTCAAAGGTAAAATAAATCCAATCAGTGCTCTTATGTCTATCAAATATTGATATGCATGTTGAAAAAAAAGTCATATAGTTGACAAGGCTTCAAAATTGCGACTTCTAGTCATTTTGTTGAGTTTGCAAAAACCATAAGTGTTAATGTAACTTTGACAAAGTAACAAAAAGAAAGACACATATGGGTAATTTTAAGAATTTATTTTGATCAAACCTCTATCAAAGAAAATATTTCTTTTTAATCACTATCATGTTGTATGAGTACATCAAGGGTGACTATACTTTAGCCTAAGCGAAGATTCAATACACTTTTAGGCATGTCACAACCATACAGATACTCTAACCAAGCTAATTGCTGAATTAGTAAAATCATGAACAATTATTAAATTAGTACACATAAGCTCAGTTGTATGCTCATCCAAGGCACTAACATTTGTAGGGATATGCCTCCCAAATTCTTGCACAATAGTTGTAGTAGCAAAAAGGAAAAACATCACGATTAAGCCCAACAACCAAATGAGAAAAAAAACATTTATAAGTGAAGGGGTTGCTCACTGTAAACATTTATCATTTGAACTACTTTCCCAAGTATGGTTAAGGTTTAGTACCATTCGTCTATTAAGTCTTGCTCTATTACAACTATCAGTATCATGGATCATTGCTATGTCATTAGACTTTTTACTCCTACAACTTCCACCTCCAAATTTCTTTACCAACTCTATGTTTGTGTAACACATCTATGCAATCTTTTTCTTCTACATTATCATACACCTTCTTTGGAAAAGGTATTTGAAAAATACTTCCTTAGTTTTGTTTTTTTTTTTTTTTTTAATTATTTTTTTTCCTATGTTTTAACAACTGTTTTTTTTTTTAATTGAATTATAAACTAAATACCTCAAATGAACATAATATTTTGGGATTCAACAAACAAATCAATATTTTTTTCTGCGTGTTAACAATTATTATTTTTTAATTTCCTTTCTTATCGAAATGCAAACAATTTTTAGAGATAGCTAAACTAAATACATCAAACAAACATAATATTTTGGGATTGAACAACAAATCAATATTTTTTCTGTTGGTTAACAATTGTTTTTTTTTTTTTTTTTTTTTTATTGAAGTATAAATAGTTTTTATAGGGCTAAACTAAATACTTCAAATGAACATAATATTTTAGGATTCAAAAATAAATAAATAAATAAACTATTTAAGAGGAACATGAAATTTTGAAAACGATCATACCATTCTAAAATGAAATGTAAATATTGGGAGAGAAATTATAGAAGCATAGCTTTTTGAGACCTAAGGAGATGGGGATATATAAAAGAATAGATTTTACAACATGCAAAGCCTTTCACCTACACGTGGGGAGGGTCAAGCCTAAGTTATAATATGTGAGGTAATAAATAGGATCAAGCTTTTCATAAGGTTTGGTCTATTTTTAAAAGGTGGTCAATTCTTTAGAGTAACTCATATTTTATATAACAGTAAAAATAAGTGACTATGATTTATTGGGTAATAGTTAAAAAACCTAATAAAAGAAGTTAAAAAAGCTAAACGCAAAATTAGAGTGCTACATGGTAGAAGCTTATGCACTCCCGCATGAGGTCTCTGCTTATATATATATATATATATTGATTGATTTGAGGGAATCAAAGGATTCAATGGGAGAAGATCTCATCCCATAAAAAATGCATATAGAGTTTGTAGCCTTTTTTTTTTGTTGGCTTTTCAATTTCTATTTATTTTGATTTATTCCAATGAGGAAGAAAATCAAACATACTAATAGGCAAATAGCACTCTTATATAGAGACCTACAGAATAGCACTTTTACATATTTAGATTTGTAAAATGTTAAAAATAATCTTAATTTTATTACAAAAGTCTTTTGAAGTGATACAATAATCAAGATAATTAGTGTTACATCAACATTATATTAAATATATATATATATATATATATATTTTTTAATTTATGTTTTATATTTAAAAATTGGCACAACAATATATAAGACATGTAATATAATTTTTAGTATCGTCCAAAAATTGGATTTAAATTATTAGAGCTGGACTAACATATCAAGCAAAAGTACGACCACAACTTAACATTGATATAAAATTATCTAAACATGAGAACATACATGCATGAAAAAGATCTTTGATATTTTTTTTTTTTTTTTTTTTTTTTTTATGTTAGAAAGTTTCTTGAAAATTTTTGCAGGAGGGGTGACTTCAATGGAATCGTTCTTGAGAAAGTTTTTCCCATCGGTTTACAAAAAAATGAAAAAAGCCGGTAGGAAATGAATACTACAAGTTTGATAGCCAGCCACTAACATTATTCACATCTTCCCTTTACATCGCAGCATTAGTAGCTTCCTTCTTTGCTTCTATTGTTACTAGGAGATTTGGCCGGAAAATGTCCATGTTCATTGGAGGTTTGGTTTTCTTATTCGGTTCTATCCTAAACGGTGCAGCTGTGAACATTGAAATGCAGATCATTGGTCGCTTATTGCTTGGTGTTGGTGTTGGATTTGGTAATCAGGTATAAATTATAGTCCATATTTACGTGACTCTCTCTTCAAAGGGCTAAAGACTTAGAGTGTTTATTTTGGTCTTACTAGATCAAAGTTGGGAATCTACCTATGTTTAAAAGAGCAACTACGGATAAAGAACAATCAAATTCTTTGTATGTTAAAATCCAAATTACACCATTAACTTTAGTTTAGGTGGGTTTTCATTTTCGTCTTTAGAGTTTATTTTTTATTTTCCCAGTTTAGTGCTTAAACATTCACATTAGTCTTATTGTTCATTCCTGTCCAAAAGCTATAGGAATCACAATATGTGATGCGACATCGTTTTACTAGATTTATTGGTAGTTTTGTGGTCAACAATGGATGGAAGGACCAACTTTATAGGAATATTGTGAAAGTTTAAGGGCAAAAATGACAAAAAAAAAATTAAAAAAACTTTAAGGATGAGTATGGTAATTCAATTGAACTTAAAAGTCTAATTTCATTTGATATCAGATTTATTTATTTATTTATTTTTTAATTTTATAAAAGATAAGAACACGGATTCTTTTCCACCCCTTATAGAGTAAAAAACTTGGAATAAATATTAAAATCTCATCAAAATGAGTTGATTTTTTTACACCTAACAAATAGGTTGACGTGTTTTGATCTCTTTATTGGTGTTTATATGATGTTTTCATAGGCAAGAGCTAAGAACACGATCTAGGAACTTAAGTTTTGCCTATGTTTAATTAATTGTCTATTGAATGCAGGCGGTTCCAGTGTATCTATCAGAGATGGCTCCGGCAAAGTTTAGAGGAGCACTCAACATTGGTTTCCAAATGCCCGTTACAATAGGGATTCTAGTGGCCAATCTTATTAACTATGGAACGGCACGGATCAAGGGTGGATGGGCTTTCTTTAGGTCTTGCGACTGTCCCTGCAATATTGATGACTATTGGATCTCTTTTCCTTCCAGACACTCCCAATTCCATACTAGAGAGAGGCCACACTGAGAAGGCAAAGCAAATGTTACAAAAAATTCGTGGCACTGACAATGTGGACGAGGAGTTTCAAGACCTTTTTGATGCGACTGAGGCTGCAAAGAAAGTAGATCATCCGTGGAAGAACATCGTGCAGCCAAGATATAGACCTCAACTTGTCATTTCCGTTCTCATCCCATTCTTCCAACAACTCACTGGCATTAATGTGATCATTTTTTATGCACCTGTTCTCTTCAAGACCCTAGGCTTTGGTGACAATGCTTCACTCATGTCTGCTGTTATAACTGGTTCTATCAATGTTCTTGCTACATTTGTTTCTGTTAGAGATATATTAGCCCATTAGTATATGCCCAAGCCTAATTTTACTTTGTGTGCAAGCCAAGTCTTCTACTTGTACTAGAAGTCTATTAGTCTAGGGTTTAGTCTACTATTTATACACATATTATGATTCATTATAACACAAGATTTGAATTATATAATATATTATTAATGTAGTCCTTTAGGGTTTCTTTCATGGATATAGGCTATTAGGCTGAACAACATAACCCTTGTGTGTTATTATGTTCTATACTTGATACTTTTGCTTCCACATCCATACTAACATATTCAACATGATGTATCAATGCTAATATTTAACATGGTATCAGAGTCACCTTCTTGTGGCCATGATTTTCTATTCTTACGATATATTTAAGAGCAATCTTTGTTTTCCTCGGTGTTTTTTTTCGTTGTGTTCATCTTCTTTGACTTCCTACTGCTGCCGTCAAAACTCTCTGCTATAGTCAAGCCACCATTAGAAGTCGCATTAACACTACAAGACCATTGTCTTCCTCAAACTACCATTACAGAGCCAAACTTCATTCAAGGGATTTTCTTAACCTTATCAAATCTCAAGATTTCATCAAATTTTCATCTTGAGTTTGAGAGGAGGTGTTAGAGATATATTAGCCCATTAGCATATGCTCAAGCCTAATTCTACTTTATGTGCAAGTCAAGTCTTCTACTTGTACTAGAAGTCTATTAGTCTAGGATTTAGTCTGCTATATATACACATGTTATGATTCATTATAACACAGGATTTGAACTATACTATAACATATTATTGATGTAGTGATTTAGGGTTTCCTTCGTGGATATAAGCCATTAGGCTGAACCACGTAACTCTTGTGTGTTATTGTGCTCTATACTTTATGCTTTTGCTTCTACATCCATACTAATATATTCAACATGATGTATCAATGCTAATATTTAACAGTTTCCATCTTCATGGTTTACAAGTTTGGAAGAAGGATTTTGTTCCTTGAAGGTGGCATACAAATGATTATATCCCAGGTAAACTTTGAAATATGCATGTTACAACTAATACAGAATAAGTTATAGCTTTATAGCTCAATTGACACGTTTTGCTGATTCCAATAGAGATATTTAGTGTTCAAATCTCTCCTCTAATTATTGAATTTTTAACCCAAAAAAAAATAGAGAAAAAAATGACTAAAATCTAAATTTAGTTTTAAAGTTTAGTATGTTTCTTATTTTTGAAAAGTCAATTTTCTATTTTTATGCTATGGCTCCCAAATAAAATAAAATAAAAAATCATTGCTTTGGCCCTAATTGTGTGGACTTCAATCATTATTTGTCCCGTTATTAGTTTTGAAAATGATTATTGATATGGAAGAATTATTATAGCAGGTATCATGGGCTTAACTCGTCAGTTCCTGCTTTGGCTGACGGATCAGTCATGACGGACGGTTATAAGCTAACGCAACAGAAAAAGACGTGCTGACGGGAGTAAGACACCGATGAGCTGAAGGCTCCAGGTTTAACCTACGGTAATTCAAAGCTCCTGGGCTACTTAGTGTAGCAAGAAGCTGATGCCAACTTGGCTGAAGGGGAAAAATGCAAGCTGACGGTTTCAAGGCCGACGGTCCTATGAAAACCATGACTTGGTCACCACGCATGGGTAATAGGGAAGTTGCTTGTATTTCACGCCCAGTATCAGATCCTATAAGAAAAGGATCCCGCAATCTACGCTTGTGAGGATTCCTATAAGGAAAAGACTTCTACTCCAAGGAAAAAGGTCAATCCTCGACTACTATAAAAACCTCAATACCCTCACAAATCAAGGTACGCATAATTAAACCCTCTCTAGCACTCTAGAGTTGAAAGAAGTTCTAACTTGACTTTCGGAGGGTATTTGGCCGACACCACACCGGTGCTCTCTGTTAGGTCATCTCTTTTTTGTTGTGCAGGTGTCGTTTTGAGCGTACAAGTATCGTGCAACTCACTGGTGAGATTTTCGGCATCATCAGTTGGAGCCGTCTGTGGGAAGCGTGAAGCAATTAAGCCGCACTATCGTTTCTCGGACTAAAGGGTTGCATGGTACTCACTCGTTCAATGGCAACTACTAATGACGTACAAGGAGAGGAACTACTCACGACTGCCCTCGAGAGACAAGTTCGGACTCTCAGTGCCGCCGTGAAGCATCTCACCAAACGGAACCTCGACTTGGAAGAACAGCTACACCAGAAGGATGCCGCACAAAATGACCAACCAGAAGATCAGGAAGAAATTAGCGCTCCAAGGGGGAACCAGGAAAGACCTGAGGGCAGCCGCGCCCCAAGCAGGCCGGAAAGGCAGCACGTGAGCATGCCATCCCTCACGGATGCGACTCCACCACATATTGCCGCCGAGATGCAGGCAATGAGAGAACAGATGGAGGTCATGATGAACGCCCTCAAGGGGAGAGTCTCTAGTGATCTTGACGATCTAGTCAACCGTACCGACTCGCCCTTCACTGTGGCCATGAACTCCTTCCTCTTACCCCACAAGTTTCGCATGCCAAATATAGATAGCTATGACAGGGTGAAGGATCCTCTGGACCACCTAGAAACTTTCAAAACCCTGATGCATCTTCAGGGGGTAGCAGATGAGATTATGTGCAGGGCCTTCCCCACAACACTTAAAGGCCCCGTAAGGGTATGGTTCAGCCGGCTGACGCCCAACTCTATCAGCACCTTCAAGGAGCTAAGCTCCCAATTCACTACACACTTCATTGGGGGACACAGGTATAAGAAGTCCACGGCATGCCTGATGAGTATCAAGCAAAGAGAGGACGAGACGTTGCGATCCTACATAATGCGCTTTAATAAAGAAGCGCTATCGGTCGACGAGGCCGACGATAAAATACTTGTAGCAGCATTCACAAACGGGTTACGGAAAGACAAATTTTTGTTCTCCCTATACAAAAACGACCCGAAGACCATGTCGGAAGTACTCTACAGGGCTACCAAGTATATGAATGCTGAGGATGCATTGCAGGCCCGAGAAGAGAAGCCAAGAAAAAGGGAGAGGCAGGAAGACGCCCGATCAGACCAAGGGAAAAAGAGACCCAGAACAGGAGATCGAAGAGACGAAAGACGATCTAAGCCTCCGGGAGGGAGATTCACGAGCTTCACCTTGCTGACCACCCCAATAGATCAAGTCCTAATGCAAATTAAGGACGAAGGGGCTCTGACCTTCCCTAGAAAACTGAAGGGGGATCCTAATAAGCGTTCCAGAGATAAGTACTGCCGCTTTCACCGAGATCACGGTCATGACACAGTCGACTGCTACGACTTGAAGCAACAAATCGAGGCTTTTATAAGGCAAGAGAAGTTACAGAAATTTGTAAGCAAGGAAAGAGCAGACCCAACACCTCAGGAGCACCCTCCCCGGCGAGACCATGATCGTCCCAGACCTCCCGTTGGTGATATACGAATGATTGTAGGAGGGATGGTTACTAGACCGTCAAAAAAGGCTCGAAAGACGTACCTCCGAATGGTCCAAAACGTCCAATTGACGGGTCTAGTGCAAAATGTAGCCCAAAGGGAAAGCCCCGTGATCGAGTTCTCGGAAGAAGACGCGCGACGTATCCACCATCCACACGACGACGCGCTTGTTGTCAGCCTACAGGTTGGGGACTACAACTTGCATCGGGTATTGGTCGACAATGGCAGCTCGATAGACATCTTATATTACCTGGCGTACCAGCAGATGAAAATCAGTAAGGAACAACTAGTCCCGACAAATGCCCCACTTGTCGGTTTTGGGGGTGCAAAGGTGTTTCCGTTAGGCGCGGTCACGTTAGTTGTGACAGCAGGCGACTACCCCCAGCAAATCACGAAGGATGTAACGTTCCTCGTGGTTGACCATTCGTCTGCCTATAATGCCATCCTAGGGCGACCCACCCTCAACGCATGGAAGGCGGCGACCTCAACTTATCATTTAATGATTAAGTTCCCAACAGAATACGGAGTCGGAGAGCTACGTGGAAACCAGATTGCCGCACGAGAGTGCTACGTGGCCATGATGGAAATGGACGATCACCTCCAAACCATGAACATAGAAGAGCACCAGAGCGCAACGGAGCCAGCCGAGAAGCTTGAGGAAATACCCCTGGATGACTCCGTACCTGACCAGACAACAAGGATTGGGACCCTCGCAAGTCCCGCAACCCGGCGAACACTTGCAGCATTCCTCAAAGAGAATTGGGACATATTCGCCTGGAGTCACGAGGATATGCCAGGAATAGATCCTTCCGTCATGGTGCATAGGCTGAATGTATCACCATCCTTTCCGCCCATCCGGCAGAAGAAGCGGGTCTTCGCCCCGGAATGGGATCAAGCCATAGCCGAAGAAGTCCGCAAGCTACGAGAGGCAAATTTCATTAGAAAAGTATACTACCCCGACTGGCTAGCAAACGTAGTAATGGTCAAGAAAGCTTCCGGGAAATGGAGGATGTGTGTAGACTTCACCGATCTAAACAAAGCGTGCCTTAAAGACAGCTACCCCCTCCCGAGAGTCGACACTCTAGTAGACTCTACGGCTCAGCACCAGCTGTTAAGCTTCATGGACGCTTTCTCTGGCTACAACCAAATCAAGATGCACGATGATGATCAAGAAAAAACGTCCTTTGTAACCAGCCAAGGCCTATTCTGCTACAAGGTAATGCCGTTTGGTCTAAAAAACGCGGGTGCAACTTACCAAAGGCTTATGAACAAGATGTTCGCACAGCAGATCGGGAGAAACGTCCAGGTATATGTCGACGATATGTTGGTCAAAAGTCGAAGGGAAGAAGATCATTTAGAAGACTTCAGGGAAACATTCGACACCCTTCGCTCTTACAACATGAAGCTTAATCCGGGAAATAATGCCTTTGGGGTGACGGCAGGAAAATTCTTAGGATTCATGGTGTCCCAGAGAGGCATCGAGGCCAATCCGGACAAGATCTGGGCTATAATGGAGATGGCACCACCAAAGAATGTGAAGGAAGTACAAAGCCTCAACGGCAAGATAGCAGCGCTAAACAGGTTCATCTCCAGAGCAACAGACAAGTGCTTACCCTTCTTCTGCACATTAAAAAGGTCTTTCGAGTGGACCGTTGAATGCCAGCGAGCGTTTGAAGAATTGAAAGCTTACCTCTCTTCCCCACCACTGCTGAGTCCCTCGCAGCCAGGAGAAGGACTCTTTCTCTATCTCGCTGTCTCTTCAGCCGCCGTCAGCGCCGCCTTGATCAGAGAAGAAGGGAAAATACAGAAACCCGTGTATTACACCAGCCGGGCGTTACGCGGAGCTGAAGAAAGATATCCACCCATAAAGAAACTTGCTTTCGCGCTAGTTACAGCGGCACGCAAACTGAAGCCGTACTTTCAAGCCCACACAATTATTGTCTTAACCGATAAGCCTTTGCGACGGGCAATGAGCAACCTAGATGCTGCCGGGCGCTTAACACTTTGGGCCATAGAATTGAGCGAGTATGACATCCAATATTGCCCGCGCACCGCTATCAAGGGACAGGTCGTGGCATATTTCATAGCAGAATTCACGAATGGTGAGGACGAGGGGGCAAAGGAATCCCCGCAATGGAGCATACATGTAGATGGATCCTCCAATAGACAGGCTGGCGAAGCCGGCGTCGTACTACAGTCACCCAAAGGAGACACGGTAGAGTGTATGGTCCGCCTCGCATTCCCCACTACCAACAACGAGGCGGAGTACGAAGCTCTGATAGCAGGGCTCGACATCGTGAAAGCAGCGGGAGCCGAGAAAGTGATCGTTTACTATGACTCCCAAATCATAGTTAACCAGATAAGCGGGGAGTACGAATGCAAAGGCGAAAGAATGAAGAAGTATCTAGAACAAGCAAGAAGGAGGATGAACAAGCTGAAGGTCAAAATTACGCAGATCCCCCAGGGGGAAAACGAGCAAGCCTACCGCTTGGCCAAAGCCGCCTCCGCCGAACACATGGTCGCCATTAGTAGTACACTCTCCTTCACGCAGCTCTCTCCACTCATCAGTGCGGTCAACATACAGGAGCTCGGTCCCCAGAACGATTGGACCACACCATTAACCTCCTTTTTGAAAAACGGCATATTACCAAATGATAAGGAGGCAGCGAGGAAACTGAAGGTCCAAGCAGCAAGATTCGTGCTGATTAGAGATGTTTTGTACAAAAGAGGTTTCTCCCGCCCCTACCTACGATGCTTAGGTCCTGAAGAAGCGGATTACGTCATGAGAGAAGTGCACGAAGGAATCTGTGGAAACCACTCGGGATCAAGGTCGGTAGTACACAAGTTAGTACGAACTGGGTACTTTTGGCCAACAATGCAGAAGGATGCTGAGGCTTATGTAAAGGCCTGCGACAAATGCCAAAGGTTCAGCAACGTCATCAAGTAACCACCCGAAGAACTCACCCCGATGATGGCACCATGGCCGTTCGCTCAGTGGGGGTTGGACATTATGGGGCCGTTCCCTACGGCAATACGACAACTGAAGTTTCTAATTGTCGGTATTGACTACTTCATGAAGTGGGTAGAAGCTAAAGCATTGGCCACCATTACAGAAAAAAATGTACGGAGCTTCGTCTAGTGATGCATTATATGCAGGTTTGGCATTCCAAGAATCTTAGTCTCGGACAACGGGAAGCAATTCGACAACGACTCCTTCAGGGACTTCTGCTCGCAGTTAGGGATACGGAACCACTACTCCTCCCCCGCCCACCCCCAAGCCAATGGACAGGTCGAAGTTACAAACCGGTCCTTGCTCAAAATTATCAAGACCCGGCTCGAGGGGGCAAAGGGCATATGGGCTGAAGAATTGCCGAGCATACTATGGGCCTACAGGACAACAGTAAAAACACCAACGGGAGAGACACCATTCTGATTAACGTACAGGAACGAAGCGGTCATCCTAGCCGAAGTCGGCCTCACAAGTTACAGGGTGCATAACCATGACGAAAAGAGGAATGACGAAGCCATGCGTCTGCAGCTTAATCTGGTGGACGAAGTCAGAATGGCAGCAGAACAAAGGCTCGCGCGGTACCAGGATCGCATGGCCAAGAATTACAACTCCCGGGTTAGACACAGAAACTTCCAAGAGGGAGACCTCGTTTTAAGAAAGATTATGGGTGCAGTAAGAGACCCCACCCAAGGTAAGTCGGCCTAAATTGGGAAGGACCCTACCGAGTTACGGCATGGCAAAGGAGGGGCACCTACCATCTAGAGACATTGGACGGACGAAAGCTACCACATCCATGGAATGCGGAACACTTACAGAAGTATTACCAGTAGGGGCCGCACCACGAAAAGCAACACCTTTCTTTTTGAAAGCACTAAGGCTTATCAATTACCTTTTTAAGCATTTGTTACTATAAGCCCAAAGGGCAATTCTTTCCTACTTATGTTTTTGCTACAATAAGTCCAAAATGGGTAGATTTTGTTTCTAGACTACCTTTTATATTAATGCATAACAATGAGAGTTTACTCAGGATCACTAAAGTCTACTTACAAGCATAAGGTCAAAAATGACCAAGCCAAAAAACTGACGGGCTAAAAACGAAAGTCCAAAATTGGACGAGCCAAAAATGGCTAAGTCCAAAAATGGCCGAGAGGCTGACGGTCTAAAAATGACCCAAGTCCAAAAAATGGACTAGCCAAAAAGCTGACGGTCTAAAAATGACCAAGTCCAAAAATGGCTAAGAGGCTGACGGTCTAAAAATGACCCAAGTCCAAAAAATGGACTAGCCAAAAAAGCTGACGATCTAAAAATGGCCAAGTCCAAAAATAGACGAGAGGCTGACGATCTAAATGACCAAGTCCAAAACATGGACGAGCCAAAAAAGCTGACGGTCTAAAAATGACCAAATCCACAAACTGGATTAAAGCTAAAATAGCCGACGGTCTAAAAAAGACCAAAAAAAACCAAATCAACTAAGCCGACGGAATAAAAATGACCGGGTCCACGAAATGGACAAGGCAACCGAAATTAACGGACTAAGTAAAGTACCGACGGAATCTCAGCCAATAGACTGACGATCTAAAAAAGGCTAAATCCGTCAGTCCACAAGTGGACAAAACCATAAAGCAGACAACCTCGTCACGAGATGATGGGATTCTGCCAAAACTTTCTACAATCATTAAAGCAAAATGATCGAAAAACTGACGAATTTACCAACGGATCAGTGAAACCGACGGTTTAGTAAAACTGATGGTACACTAAAATGAAAGGGCCCACAATCTTGGTTTCAAAACATACAAGTTAAATAAACCAAGCAAAATTAGCTACATACAGGTAATAAAAAGCGACGGCGTTATAAACAATACCAAGCCCAAAGAAGGCATTTAAGAAGCTGTCAAAATATTACACAATGATACCCAAAGGGCACTTAATAAGGCTGTTTTCTAAATAGATTAAAAAAAAAAATGAAATGATGAACAAAAATTAAAAAAAAAAACGTCACTTCAAAAATTTTCTATTTGGCGGCAGGGTCCTCTCCGTCAAGCAGCACCACAGGGGGAGTCGCGGCAGTCGTCGGAAGGTTCGCAGCAGGTTGGGCCAAGACGACCCCGCTGTCTCCAAGAGGGGGAGAATCAACCGAGTCGTCGGCACCAGCAGTGACGGCATCAGTTGCAGGCGTCATGGGCTGAGCGTCATCTAGGGTAATCCCCGATAGGTCCAACTCAGGAAAATCTGACGTGACTTGTTTGAGACAGTCGTCAAATCCCGTGCCATAATAGCTGCCACAAGAATCGATAAAGGAATCTGACGCCTTGAATTTCTCAACGGCGTTAGCCCCTACCATCTCCAACTGACCATAAAGAGCCGTCAGTCTTCCTTCTAGTTCGACCTTCTGACGCTTCGCCTCTTCCAGCTCCTCCTTCACCTCTTTCAGCTCCTAGTTAAGTGTACGCACCGCCTGCTTATACTGAGCCTGCTGGTTTCGCATGTTGGCGTTATGCTTGTTAACACGCGTGACGACCCCCTCCTTGGCCACGCACCGTTCCTGCAACGCCTTTACACGAACCAAAGCCTAGAAAAAGATATAACCGTTAGTTATCAAAAAAAAAAAAAAGTTAGGTACGTCAGTCAAAAAGGAAAAGGTAAAGCTGACGGCTTACCCGCGAGAGGTCGAACAGAGCCGACGACCCCAGCTCTTCCGTCCCTAGCTGAGCGCAAGGATCCATATCCGTCGGCCTTATGAGTGCTCCGATGGCCTCGACGGCAAAATCCTTGTGCATCAGCAAGCTTTGGGGTCCCTGCAGGACGGGACCAGAAGAGGTCATAACACCTTTCCCGGCTCCATGGCCCGACATGGGGGGCGACTTCGCGGGAGTGACGGTTGGTCTTTTCGACGGACGAATGACCACTCCGTCAGATTTCCTCTTCTGGGAGCCCTTGGCGACGGTTTGGGGGGCAGACGTAGAAGTCGCCTCTCCCTTCGCCTTCTTCTCCTCCTTCTGACGGGCAGCGGCAGCCCTGATCCATTCCTTAGCAACATCCATTTCTGCAATAAAAAAAGAAAAAAAACAAACAAACAAACGTAAGGGAAGCAGACGACTAGAAGTACAAAGACTGACGGATAGGTCAAGACTCACGGTGACGGGCAAACTCTTCCAACCTACAAGCCTCAGGCGTTGGTTCGGGACCCCCACAGTACGTATGAAGAGTGTCGAGGGTAATCAAGTCCCGGCACGATCGCTCTTCTATGGGTATCTCCAAAACCCGACGGATGAAATCCTCTTGCTCGTCAGTTATTGATGGACGAGCGAAAGCTGAAAAAAATAATTTGGCTGCGTTAGTATCTTTTCAAAGTTAAATTGAAATAAGTGGCAAACTGACGAGGATAAGAGGTGACGACTAAAACCTGACTCCCTAACAAACCCCCAAGTGTTGTCAAAACAACCAAAGGGGATCGTTTCCCACTCGTCCTGACGGCACACCCAGTCCGTCCCCTCGACAAAAAAGAACCTACTCTTCCAGGCTCTATTGGAATCTGGCATTTTAAACACCAGCCTCAACTCCTTCTCCCTAACGGCAAAGTGATACATCCCCTTTGAAGAAGAAAGGTGCCGAGGTCCGTAGCAGTAGAAAAATTCATCCAAGGAAAGCTGACGGTGACCTCCGCTTAGACGACCCTATAGTACCTCAGCACTAATAAAAATTCTCCACGAGTTTGGAGCAATCTGACTAACTGATATGCCAAGAAAATCAGCCAGCTGACGGTGTAAAGCCGTCAGAGGCAGTCTCAACCCGGCAGCAAACATGGCATCATACATGCCAACGTCTGCAGTTCTTCCCGTATAACATTTTTCACCCTCCATAGGTAGACGGATAGGAATATGGTCAGGGATTTGGAAACGGGTACGTAATTCGTTGAAAATTTTAAGTGTCATCTTTGGAAAGAATTTATTCACAGCCCAGTCCTTGGGAAGGATGAAGGGACGACTACCTTCAGGACTTTCAGAATCCCCTTCACAAGACTCCTCGTCGCCTTCATCCCCGTCACTGTTCCCCTCTCCTAATCCAACCTCACCCTCCTCGCCTACTTCCTCCTCCTGGCCGCCATTTCCCTGACTCCCTATTTCCTCGACGGGAACATGGGTTGACGTCTCCCTCTCTGACGACCAGGAGGAACTCTCAGACTCACTACCTGAGCCTGAACCAAACACCTCGTCGTAGCCCGCTCCTTCGCGGACCGACGACTGGTCACTCGACGCGTCACTCAACATCTACCTACAAGTGACGGGTGTAAACTAAGCACCTAGGATGACGACCTCAATTTAAAAAAAAAAAGATAAATTGAAAGTATGCGAGGAAAGAAGGGGAACTTACAAGTTTTTCGAGAAGTAACGGTTGAAAAAAGTGACTACAGGAATGTTGGTAGAACTGACGGAATATGGGCGACGGATGTGCTCTCCAGGAATCAAGTGAGTGAAATAGTGAAAATAGGGAGAGGTGGGCCGCATATATATATAAGGAAAACGCACGGAAGACGAAGCGACGCCCCCATTCAGACACGGAGCCAATTCGAGCACACCACCTGTCCTAGCATTTAATATTGAGGTGTCAGCAGTAATTATTTTCTCTCTCTCTTGGTCAAAGTGGCAGGTAGTGACGAATGAAAACTCCATAACCCGTCAGGTATAGCCGACGGAGATATGAAGTAGGGGGCAACTGATATGGAAGAATTATTATAGCAGGTATCATGGGCTTAACCCGTCAGTTCCTGCTTTGGCTGACGGATCAGTCACGACGGACGGTTATAAGCTAACGCAACGGAAAAAGACGTGCTGACGGGAGTAAGACACCGATGAGCCGAAGGCTCCAGGTTTAACCGACGGTAATTCAAAGCTCCTGGGCTACTCAGTGTAGCAAGAAGCTGACGCCAACTTGGCTGAAGGGGAAAAATGCAAGCTGACGGTTTCAAGGCCGATGGTCCTATGAAAACCATGACTTGGTCACCACGCATGGGTAATAGGGAAGTTGCTTGTATTTCACGCCCAGTATCAGAATCCTATAAGGAAAGCATCCCACAATCTACGCTTGTGAGGATTCCTATAAGGAAAAGACTTCTGCTCCAAGGAAAAAGGTCAATCCTCAACTACTATAAAAACCCCAATACCCTCACAAATTAAGGTACGCATAATTAAACCCTCTCTAGCACTCTAGAGTTGAAAGAAGTTCTAACTTGACCTTCGGAGGGTATTTGGCCGGCATCACACCGGTGCTCTCTGTTAGGTCATCTCTTTTTTGTTGTGCAGGTGTCGTTTTGAGCGTACAAGTATCGTGCAACTCACTGGTGAGATTTTCGGCATCATCAATTATGAAATTTGTTGGGTCTTACTTTTCTATTTCTAACCCCTCTTTTCTATTTTTTGACATGGTAAGATGTTTGCTTCACTGTAGGCTGCAATTGGAGCTATGATAGCTATTTATTTTGGGGTCGATGGTGACGGAAACTTGTCAAAGGTTCAAGCCGATATTCTCTTATTTTTAATTTGCACTTATGTAGCAGTATTCGCATGGTCTTGGGGGCCATTAGGTTGGTTGGTACCTAGTGAAATCTGCCCTCTAGAGATCCGATCCGCGGGCCAAGCCATCAACGTATCTGTCAACACGTTATTTACATTTTTCATTGCTCAAGTTTTCCTCACCATGCTTTGCCACATGAAGTTTGGTCTCTTTTTTTTCTTTGCTGGATTTGTCATCAACATGACTATTTTCATATCCTTCTTCTTGCCCGAGACGAAGAACGTAAATATAGAAGAGATGATTAGAGTGTGGAAAGCACACTAGTTTTGGGGGAAGTATATCCCAGACGATGCAGTCATTGGCAAACATGAAAGGTCTAATTAGCTCCACAGCAAAGGCCGTTTTGAAGAAGCCAATAACCAAGTACTTTCTTAGTTTATAGCATAGGTTGATATTTTGGTTCTGATGCTTAGTAGAAGAATAACAATAATAATTATTATTATATCTTTGATTATAAATGTAGGGTGTTTCACATAACACATAAAGATCACACCTTGGTTTCTCTATGTCGATGAAATAATTATTGCCCACATTCCAATAGCTCATACACAAATTTGGGCATAATATGAATTCTCATAATGCTCAATTGCAAGACCATGCATTTGCTGCCAGGGAATAATATGCCACATAAACACATGGGGCACTATGCCACTATCTCTTATAAGAAGCAACTCATTAACACAATATTCAAAACTTTGAAAAGAAACAACTAACAAATAGTCTAAGTATCTCTGTCTGTTTATCTACTCTTTATGGCCCCTAATTTTGATTATGCTGGCTTCTTGGAAACTGTTGAGGAAATCATTTGCAGCAACATATATTTGTGTCAGATGCATCTAATTTACTTAGATACATCTTAAGTACATGCAAATAATAGTAGTGTGAAAGAGTGTCTATTTGAAAGGAATCAAATGAAATGCCTATATATTTCAGTTTCAACTATCTCTATAAACAATTAAAACCAAATTTCATAAACTCTTTGGATACATCTTAAGTAAGACATACAATCAATTTCAAAAACACCAAATGTTGGGTTGAAAGTAATACACAATTATTCGAAGCAATGCTATTAGGCTTAGCCAAGCCACTCTCTGTGGAAAAAATTTAAAATATGGTAAGGTTCATTTAAATAGAGACAATGCAATAATGCATTAATAGCTATTTCTATAAGCAAGAAAATAAAAAAAATATTTGAAGCAGTTGCTTGAAATCATTTAAGCCCATGCCATCAAAGAAGTTGCTTGAAATCATTTTAAGCACATACCATCAATGAAGCTACAACATTAACATTGTTCATAACATTATTTTATTATTTGTAGCACAAGTTCTTGGTTCATGATAAGCAATATGGGCATGTAAGATATACATTGGTGCATGGAAATCTACAAAATCACCTACACAAAAACAAAATATGAGCGAGTTAAATCAATGATTGTGTAATAATCATAGTGCAGTTTAGATAGAGATGAATTCTAAATGCAAGTTTAGTCTCCTCCTTTTTTGGGTCTATAAAATTTACAAAATCATAGATGCATTGCAAACAAACACCAACTGATTTGATCAATCTTTGATCAAATTAGAATGGAGTATATATGTTCATATTATGCTATTCTTTTTTATTTATTAAACAAATTAACAACTCTCCTAATACCCAGTATCCCACCCATCTACAGTAGGTTATTCCAGCTTCTTAGTAACTCCATCCCTCACTCGAAGGTCAACTATCTCTACAAATCCTAATGAATATATCAAAAATTCTAACCTTTACACTCATTGACACATCCCTTAACACAACCATCATAACTGATTGTAAAGAATTATTTTCCCAGTTCTTATCAGGCTTGCCTGGGCCTATTAGTTTCTTGTCTAAACAATGCAGCTAATAGGAAAGCTCTTTTATTAACCCCCAAAAGAAGCATATTTACTATCAGACAGATCTGCAGGCTGGATGGTTCAACACTGAAGTTTCCATAGTTCCACCTTAATAAAAAAGTTGGAAGTTTTGAAAACTTAAGTAAAAAAAAAAAATATATATATATATATATATATATGTAGGGTTTGTTTTTGTAGCCCAAGCCCAAAGGATATGGGTTAAAGGCCAAACAAACCCAGAACAATGAATTTGTAGAGAATGGATTGAAGGTTTAGGCACTCGCCGGCCTCCACCAGGCATAAACTACTTTTTCTTTTATTGAAAGAATACTTAGACTAATTTACAACCGAGGGATGCTCCTTGGCCCATGGCCGAGGAGGCTTGTTTCCAAAGCTCTCCTCTTTTCTTTTTTCTCTCCCCTTTTCTACACTTTGCTCACATTTCTTATATATTACTCTCTTCTTCCTCCTGTTGATCATCCATTGGCCTCCCCTCTGGCTGCCTGTCACATCTGAGATCATATCCGTGCTCGAGTGGCTCACCCTAATCGATGTTTCCCTGCCAAGGGGTTACGTCCCCATTAATGCGGCTAGGAGGGTTAGGTGAGTGCATTCAATGCCGAGGTGACAGTTCGCCCAGGGTTTGCCCCTTCTCTACACTTCTGTTGCCAATGCGTGGTACTGGGTCCTCATCTCCTCGGACAGCAAAGGAATCTCCTTTGGGGGGGGTGGTCCTTGTGTTTTCATCCTCGAACCCCTCTTGCATCTTCGGCGTGGGCCATTTGGGCCTGGTTTAAAGTGGGCCAAGGCTACTCAATCTTCTGGGCCCACAATAGCCCCTCAAAATCTTACTGCACGCATCCTCGGGCGGGGAGTAGGATTTTGACATCCTCGGCCTTACCCCCGTCAGGATTGGGGTCTATTCATCTGCCTAAGGCACGTTGCTGACATTTCGGAGCACGTAACATGTCCATCATTAAATTCAGGAGGCTCTGTGCTCCCCACGTCTAGTGAGGCGTTATCCATCCAACGGTGGGGGTTCGTCTCGCATTTATGGGCGGGAAGACCCGCATGGTTTCTTGATTCGGGGTATAAATACCCATACGAACCGCTTCTTCCTGTTCCTCATTCGTAATCAAGAATTCTCATGCGTCCTTCCTGAGTCCAGCCACACTCTCACATCTCCGGCACAAAAAGCCTAGCCGAGAAGCTCCTCCTCTTTTCAATAAGTTACTCTATCTCTCTCTGAGATCTCTTTCTTGTTACTCCTTCTCCTTCATTTGTTCCTTCTTAGTTCCTTTAGGTGTCAACTGGGATGGGTAGGTTTAAGAAATATGTCCACCCCGAGGCGACGATGGAGAAATTCATCGCCGACTACCAAATTTCCGCCAATGTGGGTCTGAGATATAGTGAGGATAGAGATTGGTGCTTACATAAGTAGGAGGGTGAAGTGGTAATTCCCATTGCCGCTTTCCTCGAAGGGGGAATGATGATTCCAATGGGGCCAGTGATGAGGGACTACCTCACGCACTTCTGTTTGGCCCCTACCTAGTGTGGGATAAATGTATTTAGGATTTTGGGCTGTGTGACGCCCTGAATGAAAAGATAGGGCTAAGGTTGACCCATCACGACATGAATTGGTGCTACAACTTTCAGCATCTTAAGGGCAAGTCTTATTATCTGAAGACGAGGGATGACAGGGTGCGGCTTATCCAGTGCCTCCCTAAGTCCAACAAGGGGTTAAGTGAGGACTTCCTCATCGTGTCAGGGGAGTGGCACGATGGCCTTCACTGCCCAACGACGGAGGGGATACTAGGTGGGGCAGTAAGAGTAGGAGGGGTTTTGAGTTCTTTTGCCCTTTTTTCTTCCCTTTTTTTCTTTTGCTAACATGGTGGTGTTTTCCCCTTGTAGACCTGCACGCTTTTGAGCCCCACTTCCACTTGATCAATCGGGAAGATTTGCAGACGGTGCTGAAGGCGCCAGTTTACGTAAATGAGGACGACAATCAAGTCAGGGCTGCCCACATAATCTTGGGGTATACCCCTGCCCAGAAATCGTTCCCGGTTCCGAAGCACGTCATACTAGCCAACGATCCTCGGCTTCAGAGGATTACTGTGACCGAGGACGAATTTTTGTTTCCTGAGGAGCCCTCCGATCAAGAAGCTGTCACACTAGCCGTCCCCTCCTCTTCCCAATCGTTCGTCGAGGCTGCCGAGGAAGCTCCAGAGGGGGAAGGGGATGCGTTTGACGTTTTCGCTCAGCTTGATCAGTCCGAGGACCCTCCCGGGGATTTGGGTGATCCCAATTTGACCGAAGCAGACCTCCTTGGTTCAAAAGCCCCTCATCGGTCGACAATGGGTTACAAGAGGAAGCCCACTACCGACTTGCTGGACTTGATCGAGGGCCAGCCAAGGAAGTCCCAACAAAAACTTCCTCCTACTCCACCGAAGATTAGGTCGACTTCCGCTCAGCGGAAGCTCCCTCCTCCTCCTCCTCAGACGCGCTTGCCCTCTAAGTCCGTGCCTGTCGACCCCAAGAAGAAGAAGGACAAGGGCAAGAGGCCTATAGAGGATAAGACGGTGTCCTCGCAAGAGGGGGACACTATTCTGCGGCCGTCCAAACAGCTGAAAATAGGCGATAGGGGTCAGGATCGGCAGGTTGCCGACACCACCTCGCCCGAGGCTCAAGCCTAGCTCCCAGCCCCGATGCTCCGTGGGGAGCTCCTGAGGGATAACGCCTCCCTCAGGGACTTCAACGAGGGTGAAGGTATGCGTGTGGCCGATGAACTGGAGAGGAGCCTGCTGCTCCCAGCGGATATGGCAGAGCTTAATTCTTTGACGAGTGAGCAGGTCTTCCTCAGTCTCAAGCGATATGTGGGGATGGTAAGGGCTACAACCTCGACTCTTCTCCCACTCTTTTTCTTTTATTGGGCTTATAGCGCATTGGTTATTCTGGCAGGCTGTCCAAGCTATCTTTATGTTGGAGGGGACGACAAGCGACCAAAAGGAGGCCTTCAAACGGGAGCGTGATTGGCGCTTCCAGGCCACCGGGGCTCTGAAGAATTCCGAGGCTGACCTCGCCAAGGCCCGAGAGGCTCTGAAGGCGGTGACCAGGGAGTGGGACAGTTCACTGTCTGGTCTTGAGGGTGCCCAGATCCAGGCCACGAAGCAGACGAGGCGCCGGGGCGAGGCGGAGGAGCAATTACAGATCGCGAGGGATCTGATCGCTGACCTGCGAGCTGAGGTGACCAAGGTCGAGGGGGCCCAGAGGGAGGCAGAATGGGCCAGAGACCAGGCTCGGCGGGCCTAGGACGAGGCTGACCATGGCAGGGAGATGGCCGAGAGTGCCAAGGAGGAGGCTGAAGCCGCAGCTTACGCTGCTAGAATGGTTGCGGTAGAGGCCCTCTACAAAGCTTAAGTTCCAGGGGTGTGTAGGCAATACTGTTCCCAAGTCTGGGCTGAAGCCCTCAAACAAGATGGGGTGGAGGCCATGTCAGACCTATGGAAGGCTGAGAGCATGTATTACCCGCTTGCTATCCCCGAGGTCGCCCCTGATGGCACTAAGGCTGGGGAAATCGTTGAAAAGGTAGGGGCTGCTGAACTGGGGGAGCGTTCGAGCGAGGAGGTGCCCCAAGAGGTAGTGGAGGTCCCTTCCGATGATCCAACCCCCACCGCCGAGGAAACAGCTGCTCCCGCCGTACCCTCGCAGGCCGTCCACTCAGGCCAAGGCTCGGAGGGGTTAGAGGTCGTTGCTGTCTAGCCTGAGCAAAAGGATTAGACTCTCTGGCGCCTCTGCTCTTCCTACTTTCATGTCGTTTCATTTTATTTTGTTGTGCTTCTCCATGTATAATGGCTCTTGCCATGCAATTTTTTCAGACTCGTTGTTGTAATGCGAATTTAATTTCCCTTTCCACTTATTTCAATTGGTTATTTGTGTGCACGCTGCTTGCTTTTCCTCTTTTCCTTTGATCTGCACGATTTTAGCTTGAATTGTATGTCGGCCAATCGTGGCAGTAACGATGAGAAGGAGAGAAAACGTATGCATGGGCAGCCCTCTTGCGTCTCAAGGTTAGGTGGGGCTTGATCCTTTCTTAACTTGGGATATTTTGTAGTTAAGTCTCCCTGTAGGCCTGAGTCCGAGGACCATGCAGTGCTTCTGTTCTGTCTAGCCCCCAGGTGTAGCCGAGCGGTTAGTTTTCCCATAGGCTTGAGTCCGAGGACCATGCAATGCCTTGGTTCTGTCTAACACTTTCGTTTCTCTGTAAGTATCTAGTTTCCCCATAGGTTTGAGTCCGAGGACCATGCAATACCTTGGTTCTGTCTAGTACCCAGGTATAGCTGAGTGGTTAGTTTTCCCATAGGCTTGAGTCCGAGGACCATGCAATGCCTTGGTTCTGTCTAACGCTTTCATTTCTCTGTAAGTATCTAGTTTTCCGATAGGTTTGAGTCCAAGGACCATGCAATACCTTGGTTCTGTCTAGTACCCAGGTATAGCTGAGCGATTAGTTTCCCCATAGGCTTGAGTCTGAAGACCACGCAATGCCTTGGTTCTATCTAACGCTTTCATTTCTCTGTAAGTAGGGGCTTGTCTTTGGACCGCTTCATTGGAGATGATTCCTCCTTGAGTTGGACTATGATCTTACACGTGGCGTTGACCTCGCCTCCAGCTTGAGTCCCCCATCTTTTCCATTTACGAGGCGTCCCTTGGCCATTCGTGCTTCGTGCTTGATGTTTCGGTGCACGAGACACGCCTTCATTAATGTCCTCGTGAATTAGCACAAATCCAGCGGTCTACGGTCCCTTTGGAATTTGGTAGCTCCGTGATTAGCACTGTTGACAATTCTCTTTTCGAATTCTGTGTGGATTAATTCTCACCAGCCTTCATCCTCTATATAAGACTCTCCGGGGGGAAGGTTTCTTCACACTCCATGAACTCCCCAACGCAGTTAGGAACGCGTGCCTTCAATTCCCCTAGCCCCTTCAATAACCCCGCCAGGATTGTGATCGGAGTTGGTAGATATGAGGCAGCTCTGGGCAGGTGTGAGGACACCCGGGCCAAGGGCCGTTGTGACCGCAGCCCCCACTGGGCTTCCGGCGGGACAGAGTCTAGGCGTAACATTGATGGTGCCATGCACGGTGGCCCGGAGGGATGTCGCTGAAGTACCTAATGTCTTTCCCCGGAGCGCACCCCCGACGGAGGGGACGCGCGAACACATGTCATGACTGGTGCCCGAGTGTTGCCGTCTCCAACGGCCAACACTCATGAGGATTGGAGAGAATCAAGGGAACATCATGAAGGAGGGCATCCCGGTTCCCCTGCATCTGCTCCTCGCTTTGTTCAAGCTCCACCGCATCGGACAAGGAGTTGTTGGTGGCCTTGAAGCGAGCCAGCCTCAGCCCCCTTCCCCCATCTTATTGTCAAGTTCTCCTATTCTCTTGATGCCAATAAGAGCACGAGTTGACACTTCCCTCTAGCTAGTTCTAGAATAGGTCCACCGGGGCCTCTGATTGTAGAATTAGCTTGTAAATTTGTTTGTAAAACACGCTTGCCTGAGCCTCTGATTGTATTTTGTACTTTTCTTTTTATAAAATAATATCAAGCATTCTTCCTTTGCTGTTAAATCCTCTGTCTTGAACTTTTATCTTTCTGCAATGTTTGTTTGGTAGTTTTTTTTTTTTTTTGCATCACCACCAATCTTCTGTAGAATGATTATTTAGAATCATCGCCTATTGCGCCGGCCAGCGCACTAATCCTTCCCACAGACGGCGCCAATTGTAGGGTCTATTTTTGTAGCCCAAGCCCAAAGGATATGGGTTAAAGTCCAAACGAACCCAGAACAATGAATTTGTAGAGAGTAGATCAAAGGTTTAGGCGCTCGCCGGCCTCCACCACGCATAAACTACTTTTTCTTTTATTAAAAGAATACTTAGACTAATTTACAACTGAGGGATGCTCCTCGGCCCATGGCCGAGGAGGCTTGTTTCCCAAGCTCTCCTCTTTTCTTTTTTCTCTCCCCTTTTCTACACTTTGCTCACATTTCTTATATATTACTCTCTTCTTCCTCCTGTTGATCATTCATTGGCCTCCCCTCTGGCTGCTTGTCACATCTGAGATCATATCTGTGCTCGAGTGGCTCACCCTGATCGATGTTTCCCTGCCAAGGGGTTACGTCCCCATTAATGCGGCCAGGAGAGTTAGGTGAGCGCATTCAATGCCGAGGTGACAATTCGCCCAGGGTTTGCCCCTTCTCCACACTTCTGTTGCCAACGTGTGGTACTGGGTCCTCCTCTCCTCAGACGGCAAAGGAATCTCCTTTGGGGGGGGGGGGTGGTCCTTGTGTTTTCATCCTCGGACCCTTCCTGCATCTTCGGCGTGGGCCATTTGGGCCTGGTTTGAAGTGGGCCAAGGCTACCCGATCTTCTGGCCCCACAATATATATACATATATATATATATATATATATATATATCAAAGTTTCAGAGGTAATTCAAGTTTAAAAAGTGGTTAAGAGAATCTGCAGATTGTAAGTCTGACACATAGTTTAGAAAAATGCCTATATGTTTAAGATCGTATTGAATATTTATCAGCTGTTTTAATTGGCAGTTGATGTTTGCTATGAAATTTTTTAGATTTTGGTTTAGACTCCTTTTTTATAAGACAAATTCTACACATTCAGATGATGTTGTATACATCTGCCATGTAATTTGAGGGTAGATTAACATCTTTTAGTATCCCAGCTTGCAATAGTGCTGTTTTTATTTATCTTCCTTTTTAAATTAGATAATGTTTCCAATATATTTCAAGTGCCCCTTTTCCATTATAGTTTTCAAAAAACTTCTTCACTATACACATTTTATCAGCATTTTGTCTACCATTCTAGGAAGCAAAAGTTTCTCCAAAATTTTTTTTCTAGAAAGTAGAAGAATGGATTAGAAGGGGGGAATCTCACACACATTGAGACATCCCTTAACACTCATTGAATATATCAAAAATTGTAAAACCAAAAAACAACAATACGCAGTCTAGTTGCCAACAAAATGTGATAAACCATTTAAAAACAAAAACCCAAAACAAATTTGGTTCTACAAATACAAAATTTGTATTTAAAGCAACGCAATAAACAATTCAAGTAAAGTGAAACAGTAAAGACTAACACAATAAGAGTCCAGAGCTATTAAAGACGCAATTTAAGCGCTATAAACACAATACCTGATCTGATTTAGATAATAAGGATAGTTTTCTGAGAACTTTATTTGAATATTGTAGTACGAATCAAAATTAAATTGCTGAAAAACCCTAACAGAACAAAAGGGCCTAAAACAAAATTAGAGAAGAAAATTAGTAATTCCGTAAGACCCAAAACTCTAAGTAGTCTTTTTTGTAATTTTCATAATCTATAAAATAGCTTGACTTGACTATGGAAAGAGAGAAACAAAATCATATGAAATCAACATGTTCTCCAGAACCAATTAGGCTTGCAAAAATGTACCAAGCTTTAGAGGTCAAGACTTGAGCCAGCAAAGGCTATGAACAGAGAGAGCCAGACTGAGAGAAGAGGGATGCTCTGAGAAAGGAAGGAGGGGCAGCGTGAAGAGAGAAGCAAACCTGTGTGCTGAGTTTGTATTTGTGTCTATTGAGTTTTGTTTATTTTTAAAGATAACTTAGATAAGTATCGGGTTTTTTTAAAAAAATAATAATAAAAAAATAAGTTTTTTAATTTTATTTTGTATTTTTTAAATATTGTGTTGTGCTTATGTGAAAATTTGTGATGCTAGCAAAGACTTCGGTTATATATACATATATAGATAATTAAAAAAATAAAATAAAAAAGAAAAGAAAAGATATATATATATATATATATATATATTTTTTTTTATACAAAAGGTGATTGAAATGGTAAAAAAATTTCTAACTCTAGCATTTTTCAAATTCCCATCAACTTGACATTTTTGAATGAAAATTTTCTTTTTATAGAATTTGCTTGTGTTCTCTGTCTAGATGTCTTAAAGTTTTGAGTTTTCCGTTAAGATTTACGTATTTCTTCAATAAGAAAATTTTTCCATTTTTTCTATATAAAAATTTTAAACTCAAGTTCTTAATCTCCACTCGTAAATATAGCAACAGTAAGGGAACCGAGTAAATAGTAATTATAGCATTATAATAAGCTAATTATATATAGCATTATAAGTGAAGGAGCTTATCTAGATTATATAACATTATAATAAGCTACCATTGCACGTTCTTGGCGCGATGGTCACTTTACAAGGTATAAGTATTTATGGGGTGTGGGGGTCAAGAATCAGAATTTAAGTCTTCAGGCGAAAGTTTCACATACATATATACTTAAATTAGGCTAGAGTAGAATTTATATCTTGTAAAAAAAAATTATAATAAGCCAGTTAAAGAACTTGCAAAATATTAGAAGATGTTATGTGCCATTGCTGTAAAAGATTTGCTGAAACTGCATTACATGCCGTGTGGGATTGTGGAGCTGCGCAAGATGTGTGGGCTGGGAGTATTACGTCACTTCAGAAATGGTCCACGAGCTGCCATGATTTCAGGGACTTATTTGAGGCCTTGATGGACAAATTACAGAAGGAAGAACTGGAAATTTTTCTGGTGCAGGCATGGCTGATATGGAACCAAACGAATGCCGAGATACATGGTGGTCATTTAAGGGAACCGGGTTGGCTGAACAAGAGGGCTGAAGAATTTCTTGATGAATATAGGAAAGCACAGATGGTTCTTACTCCTTCGAATGAAAGTTCTGGAAGTGGTACTTGGCGTGCTCCACCAGCAGAGGAGTTCAAATTGAACTTTGACGCTGCGGTATTTTCTGACCAACGTTGCTCTGGTTTTGGTGCAATAATCAGAAACTCTTCAGGGGAGGTTATGGCGGGAATGTCAGTGAAGGGTCCTTACGTGAATAGCAGTGAGGAGGCTAAGGTGTTGGCTTGTCGAAGAGCTATGGAATTCTCAAAGGAAATTGGCTTTTCTCGGGTGATTATTGAAGGAGATTGTCTAAATGTGATGAGGGCTCTCTCTGTTTCTACGGAGAATAGTTCACTGCTTGGGCACATCTATGAAGACATCAAGTTCACTCTTAGAGGAATGCAGGTCCTATCCATTAATTGGGTGAAGAGAGGTGGCAACATGGTAGCTCATACATTAGCAAAACATGCTAGGAATTTAATCAATGATTTATTTTGGATTGAAGATACTCCACCGCCTGCGGCGGTTGCTTTGTATTATGATTCTTTACATTTGAATGAATGATTATTTGGTTCGCCTTCAAAAAAAAAAAAAAAAAAGAACTTGCAAAATATTAGGTGCTTCTTCCTCGGAATGATTATAAAGGCTGACATGTTTTCCCATATTTATTTATTTATTTATTTAAGAAGATTTTACTTATTTATTTAGAAACAAACGCACACATGCCCGTATGCAAACACTATCATTTTGCTTCTAATATGTAATTTCTGGGGAAGAATCCCAAAAAGAATAGTTTTTTTGGGCAAAATAAAGATACTACCCATGTGATATACGTAGTAAATTTAAAACAACAAACTATCATATATTTTATTTTGTTGCATTTATCTCACTATGCTTAATTAATAAAAAGGCTAATACATTAATTTATACACACAAGGGTGGGGGGGGCTAAGCCCCCCCCCCCCCCCCAAAATTTAAAAAAATTAATTTATAGCATGTATATTATTTACATTTAAAAAATGTAGCATGTAAAAATTGAAGTTGGCCCCCCCCCCCCCCAAATTTTGAGTGATTTCAATGGTGCTCTTAAAAGAAAGAAAAATCATATTAAAATCATATAATTTAAGAGGTTTAACAAATTAAGCTATATAGAAAATGATAAATTTTTGTATATATCTAATAGAAGAAATACATGACTTTCATATACTCTTTAAAATTTAGAAGATGATAAATTCTCTTAGTAAATTAATTTATATATATGTGTGTGTAAAGTTTTGTCTTAACTAATATATTAGCATCACAACTTGGCCCTCCCAAACCAAAATTTCTGGCTCTGCCCCAGCACCGATGTGGTGTACTTTTAAAACATTGAACTAACATGTAATTTATTCTGTGACATTTATCTCCTTAATGTTTAGTAAAATGGCTAAGAACTAACGCCATTAATAGTTAATTAAATCACTTATAACCTCACTTATCTAGATTAAACACGTCAAGAACAAGCGCCCAAAAACACAAGACACAAACACGAGAGAGAGAGAGAGAGAGAGAGCAAATGTTACGAAAAATTCATGGCAACGACAATGTGGACAAGAAGTTCCAAGACCTTGTTGATGTGTATGAGGCTGCAAAGAAAGTATAACATCCGTGGAGGAAATCATGTAAACAAGACCTTAGGGTTTGGTAACAATATTTCATTCATGTTTGCGGGTAAAAGTGGCATTGTCAATGTTCTTGCTACGTTTGTTTTACATCTTCATGGTTAACATGTATTGATGCCCATTTTTGCAAATCTGTACCCAAAGGCCCATGAGGAAGAAAGCCCAATGAGAAGCAAGGCCCAAAGACCCACCAAGAAGATCGAAGAGTAAGAAATTTCCAAAGAAAGTAGTGCAAGTGAAAGCAATCTACAGCAAAACACAAATCTGCTGTAGAATACAAATTTGCCACAGAATATAGTTTTACAGCAGAATACAGCTCTCTGGTAGAATGGCTTTGACAGATAAAGATAAATTGGGCCCAAGACCCTTTTGATCCAGTCAATATTATTTGGCTTGCAAATTTGCAGCAGAGTACAAATCTGCCGCAGAATATAGATTTACCACAGAATATAGTTCCTTGGCAAAATGACTTTGATAGATAACGATAAATTGGGCCCAAAACCCTTTTGATCCAGTTAACATTATTTGTCCCACAAAGGCTCAAATCCTTTTTTACAAAAAGGATAGATGTGAAAACTGATATGAAGAAGCATGATGAAAAGAAATAAGGAACGACAGGACGTGTCAGCAGTAGGAAACGCGTGAAGGAAAGAAAAGTTAAGCTAAAGGAAATGATAAACATAGTAGGAAATGTGTGAAGAAATAAGACAAAGCCACACAGCTAAACAAAACAAATCTGCTACGGTAGAAACGGTGTGGGAACAAAAGAATACAAAAATAGAAGGGCCGGAGCACCACCAACCTGTACCCAGCTAATACAAGGGAGGTGGGCCCACGGTTAAAGGAATTCAGAGGGCGTGGTTTGGTGGTAAGGGGAAAATGGGGTCTATATTTGGTTTCCTGCCATGACTTCTTTTGGGAATATCCTCCTGCTGGGATAGTATCTTACCCAAAAGAAGTAATAGATGGTTGGGACCATCTGATGCATGTCACAGAGCTAGGTAGTGAGATAGCCCAAAGGTAGAGGTATACAACAAGAACAAACAGAAGGGAATTTTGTTGTGAAATGAGTAATGGTGCGACAAACACGTACTGGAGCAATGACAATGGTCGGGGCAACCAATCAGTTGGTGAATAGTCTTGAAAGGATGTCCACAACAAACCAAAAACAGTTAGTGAAGCCCTAGGGGTAAAAGGGAGAAATCCCATTGAATTAGCTCACTATAAAAGGATGAGCTAGCCATGGATGAAAAAAGGACCCAGGGGGAAAGGAAAACCTGCACTTAGAAAGAAAAAGTCACCCAGAGAGAGAGACCCAAGAAAAGAAAAGACCCAAGTGAGAAAAACAACCTACGGTAGGAGAGTAGTAAGAAATTAAGGGGAAAAAAAAAAAGAACAAAGAGAAAGAAAAAGAGGAGAGAAAACGTGGCAAGAATAAGGGCATGCATCAATAGATCATCTTTTCCCTCCCTCTTAGCAAACCCACTCTTTAAAGTCCCTAAAAGTAATAGCTAGTAGCCATTTAGGCCTATTCTCCAAAATGCACAGCTTTTATGGTAGAAGCCTATAATAAGTTTGTTTAAGTTGGAGTGTGGATTCCTTTTTGGTTTACTTATTCTATGGGCAGATTCAATACTTGATTTTGATTGCAAATATATTTGATTTCTCTCATTATAACTTATATCTACTGTATTTAGTCATCCTGTTGTAGCACGTTTTTATCACGTCTGCCAGTTGTCCTGCTATGGTGTCTTTACTTTTTGTACTAATTATTTTGCTATAGTACCTTTTTATTATATTTACTGTGTTAATTATTATACAAGCTAAACCTTTCCTGCCGAAACTTTCTTCTTTATTTGTTATTACATGTTTTACTGTTAATACAAACTAATCATTATCCTACCATAAGTATATATATACATATATCATTATTTACAAACATGTATACATATTTGAGAATATGCTAACACATTTAAACTAACATTTATTTGATGGGTATTTTCTTTGGGTTTTAGATTTGTTTATGTAAAGGAAGTATTTCTGCAGTAAAAATGAAGAGTAGTCATTCACATGGCAAATGGCTTTAAAGCATAACAGACAGCTTTAAACCATAGCAAAAGGCTTTAATGCACAATAGACAGCTTTATTGCACAACAGAAGGCTTTACGGCAAGAAACTTTATTGCACAGTAGACAGCTTCACTGCATAGTAGAAAGTTTTACTACACAGCAGACGATTTCACTACACAACAGAAAGTTTTACTGCACAGTAAAAAAGTCAATCCTGCGGTAGAAACTAGAGAAAAGTTCCTTCTGCGGTAAAAACGTTAATCCTACGGCAGAAACTGGCAGTGGCAAAAATAAAGGATAAGCCCACTTTGCTGTATCTTTCCTTGGACTTGGACTTAATGTTTGCGCACAAGCCAGACCAAATTGAGTTGCAGTTGGACCGATCTCAACTCTCTTGCTTAGAATATTTGGGTCTAGTACTACAGGTGGCAGCCCAGCCCAGCCCAATATAACAAAAAGGCCCACTACAACATGCTTGGTGGAATGATTTTGTTCCTTGAAGTTGAAGGTGGCACATAAACTAGTTGCAAAATATTATGTTGGAGCATTTTAAAATTATTTAATTAAAATGAATAAATATGACAACATAAAAAAAAAATGATATGAGAGTTAATATAAAAGATAAGGAGCTAGTGACATGTACAATCCCACATTGAAAAGAAGAGAGACTATTTTATTCTTTTTAGTTGTGGTGATTAATGAGCTAATATGTATTGGATCAAATATTAAGCTAGATACATTCAGAATAATTTACATATCCATAGGTGAGTAAATGATCATTTTATTATGAAAATGAAGAGTTATTCACCCACTTGATGGACTAGCTATTTGGGATTATTAGCCAACTAAGGGCTTGAATCTCCTTAAAGAAAGTAAGTGTCACGCCTTATTATTATGTTTAAACCAACAATTTTAAGGAGATTTAACACATAGAGCCTACACAAGAGAAACCAAATGAGACTGTTGGAGATCTTAACAAACCCTTTCGCTTTAAGGGAGCCCACTTCAAGAGATGGAAAGGAAATGTCCTCTTTTATTTAAATCTTCTCAAAGTCACCTACATCCTCACTAACAAAAATCCTTCCAAGCTCCCCACTGATAAGATGAGCGATGAAAAGCTTCTTATCCATCAAGCAAAAATAGATAAGTATATGTGTGGGCCAAAATTGGGAGAAATTCCTAGTTTTGGTCACAACTAATTTGCATTATGGGCTAATAATAATCCACAATGGGAGATTTGAAAAGGAACAAGTGTCTACATAAAAAGGTATAGTATTCAAGAGCCAAGTGTTAAAAACAATATTACAAAACTCCCTCTCAAGAACAAACTTTCTAAGGTATTCTAGGAACTCTCCTTCTCACTTTATAATTCTCTTTCTCTCTGTCTCTATTCATTTTTCTATGTGTTTTTCTATCTTTTTCTTCTTTCCCTTATATTTGCCCTACTTCTAGCTTAAGGGTGTGTTGTCCTTGTACAGTTGGAGATCCTTCCATCCTATTGGGCTCTTCCTTCCTTGCTTTCATGATGAATGGGGACTTTTAAAGCTCTTTGCACTGTTTAGGCGAGTCAATTAGTAATAAATGTGACTGTGCTATGTAGGTGAGCCTCATTAATGCGAAGGTGATCGTAGATTCATCAAGAAGTTTTAGCAGCTTCCTTAAATAATCTCATTCATTCCAGAATTCTTCATTGAAAGGTCGGTAGATAATTTGTCTATGTTAGCTCAGCATGGATCATGTCATCGAATGGAGTCCTCATTGAGTTTATCCTCGGATCCAAAGTGATGCACTGTATAATTTGTGGTCTAAGGTTTGGTTCTTTTAGGGATGCTTATTCTTAAAATGGGCTAACCTTAATTGGGCTTATTTTTGCCCATGGCCCAATGTTGTTTGGATCACTGGAAAACCATTTCCCTACCATAGCCCCCTATGATCTCGTGCCTGACTTACTTTGTGGGATGAGATCATGGTAGAATCTTAGGTATCATTCCTAGATTTTATGCCTGACATTGAAGGGAGTGTTGATTATGAGTTGCATTTCCACTGTCTCTACTTCCATTTTGGTTAATGGTGAAGCATTAGAGCCGATATACCCTTCTAGAGGGATAAGACAAGGAGATCCTCTTTCTCCTTATTTGTTTATTCTTTGTATGGAGTATTTGGGTCAACTTATTGTGGAAAAATGTAATGCTAAGCTATGGCAGCCCGTCAAGGCATCTGGTAGTGGGCCAGCTTTCTCTCACCTATTTTTTACGGATGATTTGGTTTTGTTTGCTAGGGCTGATGGCACAAATTGCTCTGCCATTAGAGATGTGTTGGATGAGTTTTGTAGTATATCTGGGCAAACAATTAGTGAGGCGAAGTCTAGAGTTTATTTCTCGCCTAATGTGGATAGGGATACTAGGGAATCATTAAGGGATATCCTTGGTTTTGCCTCCACTCCGTCTCTTGGTAAGTACCTTGGGATTCCTATTAGGCATACGAGATCATCCTCCCATGATTATAACTTTGTGTTGGATAGGGTTAAACAAAAACTTGCAGGATGGAAGGCGAATATGCTTTCCTTTGCTGGGCGTGCCATTCTTATTCAAGCCTCTTCTGCGGCTATCCCAGCCTATGTTATGCAGTGCACTAAGTTACCAGGAAGAATCTTGGATGGGATTGATCGGGTTAATAGAAACTTCTTGTGGGGAACTACGGAGACCGCCAAAAAGATTCATTGGGTGGGGTGGCAAAAAGTTACTAGAACAAAAGAAGAAGGAGGGCTTGGGTTACAAGCAGCAAAAGGTAGAAATATAGCTCTTCTGGCCAAACTTAATTGCCGGTTGCACACGGAAAAAGAAGCTCAGTGGGCTCAAGTCCTTTGGCAAAAGTACCACAGCAATAGAAGGCTCCATGCTAGCAACCTGGATAGATTGCCTTGCTCTCAGATCTGGACAGCCATTAAACGAGGTAGGGAGACCTTTAACAAGGGCAGTTTGATGATGATTAGTAGGGATAGTAATCTTAGCTTTTGGAGGGGAAATTGGCTGAGTAAAGGCCCTCTCCGGAACTTGATTCAAGGGCCTTTAACTCAAGGTGCAACTCATTTGGAAGTGAAGGATGTTCTAACTGACACGGGGTGGGATTGGAACAAAATTCCTTTTGAGCTGCCCTTGGAATCAAAATCTCTTATTAAGGCCATTCCTACGCCCTTCACTTGTAGAGGTAGGGAGAGAATCTCTTGGAAGGGCAATCCGAGAGGTTTGTTTGATCTAAGGAGTGCATACACTATTGCTATGGGAACGGAAGCTGATCTGGCTGTGCGTGATTTTGGGTGGATTTGGAAGTTGAATACATTGCCTCGCATCAAGACTTTCTTGTGGATGTGTGCCCATGGAAGTATAGGGGTGAAGGCTTGCCTTGTGAGAAGAGGAGTGGTTGAGGAGGAGTCATGCCCAATCTGTCAAGGGACATTAGAATCAATCTTACATGCTCTTAGGGACTGCCATAAGATCAAAGAAGTTTGGATGCAGCTGGGAATTCAGGGGACTGACCGTGTTTTTTGGACAAGTAACTTACAAGATTGGATTAAGTCCAATAGTAAAGATAGGAAAAATTGTATTCAAGGTAACCCTCCTTGGAATATTATATTTCCATTTGCAGTATGGAATTTATGGAAGAGTAGAAACATGTTTATTTTTTAGAGGAAAAGCCTAAACCCAAGTCTCTCCAAGGAAATTGCTAACCAAGCTGTGGAGTTTCTGTGCTTTGTAGCTTCTCCTAGGAACCCAACTCAAGTAGTGACAAGGAGCATTAGCTGGGAGAAGCCTGCAATGGGATGGAAGAAATTAAACACGGATGGCTCGTTTTTGGGTAGTGTTGGTCAAGCTGGGTGTGGTGGTGTTGTTAGAGATGATCATGGGAATTGGATAGCGGGTTTCACAAGGCATATAGGTGCTACTGACAGTTTTGCAGTTGAGCTTTGGGGCCTAAGGGATGGTCTTAGTTTGTGTCTTTCTTTAAATATTCCTTGTCTTGTGGTAGAGGTGGATGCTAAAGCAGTGGTTGATGTTCTAAGGAACCAAAGCTATGTTAACAGGATTATATCTCCTATAATGGATGATTGCAAACAGCTGGTTTCTTGCTTTCAGCAAATTCAGATCAAGCATTGTTACCGGCAAGGGAATCGTTGTGCCGACGTGTTGGCCAAGCTGGGAGCGAAGCAGGAGTTAGATTTTCTTAATCTTTTGAGTCCGCCTGTGGACATTTTGCAAATTCTTCAGGAAGATAGGGACGGGTTGCTTGTCAACAGGACCTGTCATGAATGTTTTGTTCCTGTTGAGGTTTTTTTTTTTTTTTAATATATCGTCTCTTTACCAAAAAAAAAAAAAAAGAAGGGAGTGTTGCTGCCAGGGCATTAAATGCGACGCAGCATGACACTTCGAATTCACAACTATTGTGACACCTATCAATATTTGGGTGGTGAACGTAAAGAGGTGGTGTGTGAAGTGGGGGGGAACTCTAGGAGGTGGAATTTGCCTTATCGCCCACACCTTACGCAATTTAAGGCGAGATTCATATCACATTCACCATTTTTGTTCTGCTCCACTACTTCTTTCAAAGAACTCTCTCCCTTTGAAGCCTTCATTGAGCATTTTGGCTCCTCACTTTCCTGTAAGTCCTATTGTTTCTAACCTTTTCTTTTATTTCTTTTTATTCCCTTCATTTAACCAGAAAACACCGTGGGTAAATTCTCCCAACTAGTTAGTACTCCTGCCCAAATAGCTACTTTTAAGGTCAAGTATAACATTCCCCAAGATGTAGAGATTAGGCCTTGTGAGGACGGTTAGGTAGCAAAGAACAGGGGTCATATGAGGGTAGTTATCCCCATGGTATCCTTTGTAGAGGGTGGGTCCATGAGTGATTTGTTCATCTGTTTCCTCAAGCATTTCAAGCTATGCCCTGACCAATGCGCCCCAATCATCTTCTACGTTGCATAGATCAGTTGAATAGAAGGTTAGGTTTAAGCCTCACCATCATGATATTAACTATATATATAACTATCAAACTAGCCATAAATCGGACACCAGCAAATCGGGTTGGTACCTTAAAGCATGCCATGGACCTGTGAGATTGGTCTCCTACCTTCCCAACTCAAATAATATCTTCTTGTCTTGGGAAATTGGCAGCCCAACGACCTTCCATGTTCCACCACTATTGGTAACCCAAGTCCGTAGGTTTCCAAATTTCGTTCATTACCTCCCAATCACTTTGGATCCGAGCATAAACTCGCCAAGGACTCCATTCGAAGACAAGGCCGAGGTTTGGTTCTTTTAGGAGGCTCATCATTAAAACAAGCTGACCTGAATTGGACTTATTTTGGCCCATGGCCGAATGTCATTTGGGCCTCTTGAAAACCATCTCCCTATAATAGCCCCATGATCTCGTGCCCACTTACTTCGTGGGATGTGATCATAGAAGAATCTTAGGGGTTATTCTGAGATTTTCTGCCTGACATTGATGGGAGTGTGACTATCAGGGCATTAAATGTGATGGAGTATGACTCTTCGAATTTTGAGTTGTTATGACACCTGTCAATATCTAGGTGGTGAATGTCAAGAGGTGGCATGTTTCGTAGAAACATTCTACTCAAAAAAAAAAAAAAAAAATAGGACACTAAATTTTTTAACCAAAAATTCTAAGGTTCAGGGGTTAGGTTACAGGATGGGAAGGTGTTAGACACCTATCTTGCCTAGACAAAGTCGGATCTTCTAGACTTTAAATGACCATTAGATACCCATATTTAGAATGTCAAATGATGTACAACAAATGTCATGTCAAATCCTAAACCTAGGGTTACACTTCTATTTAAGAACCTTCCAATTTATTTTGTGTAAAAAATTTAATGAGAATGCTTGGTGAAAATTTAAATATGAGTTTTTGTAAAAGAAAAAGAATGAATTAAAAAAAAAAAAAAAAAAAAAAAAGGCAAATCTAGTTTGGGTTTTTTAAATATGAGAGAAAAATAGGTTTTTATTTTGAAAACACAATTTTTTTTTTAATGAAAAATGTAGTGTAAGGACCGAGTTTAGGCATTTCTGCTATTAGATGAGTGAACTCAAGTCCAATTAACCCAATACAATAAATTTATAGAGAGTGGGTTTAAGAACTTTGTCTTAGTGAGAGATACAACAGCTAGACATGGTTATGAGTGGGTTGAATAACAAGGACACGGACTAAAGTGTGGAATTCTGTCCTCGGCCCTCGTCTGAGGAGTTGGTTGTTCTTATGGTTTCTTTCGTGCTTGGTTACTAAGGCTTCATAGATGATACAAACAGCTTCCGTATTCTCTCTGTGTTTCTTTTTCTTCCTCCCTTTTCTAGTGGATTTCTTACATTATATACCCATTTCTAGTTGATCCTGGCCCTCCATTTGTTGGTCATGCGAGTCACCACTTAAGTATTTGTCCCATCAGCCACCTTCCCAAACCTCCTGTGAGTTGCAGCAACCAAGGCAGCACTGTTCAGGGGTCATTTCCTCATTAATGCAGCCAAGACGTTAGTTGTGAGTATTTAATGTGGATGTGATAGCTTCTCCTTGAATTGCTCCTCCACCATGCTCCTATAGTTGACCCATTGTACTTGTCCTTTTTCTTGGGACGCTTTGGGAGGCTGCCTTTGATGGCGTGCCGATCTTCCCTTCTGTGATTTCGACTGGCCGAGGATTGGATCGTCCTCGGCGATCGTCCTCGGGGTCGTCAAATTCTCTAGCCCCACAATAGTTCCTTAAAATCTTGCTGTTCGACTCCTCGAACGGAGAAGAGGATTTTGATGTTCTCGGGTCATTGTCATAGTTTGTCAAGTCTTGTCCTCCGTTAGTACCAGAGTCTCCTCACCTGTTCATGGCACGTTCTTGGTGCTTTGGTATGTGGAGCGCGCCCTCATTAAATTCTGGCGGCTTTGTGCTCCCTACATTCAATGGTGCGATGGCAAACTAACAGTGGAGATTTTTCTAACCTCAAGGGTCATTTCCTCATTAATGCAGCCAGGATGTTAGTTGTGGGTATTTAATGTGGATGTGATAGCTTCTCCTTGAATTGCTCCTCCACCATGCTCCTATAGCTGACCCATTGTACTTGTCCTTTTTCTTGGGACGCTTTGGGAGGCTGCCTTTGATGGCATGCCGATCTTCCTTTCTGTGATTTCGATTGGCCGAGGATTGGATCGTCCTCGGCGATCGTCCTCGGGGTCGTTAAATTCTCTAGCCCCACAATAGCTCCTTAAAATCTTGCTGTCCGACTCCTTGAATGGAGAAGAGGATTTTGATGTTCTCGGGTCATTGTCATAGTTTGTCAAGTCTTGTCCTCCGTTAGTACCAGAGTCTCCTCACCTGCCCATGGCACGTTCTTGGCACTTTGGTATGCGGAGCACGCCCTCATTAAATTCTGGCGGCTTTGTGCTCCCTACATTCAATGGTGCGATGGCAAACTAACAGTGGAGATTTTTTTAACCTTATGGGCCGGAAACCCGTACGACCCTCTTTATTGGAGGTATAAATACCCATTTGAACCGATTTGCCTCCTTACTTTTACACTCAAGAGTTCTTGCACACATATCTTGAATTCATTCAAATCTCCAACTAAACTCACATTTCTTTTCAACATAGAAAGCATGTCCGAGGAGCTTTTCCTCATTTCAGTAAGTTTTTCTTCTCTCTCTAATTCACGCTTTCTTTCTTCTAAGTTTATTTTCCCTTTATTCCTCTCTTTCTTTCGTCCTTTCCTGAGTCTTTTAGCCATTCTTAGGAATGGATAGTTTTAAAAAGTTGGTTAAGTCTGAAGAGGCGATGGAGAAATTCATCGTTGACTATAGGATACCCAGTAGTGTACGTTTGAGGTACTATGAAGAAGGGGAGTGGCACTTAAGGAGGAAAGAGGGGGAAATAGTGATTCCCATAATCGCCTTTCTAGAAGGTGGTATGAGAATCCTTACGGGTCTGATTATAAGGAATTACCTTAGGAATTTTCGGTTAGCTCCCACCCAGTGCGCCACCAACGTGTTTAGGATCCTGGGTTATGCGGACGCCCTAAACAAGAAGATGGGGTTGAAGCTAACCCATCACGATGTAAACTAGTGCTACAACCTCTAGCACCTAAAGGGTAAATCTTACTATATGAAGACGAGGGATGATAAGGTTTGGCTTATTCAGTGTCTCTCTGAGTCCAGCAAAGGGTTAAATAAGGATTTCCTCATCATGTCCGGGGAGTGGCATGACGGCCTGTATTGTCTGACCGAGGAGGGGGCACTAGGTAGGGTATTCAGAGTAGGAGAGGGTCGATCTTTTATCCTATCGCAATTTGCACCGTTCAGTTGCTGACATGAATGCGCTTTCTTTCTTGCAGATCCACACGGCTTTGAATGACACTTTCACTTGGTTAACCGGAGGATTTGCAAACCATCCTTAGGGCAAAGGTCTTTATGAATGAAGCGGACAACCAAATTAGAGCCGCTTACAAGATTCTCGGGTACGATCCCCTCTAGAAATTGTTCTCAGCTTCGAAGTACATGATCAGAGCCAAAGATCTTCAGCTTCACAAGATCACCATAGTAGAACACGAATTCTTGTTTCTCAAAGGATCTTCCATCCCAGAAGGCGTTACCTTGGTGGGCCCTTCTTCATCCCACTAGGCTGTAGAGGCTAAGGTAGAAAGAGCAGAAAAAGAAGAGGAAATCGCTGCTTTGGGTCCGTCCGATGACGAATTTGATGTTTTCAACCAAGTCAATCCATCCGAGGATCCCTTTGGTGACTTGGGCGACCCTAATCTGACTAAAGCGGATCTCCTGCTAGTAGGGACTGATTCTCAAGCCGAGATGGGTTTTAAGAGAAAACCTTAAGCCAATCTACTCGAACTAATCGAGGGCTAACCAGGGAAGGACGTGCTGGGGAAGCAACAATCCAAGCTTCCTCCTCCTCCTCCTCTTGTTCAGACCAGGTCATCTTCCACCCAACTAACTCCACCTCTTTGGTTGAAGCCCACTGATTCAAAGAGAAAAAGGCCTACCAAAGGTAAAGAGCCAATGGATGGGAGATCTCGCTCCTCTCAAAAGGAAAATAAAGCCCGACGAGCTTTGAAGCAGCTGAAGATAGGGCACCAGGGTCAAGAAAAGGAGGTCGCCTTACAGTCTGGGTCCCAGGCCTGGCTACTTGCCCCCATGCTCCATGGGGAGCCCTTGACGGACAATGCCTCCCTTAGGGACTTCTAAGGGGGTGATATGTTGTCGATGCCCTAGAGAGGTCTCTGCTACTTCCTACCGATATGGTCGAGTTGGGAGGCTTAAGGAGGCAGGAGGTTGTCCTTAATCTCAAGAGGTACCTAGGCATGGTACGACCTCTAACACTTGTGCCTCTGTTGATTTTTGTTCTTTGATTTCCAACTTATCGTGTACTTGTTTCAATAGGCAAGCTATCCAGGCCACCTACAGGTTGGAGGAAGAGGCTAATAACCAAAGCAGGGCCTGGATCTAGAGCGTGACAAGCACCTGGATGCCACTCAGACCCTTAAAAATTCCAAGACCGTTCTCTAGAAAGCCAGGAAGGATTTGAAGGAAATGACGAGGGCTAGGGATAGCGCGGTATTCTGCTTAGCTGGCGCTCAAAAGCAGGCCGAGGATCAGACTAGGCGCTTGCTGGAAGCTGAAGGTTAGCTACAAATTGCCAAGGAGCAGATCACTGATCTGAAGAAGAAGCTGGCTGAGGCAGAGGGGGCCAGAAACGTCACTGAGTAGGCTAGGGATGAAGCCTTGAGGGCTAAGGAGGTGGCTAAATTTGCCAGGACAGAGGTCGATGAGGTAGCTTTTTACTTGGGAGTGGCTAAGTCCTAGGCCTTTCTCTCAAGTCTCAAGTACCTGGGGTACGCAGGCTCTACTATTCCCAAGTTTGGAATGGAGCCCTCAAACAGACTGGGGTTGAGGCTTCATCTAACCTTTGGAAGGTAAAGAGTGTATACTACCCTTCTGCCATCAAGGAGTTTGCCATCTCTATCTCCAATGCTGAGGTTGCTCCTGAGGAGGCTGAGGCTGCTTGACCTGAGGCTGCTCTGGTGATGACTACTCTTGATGAGCCAGTCGAGGAGGGTGAGCTTTATGGGGCGTTAGAGAAAGAGATAACTAGTAACCAGGAAGCACTGCACGAGGTGGTGAAGCCTCTAGCCGACCTTCAAGCTCCCCCTGCTGAAAAGACATTGGACTTGGCCTCCTTTACTGAACCCTCTGAAGTCACTCCCCCAAGCTAGGATCCTTTAACTTCTGACACAGCCTCTTAACAACCTTCTAAGGACAAATTGACTATAAAATTGAAGAAGTAGGCTGCTTCTGTTGCACTCTTGCCTCATGTTTCTTTCTCTTCTAGTGTACTTAAACTTTTGTAATGGAACTAGTTCTTTTCGTAATGGAATGTGCTCATTTCTCTTAATGGTGACGTCCTACTATTCATTACGTTTTCACACTTTTGCTAACACTTGGTTATCCTTAGTAGTGTGCTCCATTCTTTATTAATTGGACAGTTGAGGATGTTAAATTCAAACTTAAACTGATAATTGAACATCCTCAACAATGAAATTTGTTTTTTGTTAGGTAGGCTACAAAAGAACTTACGTTTATAGTGCGGACCTCATATTCTTTAGGCTCATAGGTCATGGTAGTATGTGCTAACACACATTTCTTGTGAACTTACTGACCTTAAGGAAATATTACACTGTTGATTTTAAAGGAAAAGTAATTGATGCTTTAAGTGATACCTTAGGTGAAATGACCTGGGTATACCTTGAAATTCTTTAAGTGATGCTTATGGATCGGCAAGGCAGGTGATCCAAGGAGTCGGGCTCCATTTTGGCTGTATTTGTAACTCAGATGAATATTCAAGCTCGTTAATTTCCTCAAAGGTTGTGGTCCGAGGAGTCATACAATACTCGGAATCTGTTTAACGCTTAGGCTTTTGTTGAAAATAGTTAGTCTCCCTATAGGCCTAAGTTCAAGGACCATGCAAGACATTGGTTTTGTCTAACACTTAGACTCTTCTTAAAGTAACTAGTTTCCCCATAGATTTGAGTTCAAGGACCATGCAAGATCTTGGTTCTATCTAGTACTTAGATTTTTTTTAAAGTAACTAGTTTTCCCCTAGGTCTAGTACTTAGATCGTTACCAAAATACAAGACATATAATCATAATAGACTTAATATTTGAGATAAAGAAATGCTTTTATTAATAATAATACATTCTCAGGTTATTTACATTCCAGGGACAAGATACAGCTTTTCCATTTAAGTCTTCTAAGTAGTATGCACTTATTCCTGCTATTGAAGTAATTCGGTATGGTCCTTCCCAGTTGCATCCCAGCTTTCCAAAGGATGAGTTTTTGGCAGCACCCACAACTTTCTTCAACACTAAGTCCTTTGGTGCTAGTGGTCTCAGCTTCACATTGGCATTATATCCCTGCTTGAGCTTCTAGTGGTAGTAGGCCAGCTAGATCACTGCTCTTTCTCTTCATTCATCGATCAGATCTAGGCTCTTCCCCAGTAGTTCATCATTACTGCTTAGAGTGAAGGAGCTCGTCCTCAACATTGGGAAGCTTGCCACTAAAGGGATGATAGCCTCTATCCCATAAGTCATGGCAAAAGGTGTCTCCCCCGTTGACCGTCGTGGTGTAGTCCGGTAGGTCCATAAGATGTGTGGCAGCTCTTCTACCTACCTTCTCTTGGCGTCATCCAGTCTCTTTTTAAGCCTATTGACTATGACCTTGTTGATAGCCTCAGCTTGCGCATTTCCTTGAGGGTAAGTTAGAGTTGAGTACCTGTTTATAATCCCCAATTTGCAATAGTATCTTCTGAAGGCTTTGCTATCAAATTAGAGTCCATTGTCCGAAATGAGGGTATGAGGGATCCTGAATCGTGTGACAATGTTCCTTTAGATGAATTTCTTAGCATCCACATCTTTGATATTGGCCAATGGTTCAGATTCGACCCATTTGGTGAAATAACATGTGTCGACCAACAGATATCTCCCATTTCCTGCTGCCTTGGGGAAATGGCCTACAATATCTAGGTCCCACTGGGCAAATGGCTATGGATTGGACAAAGGGTTGAGAACCCCTCCTGGCTGATGAATATTTGGGGCAAACCTTTGGCATTGGTCACATTTCTTAACATATTCTAGGGCATCCTTCTGCATCCTTAGCCACCAATATTCCTGGGTAATGGTTCAGTGCAATAGGGATCTTCCTCCTGTGTGACTCCCATAGATCTCCTCGTGTAGCTCTTCAAGCAGTAATTTTGATGCTTCCGGTTGAATACACAGTAAATATGGCCCAGAATAGGAGCGCTTGTACAATTTATGGTCCTTGGACAACCAGAACCGAGGAGCGTTTCTTCGTATTTTCTCAGCCTCTGACTTTTCCTCAGGTAGAACATCGTCTTTGAGGAATCTCACCATAGGTTCAATCCAACTAGGGCCCATACTAACTTGATAGATATGAACAATGCCTTTTGCAACCTCATTTGCCCTATCCAGATGCTTAACAATGATAGTCTGAGGCAGGCCCCCGGTTGAGGAGGTAGCAAGTTCGGCCGAGGAGACATGTGACAAGTCACAAAGATTAAAGTCTGACTGCAAGCATTTGACCTGGCTTAGGTACCCTTGCATCCTTACGTCTCTGGCCTCTAACTCTCCCTTTACTTGGCCCACTACCAATCTCGAGTCTGAGAACATCTCTATTGCTCTTCCTCTTATTTTCTGCACTATGGCTATTCCTTGTAACAAGGCCTCGTACTCGACCTCGTTATTTGTGGCTGAGAAGTCAAGTCTTAGGGATTTCTCTATGATGGTCTCCTCAGGAGAAACTAGGACTAGCCCCACTTCGGACCCCCTTTGATTCGCCGCGCGCCATCAACGTACACTTTCCAAAACAAGGGTCTTAGCATAGAGATTACCCCAACAAATTTTCCATCCATGTTTTGCTCCTTGGCTACTATTTCTACTGGTGGTTTAGCAAATTTAGCCACCAAGTCAACTAGGACTTGGCCCTTTATAGAGGTTCGAGGCATGTACTTGATGTCAAAAGCTCCCAGAATCGTGTTTCATAGGGAAATCCTGCCAGTGTAATCAGCAGACTGAAGTGCAGACTTCAGGGGTAGTTGGGTTAGGACAACCATTGTGTGGGCTTGGAAATAATGGGGAAGCTTTTGCGTAGCATGAACCACAACTAGTATGGCTTTCTCCAAAGGTAAGTATCTAACCTTAGCTTTATATAGTGACTTACTCATGTAGAAGACTGGCTTTTGAAGGCCATTATCATCCCGTATTAGCACCAAGCTCACAGCATGAAGGGCTATAGCAATATATGCGTATAAGACTTCATCGGCCTTAGGCCTGGACATGATAAGTGGTCGGGATAGGTACTCCTTAAGTTGCTGGAAGGCCATAATGTAGTCCTCGGATCACTCAAATCCTTCCACTTGTTAATCAAAAGATAGAATGATTTGCATCTATTCACCGACCTGGAAATGAAACGGTTCAAGGCTACGATCATTCTAGTAAGCTTTTAGACCTCCTTAGCATTTCACGGTGGTTTTAAATCATTAATAGCCTTGATCTGGTCTGGGTTAACTTCAATTCCCCTATAAGTAACCATGTAGCTTAAAAACTTGCCTGATCCCACGCCAAATGAACATTTAGAAGCATTTAGGCGTAGCTCGTGCTTCCTCAAGACATCAAAGGTGCTGTTAAGGTCTCTTAAATGCTCGGACACCACTTTACTCTTTACCACCATATCATCTACATAGATTTCGATGTTCTTGCCCAGCTGCAGCTCGAACATCCTCATCATCATCCTTTGATAAGTGGACCTTGCGTTCTTCAAACCGAACGACATCACCTTGTAGTGGTAGTTCTCAATAGGTGTTACAAAGGTTGTCTTCTCTTGATCCTCCAAGGCTAGTGGTATTTGATAATAGCCTTGAAAGGTATCTAAGAATCTCATTTGAGGATGGCCCACAGTTGCATCCACTAGCTGGTCTGTCCTAGGCATGAGGAACGGGTCTTTAGGGCATGCCTTATTTAGGTTCATGAAGTCTACACAAACTCGCCATTTTCCACTTTTCTTCTTGACCACCACGGTGTTGGCCAACCATTCGGGGTAAAAAACCTCTTTGATGGCTCTTACATGCTTAAGCTTCTTCACATTGTCTCTAATTGCATTAGCGTGCTCTCTTAATGGGTGCCGAGGTGGCTACTTCTTAGGAGTTATGGATGGATTGACATTGAGATGGTGATAGATGAAGGCTGGATCAATCTCTAGAGCATCACAGGCGTCCCATGCAAACATATCTATATTTCTTTTGAGAAACTTAATCAACTCCTCCTTCTCTTGAAGAGACAGCTGAGCTTCAACTTGAAAGAACTTCTCTAGCTCATCACCAGTGACCACCTTTTCTAGATCTTAACATTTCGCCCCATCAGCAACAGTATCGGGAGGCGACATCGAGGCCTTTAATTGCTATAAGTCCTTTTCGGCAGAGGCTAAGGACTTTGCATCGAGCCGATGTGAAATGGTAGCCACCATACACTGCCTTGCTGTGGGTTGGCAACCACAAATTTCAAGGACTTGATCCCTGGATGGGAATTTCACTTTTTAATGCAAGGAGGAGGCAACAGCTCCCAAGGTATGAAGCTAGGGCCTACCGACAATGGCTGTATATGGAGAGTAGGTGTCCACCACGATAAAGTTCACCTCCATTATCTCTAGACCGGTATGGATGGGTAGCCTAATCATGCCCTTTGGAATAACAAGCTTCCCATCAAAACTCATCAAATGAGAGCTATAGGGTGTCAAATCTTTCGGTTTTAATCTCAGCCCCTTGTAGAGGTCGGGGTACATAATTTCGGCTCTACTGTCGTCGTCCACCATCACTTTTTTTACATCATAGTCCCCGATTCTGAGAGTGATCACTAGTGCATCATCATGGGGCTGGTGGTTCCAATCTTGTCTTCTTTTGAAAACTCAGAATTGGGTGAGACTTCATTCTGGCCCTCTTCGGCTCTAGTTGGGACTCCTCGGCAGGCAGCTGAGCCACAGATAACACTCGTGATGGGCGCGTGCCTATTTTTCCTGGCGCGGCCAAGATTACATTGATCGTCCCTACGGGTGGCCCTAAGGCAGTATCTCTCTGGGGCTCCTGATGGGTCTGGCCATGACCACTAAAATGATGTAGAAGGTGCTTCAGCTTTCCTTCTCGGACTAACTGGTCCAGATAGATCCAGAGGTTCCTATAGTTCTCTGTGGTATGTCTATGGTCCTAGTGGTATTGGCAATAAAAGTTTTGATTGTGCCTTGTGGACTTTCCCGCCATCTTATTCGGTCATTTAAAGTATGGCTGGTTCTTGATTTTCTCCAACACCCAGTGTACTGGTTCTCGGAATACAGCATTGACAGTCTATGTGTTGGTTGCTTCGGATTGTCCTACGAAATCTCTCCTCGGGCGGTTGCTGTTATATCAGTTCGACCTGAAATCCTTCCTCTCCTGAGGGATAACCTTCTCTTTTCCCTTGCCTTGCAGTTGGTCTTCCTTTACTCATTTATACTTATCGATCCGATCCATCAATTGGTGCACACTAGTGGTAGGCTTGCTAATCAGAGACTTCCTCAAGCTGTGCTCGGTGGGGAGACTATTTTTGAAGGTGTTAATGGCGACATCGTCAAAATTGCCGTCCATTTCATTATACATCTCCTAATATCTGTCTGAGTAGGCCTTTAAAGTTTCTCCATTATGCATGGATAAAGACAGTAACGCACTCAAGGGCCGAGGAGCTTTGCTATTTGTAATGAAACAGGAACCAAAGGCTTGGGTTAGTTTCCTGTACGAATCTATGAAATTCGTCTTTAAGCCATTGAAACACCTTATCACCATCGATACCAAGCTAGATTGAAAAACCTTGCACATCAGTGCCTCGTCTTTAGAATGGACGACCATCCTTTGGTTAAACTGGCTCACATGCTCGATGGGGTCTGTTTTGCCATTATAAATGGTGAAGCTTGGCTGTTGGAACCATCAAGGAAGTGTAGCCCCTTCTACGTGGCGTGTGAAGGGTGACTTGGAGAGTTGATCCAATGTCGTGCTCATGGCATCGTTTCCTAAGCCCCTAGGGGACAAGCTTTTACATTTATGCCTCCGATAGTGCTCTTCTTCGTGAGAGAATATCTCGCTTGGAGGAGTTCTCAATCTTTGCCTATAGTCATCATCGCTTTCATCATCGGAAGGCATGTCAGGGTTAGAATGAGGCCGCCTTCATTGTGCATGGCACAACTTTCTCTTCAAATCTTCCATCTCTCGTTGCATGACCCGGTTGTCATTTTGTCTCTAGAGTACGTGGCTCCTAACTTCTTCTTGTTGCATGACCTGGTTGTTATGTTGTCTCTAGAGCACGTGACTACCCACACAAGAGTGGGTTCCACTCGTTTGAGTGGTGTGCACACTTCCCTCTTGAAACCTTCCATTCTTTTCATTTCGATCACGCACCGAGTTGGGAAAGTTACCCTGTTACTAGGATCTAGCTGGGTCAGGCTGATGGGGGCCTACTTAAAGAGGGCCTGATCCTAACATGCTTGATTGTTGCCCTTACTAACACACAAGTTCTTCCCACAGATGACGCCAATTGTAAGGACCGGGTTTAGGCACTTCTACTATTGGATGAATGAACTCAAGCCAATTAGCCCAATACAATAAATTTATAGAGAGTGAGTTTAAGAACTAGGCCTTAGTGAGGGATACAACAACTAGACATGGTTATGAGTGGGTTGAATAACAAGGACACAGACTAAAGTGTAAAACTCTGTCCTTGGCCTTCCTCTGAGGAGTTGGTTGTTCTTATGGTTTCTTCCGTGCTTGGTTACTAAGGCTTCATAGGTGATACAAATGGCTCCCGTATTCTCTATGTGTTTCTTTTTCTTTCTCCCTTTCCTGGAGGATTTCTTACATTATATATCCATTTCCAGCTGATCCTGGCCCTCAATTTGTTGGTTATGTGAGTCACCACTCGAGTATTTGTCCCATCAGCCACCTTCCCAAACCTTTTGTGAGTTACAGCAACCAAGGCAGCACTGTTTATAAGTCATTTCCTCATTAATGTAGCCAAGACGTTAGTTGTAGGCATTTAATATGGAGGTGACAGCTTCTCCTTGAACTGCCCCTCCACCATGCTCCTATGGCTGACCCATTATATTTGTCATTTTTCTTAGGACGCTTTGGGAGGCTGCCTTTGATGGTGTGCCGATCTTCCCTTCTATGATTTTGACTGGCCAAGGACTAGATCGTCCTTGATGATGTTCCTTGGCACCTTGGACTTCCTTTGTTCATTCTTGGACATTTTTTCCTTCTCGATACGGGCCTTGGGCTTGGTGCAAAATAGGCCGGGGTCGTCAAATTCTCTGGCCCCACATATAGGTTTGGTTTTTACTAAAAAATACCAAATTTCTTATTTTGAAGAATGTGGATCAGATTTTTTTTATTTATTTATATTTTTTATAAAAAATGCAGATCAAATTTTTTATTTAAAAAAAAAAAAAAAAACAGATTTCTATTTTGAAAACTGCAGAATAGATTTTTTTCCTTAAAAAATAGACCAGATTTTATAAACAAAATACATATCATATTTTTCTAAACAAAATACAGATCCGGTTTTATAAACAAAATGCAGATCAAATTTTTGTAAATAAAATGCAAATTAGATTTTATAAACAAAATGGTGATTAGATTTTATAAACAAAATACAGATCAGATTTTATTTTTGAAAACCATGGAGAAAAATACATATCTAGTTTTAGCTTTGAAAAAGGAACATGGAGAAAAATACAGATTTGGTTTTAGTTTTGAAAAACATAGAGAAAAATGCTAATCTGATTTTATTTTTGAAAAAACATAGAGGAAAATTGTAGATCTAAAATCTTAAGAAAAGATTCAACCCTAGATCTAGGCATGTTCATAAACTAATAATGTGAAATTTTTGAAAGGAAGAAGAGAGCATGCACAGATGACCAACATGGTTAATTAAACACAAAAGGCAACATCACATTCATGGAAAATAAAGCATAGATGAAAGCATGTTCTTGGAATTAAAATAGATCATATTATGGAAAGCAAAGTTAAAATCATACCTACATGAACGTACTCCACAAGCAGAGAACTATCCTAAAGATAAAAAAGAATGAGTTTCTAAGGATTTAAGTAAAGCTACTTAACAGAAAAGAAATTCCTAAAGCAAAACTTCTAGAGTTTCTTTAATGTAAGCGGAGAGAGAAGTTTGAAAAAGGGGTCCTGGTTTCTGATTTTTGTTTCCCACTTAAAAAATAAGCTAGATTGGATCAGATACAAATTAGGTCAAATTCTTATCTCTAAAAATTAAAAATGGATGTATTTTATCTTCATCAGAATGTTTTTGGGCCAGGCCTCGAAGCTGTGCCAATAGGCATTAGAGAAGTGCCTATCGGCACTTGCCAAATGCCAATCGTCACTCCATGAGTGTCGATTGGCACTCTCAAGTGCCGAGCCCAATTCCCAACTTTAGTTTGATTTGGACTCTTTTTTAGGAATTTTTTGAGTCGCGAATTGCACCTACACAAATTTTTAGCTCGTATTCCAAGATAAATTCCTTTTATTTTGATAATTAAGTCCTTAAAACAATAGTTATCTGATAGATAAATATTCTAAAAAGACTTAATTATCAACAATTCCCTTATTATCTTATTATCCATTTTATTCCTATACAACCAAGCTTATTTCTTATAAAAACCAACAACCAATCACACAATTATTTAATTAATTTTTTATTTTTTGACAAATTAGAATTAATTCCAATTAGTCACATGTGATCAGCTTCACCCCTATACAAAGTATGTAGACCATGAAAACTTGATCTTATGATATCTTTCAATCCGACAGTCCAATTTGGGAATCGAGTATATCGACGCGACTATTAGAATCTCAAGATCATTTCTATGATATGCAATGAATAATTTAATGCATGTGATGCAACTATGGTCTTGGGGTATTTGAAATGGTTATTTTAGTCATTTTTCAAAACTAAATTATGGGTGCAAAATCGAGTGTCTATAGAATGCCCCTCATTGACAAAACTTGAAAAGCGAATGTCAATGTAAAACAAAGACACTGATTTTAGCAACCATGATTTAATCGAGGTTGATTTTTTAAAGATTTCCTAGCCTTAGAACCTAGACTCTTTGGGTATAGAACTAGTGTTTTATTATTTTTTTAAAATGAGAACTAGAGACACCTAATCTACTTGATAATTGATGAACCTTGATAAAATCTTGAATGCTGATGAGGCAATCAAGAACTATATTTACTTGATCTAGAAGTAGATGATCAGGAACAATATTCGCCTAATCTGGAAGAAGATTGAGAATTATATCTGGCTCAATCTAAAAATCTGGAGGCAGCTGATCTGAAGAACTGGAGTTGATTGAGAACTATATCCTGCTCAATATGAAGATATGGAGGCGACTGAGAACTATATTCGGCTCAATTTCAAAATCTAAAGGGGAAGAAGAACTATATTTGACTTAATTTGAAGATCTAGAAGAAACTGAGAAATATATTTGGCTTAATTTGAGGATCTAGAGGCATCTAAAATAAAAAATGGGTGAAGGTAAATATAAGAAGTGTCTTCAAGATTAGTCAGAATGTCAACTCTTTTTGGAATTTCTGTTCAACATTTTTTTTTCACCTCTTCTTCCTTAAAGTAGTATTCCTTCCATCCATTTCATTTCTCAAAATTTGATGAGAACCCTTTTAATTTTCTTCTTTTTGACACTTTTCCTTTTTTCTCTCTCTTTTTTTTTTTCTTTGATTTTTTTTTCTTTCTTCTTTGAATTCTCACACAAACCACTACATTGAAACAAATTGATCAAATTCCATCTTGAAACACTATGGATAAGGGTTTTATGAAAGAAAGTATAATTAAAAGGCTCAATGGGGTGACTAGTGATAATGTATCAAGAAAAAAAGAAAAAGAAAAAGAAAAACACATATATGGCTCAAAGTAGAAAAAAAAATGGTCTAATCTCATCTCTCAAAGACTAGTATAGTTCATTTAACGTCAATGACTCCAAAAGATTCAATTATGGCATAAAAATAAATAAATAATTTTTTTCTTGGCAAAAAAAAAAGGAACTGAATGTTCAATATGTGTGTAAAACACCTATGAACGTTTAGACCCCCAAATTTACAAATTACCAACACTAACTTATTATTAAACAATATATGTGCGGAATATGAAAATAAGCTAAAACAGAATTGGTAAAATAATTTAAATCATAATTAATCACAACCACAACAATAATTAAAAGGCAAAGATTAAGGGAAGAGAGATGCAAACACAAAGATAACATAGCGGTGTGTTATTAAAGAGAAAACCCGAAGTTTTCAGCATAAAATCTCTCCGCCGCCCTCTAAGTGGTCAATAATCCACTAGAGAATAAAGTTGGGATATATGAATAGCAGAAGTCCCTTCAAGCCTAATCTACCAGTGCACCTAAGCCGTCCAAACTTCTTACTCCAACAAGGTTATGCTGAACCTTTGTCTTCTCTAGCTTACTGGATCTCACAATCACCCATTGCATCAACCAAAATGAATTGATCTCTTCTTAACTACTTCCCAAGCACCAAAAGACCTCACAGATTTGGGTATAGTGAGATAAGGATTTGGCAAATGTACCTTTCAAGGATATATCAATGGAGAGGGTGAGAGTAGAGGAATATGGAGAATCAGAGGATGAAGATTGTGGACGAGTCAATCTTGTTTTTCTCTAGGATTTCTCTCTCAAAATTCTCTTTGGAAGCTCCCTACAATACGTGGGTATAAGGGTATTTATATTGGTGTGTGTTTGGAATGCAAAAGGTCATATTTGTTACAAATAGAGCTGTTTGGCGACTAGAGCTCGTGACTGGAATGAGTTGCAAGTTTGAGTCACGAGCTAACGGCATGGCCAGACTGGAAGTTTTTTCCTGTAGTGCAACAGCTGGCGTGACTCTTTAGTTTCGTTGCATGCTTCACACGTGTGCCTCCTTTGGTGACTCACTAGTCGCTAGGCTCTTCTTGAGTGCACACCCTTGAGCTTTTCTTCACACTCTCTCAAGAACAATGAGACTATAGCAAGGGAAGTATGTTACACACTTTCAAATGAACTCTAAGATTAAAAACAATAAATAACCCTCCAAAAAAAAAAAATTTTGGCTCAAAACTCATAGGGGTTACAGTCTCCACATTGTTATCTTCAAGATTTTCTAATCACTTTTATCCTAAAACAATTTTTTTCTGAGTGGCTACGTGCATGTACAATGAATTAAGCATGAGAGCAGTGAATTCTTTATGCAAGAGTAGTATAATGGACTTAGAACATAAACCTCAACTAGAACAAAAGAATATAAAACTAAAAAAGAAAATAAACACAAATATTAATCTAAAAGTAGATAATAAACAAGAGAAAAAAAAAAAAAGCAAACTTGATAAACACAATTAGGATTAATCTTGATAAACAGGATCATCCAAGAGGGACTCTTCAACTTCTGGAGGCTCAAGTTCTAAAAATAGTTTCATACATTGGCCATTAACTTTAAACATATCACCATTTTTAGAACTATCAATCTCAATAGCACCATGGGGATAAATAGTGCGAACTTTGAATGGACCTGTCCATCGAGATCATAACTTGGGAAGAGATGCAAACGAGAATTATAAAGAAGAACTTTTTTACTAGGTTCAAATGATTTTCTTAAGATGTTTTTATCATGATCCATTTTCATTTGATTATTATATGATTTGGCACAATTGTATGCATCATTGTGAAGTTCCTCCAACTCATTGATTTTGGGTTTCCTTTCAGCACCTACTTTGTCAAGATCAAAATTTCATCGCTTAATAGACCAATAAGCTCTATGCTCTAACTCAACAAGGAGGTGACAAGCCTTACCATACATAATTCAATAGGGAGACATTCCAATAGGAGTTTTAAATGTTGTGCAATATGCCCACAACGCATCATTGAGTTTTAAAGACCAATCTTTCCGAGTAGGGTTAACCGTTTTCTCCAATATTCTCTTGATTTTCCTACTAGATATCTCTACTTAACCACTAGTCTATGGGTGATAAGGTGTTGCAACCTTATGAGTGATGCCATATTTCTTCATTAGTTGCGTAAAAACTCTATTGCAAAAATGCTTTCCTCCATTACTAATAATGGCACGTGGTGTACCAAACTGTGCAAACACATTCTCTCTTAAAAACTTGACTACAACCTTGTGATCATTAGTTCTACATGCAATGACCTCAGCCCACTTAGAAACATAATCAACAACAGCAAGGATGTATAAGTTACCAAACGAATTAGGAAAAGGACCTATGAAATCAATACCCCAAACATCAAATTCCTTAACAATCAAAATAGGGTTCAATGGCATCATATTTCTTTTTCCAATACTCCCCAACTTTTGGCATCTCTCATAGGCAGAACAATATGCATGGGAATCACAAAAAATGGAAGGCCAATAAAATCTACATTGCAAAATCTTGGCAGCAGTCTTTCTCAAACTAGAGTGCCCTCCACAAGCATGATCATGACAGAAGGATATAACATTTTATTGGTCATTCTCAAATATGCATCTCCTAATTATTTGATCAGAACAATACTTAAACAAATATGGATCATCCCAAAATAAATACTTAACCTCAACTAGAAATTTAGACCTATCTTGTTTAGTCCAATATGAAGGCATTTGATTAATGACAAGATAGTTTGCAATATCAGCTTACCAAGGTCACTGGGACACATGCAACAACTGCTCATCAGGGAAAGATTCAAGAATAGGTAAATTGACATCAGCGTGTGTAGACATGGAAAATTCTCGACCTATCACAAGCTGACACGTCACACTACCAAGTCCACGAAATGCAGCCAATTACAAAGCGCCACATATTGCTGCTAGGTTTTGCTATCACTATTCAGAAACCAACAAAAATTTGCCAAGTGTCATGCAAGAACCAATCATGCATCAGCTCGTGCAAGCGATGACATAAGCAGCCTCGCATGTGTAAGCAATGACCTAAGCAACCTCGCACATGTAAGCGAAGACACAATCATTCTAGCATGTGCAAGCGATGACATAAGCGAACCAATCAAGCTTTGCCATGTGTCACCAATCAGACTCCGCCACATGTCGCTTACCTACTCCTAAACTCCTATAAATAGAAGTCTTCCTAAAGCATTTGGAAGAGAGCTAGAGATTTGGAGGGGACCAGGCCATTGGAAGCACTTAGAAGTCTAGAAGCTCTGCCGGAACCAAACTCTAAAGCCTCCAAGAACTTCAAGAACTTCAACTTCGAATACAAGAACATTCGAAGAGGAATCATCCAAATCATATTCTTAGATCTCAAAGTTCACTAGAATCAAGCTCAAAAGCCTCTAGAAACATCACAAACCACAAATCAGCGAAGCTCTACGGATTCAAGCCTCTAAAGCCCCGAAGAACTTCCATCACAAACCTTCGAATACAAAGAGAACATTCGAAGAGGAATCATCTAAATCGTATTCCTAGATCTCAAAGTTCACTGGAATCAAGCTCAAAAGCCTCCAGAAACATCACAAACCACAAATCAGCGAAGCTCTACGGATTCAAGCCTCTAAAGCCCTGAAGAACTTCCATCACAAACCTTCGAATACAAAGAACATTCGAAGAGGAATCATCCAAATCATCTCAAAGTTCACTGGAATCAAGCTCAAAAGCCTCCAGAAACATCACAAACCACAAATCAGCGAAGCTCTACGGATTCAAGCCTCTAAAGCCCCAAAGAACTTCCACCACAAACCTTCGAAGACGAAGAACACATCAAGAACACGAAGAACACATGAAGAACGTGAAGAACAAGGGATTTCTAACAAGCTCATAGCCAAAGATTCACTGTAATTCTGTTTCAACAATCTTCAATCCATCCTTCAACCAAATTGAAGGATACTTTGTGTTCAAATAAAAATTACATTATTACAATTCCAATCAACAAATCTTTCAAGGAGATCGAATCAGAGGATAACTCTTTTGTAATTATAGAGAATTGTACCACACATTCATCAATACAAATTCGCATTTGTGACACTATTTTACTTGTTTGACTTATTTCGAACCGAGAAATTTAATCGTCCACATATTCTGGCACGCCCGTTGGGACTTCTCTGCCTCTTATCTCATTCTCCTTCAAAGAAAGAAATCATCATCATCTTGCTACCAACTTCAATGGCCTCTAGCAAGAATATTCAAGCTTCAACAATAGCTACTTCAACTAAACTTGGTACGGCTACCACCAACAACTACATTGATGTAATCAATTGTAGCTAACCCAAAGCAAATAATCAACTTCAATCTCAATCAACCAAGGAATGGGAAAATGAGCCGGTGGTCGATTATATCAATCGATGGCGTTCTTTGAGCTTGGATTGCAAGGATCGACCTTCTGAAATTTTTGCTGTAGAGATGTGCATCCAAGGCATGCATTGGGGACTTCTTTACATCCTCCAAGGGATAAAGCCTCGAACATTTGAAGAGTTAGCAACTTGTGCGCATGATATGAAGTTGAGCATTGCTAGCCATGGAAGTAAAAATCCTTCCATACTTAAGGAAAGCAAAAAGGAAGTAAGGAGGAATGATAGGAATGCAAAAGTCAACCTCAAAGACCCAATGGTTGTTAATACTGTCAAAGTCAAGGTTCCAAGAAGAAGAGCAACAGTAAATGAAAAACGGCTTGAAGGATGGCAAAAGAACGAAGTGCGTCGCCTAACTTTTAAGGAACGTGAGCAAAAATCATATCCGTTTCTTGATGAAGATGTGCCAAACATCTTAGAACAACTATTGCAATTGAAGCTGATTGAATTGCCAGAATGCAGGCGACCGCAAGACATAGGGAAAGTTGATGACCCTAACTACTGCAAATATCATCGCATCATTGGCCACCCAATCCAAAAATGCTTTGTCTTCAAAGAACAAGTCATGAAGCTTGCCAAAGAAAACAAGATTGATCTAGACTTTGATAAAGTTGTCGGGTCAAACCATGTGACCGTTGCTTGTGATGTACTTCCAACTCTCAAGCAGGGGGCAAACACCAACCAAGCTTACAAGTTGATCAACAATGATGATGCAAGGATCGGCCTCATCAATGGGAAGTTCCTTAAACACTTCTACGCTTGAACATCGAGGATTGCTCCTTGGCAAGAGCTTAAACTGCCCACTGTAATGCTGCAAGGGTACATGATGTCTTCCCATTACCTTTGAAAGCATACCAATAAAGAGAAATTAATCCCACTTTATGTCACCAATTGCTAGTGTGGTGTAGTGGTTGGATGCCCAAGTCACCCTTGAGAGGTTTCGGGTTCGATTAGTGGTGATACCCACTATTACACACTGAGCCCTTCTTTTTTGCAAACAATAAAAATAAAAAAAATAAAAAAATAAAAACAACAACAACAACAACAACAACAACAACAACAACAACAACAACAACAAAATCATTTGAACTACGTAATGACTTGATCCCTCTCCGGGGTATGTAGGCAACTTAGTATTTTTTGCTGAGTTCAGTCATGCACCAAAAAAAGAATTTCCAAAAGGAAAATATCAAAAAAAAAATCATCAAAAAAAAAAAATGTTTAACTACGTGATGACTTGATCCCTCTCCAGGGTACGTAGGTAGCTTGGTGCTTGTCACTAAGTTTAGTCACATGAAAAGAAGAAGGATTGTCAGTCTGGCTTGAAGAATTTTGCAATGGTTGTCAATATGCTTTTAAGGCCCCTTTGGTCAGCAAGACATTACTTGAAGGTAGTCAACTACTTAACAGGATGGTCGAAGATCGTTGTAGTCAAAGATAAAGACTGCAAGGAGCTGATGTTGCTTAGCTATCCTTGAAATGATGATGAACATAAGTTGATTCTTGGTTGTGGAGCAAAATAAAATCTTCAACCACTTTTGCAAGAAATGAAGTTTGCATGGCATTACCTATCTTCCATGGACACTCTCCCACGTTTCCGAAGTATCTTTCGCATCACTTATCTCCTGGGGGCATCTTCTTGTACCTTACAAGTCTAAGCTATATCGTCTCTCTTCTAGGTTGTGCCATTTCACAACTCCAAAATTTGAACCACATCATCTCCCTTCTGAGTGGTGCCGTTTCACATCATGTCTCTGAAATTTGGACAACGTCACCTTCCTCCAGCATCTGAAGTTGGTGTTATGTCATCTCTCCTCTAAGGGCATGTTCATGCAATGTCAAAGTCTTGGTGGCATTCTTCTTGAAACTTCAAGATTTCGTTGGCATCGTCAAAGTCTTAATGAAAGCTCTTTGCATCTTCAAAGTCTTGATAGGAGCTTCTTGAAACTTCAAGGTTTTATTAACATCCCTTTGCATCTTCAAAGTCTTGTTGGCATCTCTGAAATCTTGATGTCTGGCTACAGTGCTATGCACCTCAATGTTTGAGCTATGTTGCCTCTGAAAATTAATGCTGTTGTAGCTTTATTATAAAGGCAAATATGGGTGCAACTTCAAATGCGAGTGCAAGTGCTAGTGTGGAGTGTTGTCATGGCTTCATGACAAAGATGAGCGTTGACACGGCTTCAATGCGAATAAAGTGTTGTCATAGCTTCACGGCAAAGATGGGTGTTGATATGGCTTCGGCGCGAATGAAAGGTTGGCACGACTTCGGTACAAATAAAGTGTTGATGTGGCTCCATGGCAAAGATGGATGTTGGCACGACTTCCATACAAATGAATTGTTGACGTGACTTCATGGCAAAGAAAAATATGAATGCAGCTTCATTGTGAAGGCAAGTGTTAATATGGCTTCTGTACAAGGACAAATGCTGGCACGACTTCATGGTAAAGACTCTTGATGTAGCTACGTTGCAAAAAACTGTTGAGATGGCTACGTTGAAAAGACAAGTGTGGAACACGTTCATGCAAAAATAAGTGCTAGCATAGTTTCATTAACGACCAGTACTAGTATTGCTTTATTGCCAACACCAGAGGCGATACGACTTCAAAGACAAGTATTGGTGATAGCATTGTTGCCTGGCTGAATATCCTCACAGAAACGTCGTTGCAAAGACGAATATCACTAAAAGATTGTTGCTGCAAGAAAATAATGTAACAACATGAAGGCATACATTGCTGCAAGAACGTTGCTATCAATGAAATACAAAGCCACCAAATGCATGCAAACACTTCTATGAGAATGTCAACGTAAAGTTTGATGTCAAACCCCAAAGATCAAGGAAACCATGCTGCAAAACAAAAACAAGTAACAACAAGAACTTGTAAGAAGAAAATCTCATTGCATGGCTAAACCAAAAGAAAAAAAAGAATCAAAAGAGTAGATAGCTCCAATTTTTATCTATAGCCAACAAGTACCAAAAAAAAAAAAAAAAATCTTGAAAGCTAGAGAAGAAGACTGAAGGCTAGGAATGCCTAAATGAACGAAGCCAATCTCACGTCTTTTATAGAGCATCGAGCTAGCGGAAAAAAAAAAAAAAAGAATAAAAAAGAAGCTATATTCACATTTCAAAAATGTGAAAACAATTGAAGTTCAAAGTCAGATTTTGCATGCACTCAGCACTCAAAATCAAAGAAGTCTGCACTAAATTTTGAGAATAAAAGAGGACATTCAATGAAGAGAGCCAGAAAATGGTGGCTCATCACCCACTTCAGGACCTTCAAGTCTAAACACAAGTGCCGCCTTGTCAGAGATGTTGAAAAGCTACGTAAGTCCAACAATGACCCGCATCCTTCTCTGACAAATTTGTGCAAATCAGTTCATGATTTCACAAAACTGAACCCACAGGAATCTTCTACAAAAAAAGATCTAAAAAACCCAGAAAAATCATTCTCAAAGGAGCTACCACGCGCCACCACGCGCGTCCAGAAACTCTCAATGAACCGCGGCCTAGTCCTTCAAATCTGTGCAAACCTGCTCAAAATTTCACAAAATTGACCCTACAAAAGTCTTCTACGGCCTTCAATCTACAAAACCTGAAATTTTCAGGTCCAAAACATGAGCCACGTGCTGCCACGCGCCACCAGAATATCCGACTCTCTTTCACGCGCCTCCCTCAGTTCTCATGCGCGTACACGCGCCGGTGCTTTTATCCCACGCGCCATACGTGTACCACAGAGCATGACGTCATCAATGACGTCATCCTCCACTAACCGGTTTGACCCTGACCCGGTCCGAACCGCCTTAAAAAAAAAAAAGAGAAAAAAAAAAAAACTTTGACCAAGTTTGACATTTGACTTTGACCAAAAAGTCAAAATTTTCAAAAAGGGCCTGTCCCACTCAGTTTTTCGAGTACATTCCGATTTTGGGATCCATTTCTTCATTCGAAGCTCGAAAATTGTGCAAACGTCCAATTTCCAAAAAGTTGACTTTTGTGTAAATGTTGACCGAAAGTCAAAATTTTTAGGATGGACCTATCTTGCTCAATTTTTCGCGTACATTCCAATTTTGGAGTCCGTTCCATCATTTGAGACTCAGAAATTGCACAAATAACTCAATTCCAAGATAGTTGTCTTTTGTGTTGAAATCAACCCAAAGTCAAGATTTTTAAGCCAAACTTGTCTTGCTCAGTTTTTCGCAACTTGGAAGTCGCCAATCTGACCCACATCACCGAAGTACTGACAATGTCCAAAATTAAAGCTCTCAATATCAAAATTTGAGATTCATCCATTTAGTTTGGATCCCCTCAGGGTTATTCTCCAGTCTTCATCAAGGCTTCCCTTTCAAAAGTACAGATGAACTCTCACAAGTGTGTCTTAAACTTGAAATCACATCGGGTCACCCATCCAACCTACAATTCCCCTTTCGGTGCCAAACATTCCCACCTACCATTCTTTATCTCTCTCACCTACCATTCTCATTCTCTACCGGTCTCCAACCTACCATTCTCATCCACTGGTCTCACTAAAAATTCACATCTGCCATTCTTAACTATCCATCCACCATTCTTCATCTCTTCGCTATAAATAGAAGGGCCGGATTCATCAAGAACTCATCCAGAAAAACACACTGAGTCATAAATGAAGATTTTCTTCTATCAAATTTTCAAGTCCTCCTTCTCACAGCCATTTCTCACTATGGCTTCATCATTCTCAACACTCAGCAACCGATATCACTTCACAATCAGTTTGAAATCAACCCTCTCATGGTTCGGTAGAAACCCTCTTCACAGCATCATTGTAATTTTGAGATCCAAACAAACTTTGTTTCCCCACCTAACGACCACAGTTGTCAATAAAATTATTCATAACAAGGCCCACATTGTGGTTCCATGCTTCTTCAGATTTGGTTGGCCAGGAAATCCAAGTCCAGTAGAGACACCGGTTCCTAATCTTAGGTCTCCCGCAGTCTCTTTCCAATTGTTTGGCCTTCCAACAGAAGTAGTGGTTCGAAACAAATAGCAACTTGGCTGGTTTTTAGGACCAGAATCACAAGTTAGCTCAATCTTTCATTTTTTTGTGCCTTTCCAACAAGTAGCAGTAAGTGAAGATGGTAAAAAGTGTTGGGGTATCCTACAAATTGTTTTCCATCCAACACTTGAAACGACCTCCGGGGCACCAGTTCATCAGAATTCAGCCTTTGGGGCTGGTAAATGGTTGCCAAAGCCATATTCCATGTTCCCATCGGCGTGGGATCCAAAGGTCATCATTGTTGGTACCTCAAAACACACTTTCTGAAATTACTCCAACTTAAATTCAACTTGAAGTATTTCAGAATGAATTTTTCTGAAATTACTTCAACTTAACGTCTGTCAGTATGGTCCAATCACGCATGCACATTCTACGACTTACTGTCAGACCACATGCAACATACAGTCAGCACCATATTCGAAGGTGTATCTCCCAGAGACACCTACACCAGAGGGGCCCCAACATACAGGACCAGTACCATGGTGGCGTATGTTTCACCCATTCGCTTTGCTTCATCCCCATCTTCTTCACCACCAACATCATCATCTCCAGAATCCCTAAACTTCTGAAATTACCTCAACTTAACCTGAGTAAAGCGATGACACATGCGCACTCAACCACTTTCCCACATGGCCTCGCCGTAATTCTAAGTATACTCTTCTGATATAACTTCACCAGCGGTTCTTAAAAACACGAGGCTAGCCCCATGACTCTGTGTGCTGTACCCATCCATCATCCTCACGTCTTCCCCATCTTCTACACCATGTGATCGCCGCCAACAATCCAAAAACACTCTTCTGAAGTTACTTCAACTTAACCTCTGCTGAGCAAGTTCGGTCATGTAAGTACATTCAAATACTTGCAAACCTCTTTTCAGCCTCATCAAAACCTTTCATATGGGTGGGTCTACTCCTCGGAAATGATCTCATCCTACTGAAAGCTCCGCCACCTTCAATTACTTCATTTGAAGAGCCAGGAGTAAAAGTCTGTTTTCGAAACTCGTTCTCACACCACACTCTGAAACTATGTGTGTGAACGAGTCTCGAGGGGGCATTTGTAGACATGGAAAATTCCCGACCTATCACAAGCTGACACGTCACACTACCAAGTCCACGAAATGCAGCCAATTACAAAGCGCCACATATTGCTGCTAGGTTTTGCTATCATTATTCAAAAACCAACAAAAATTTGCCAAGTGTCATGCAAGAACCAATCATGCATCAGCTCGTGCAAGCGATGACATAAGCAGCCTCGCACGTGTAAGCAATGACCTAAGCAACCTCGCATATGTAAGCGATGACACAATCATTCCAGCATGTGCAAGCGATGACATAAGCGAACCAATCAAGCTCTGCCATGTGTCACCAATCAGACTCCGCCACATGTCGCTTATCTACTCCTAAACTCCTATAAATAGAAGCCTTCCTAAAGCATTTGGAAGAGAGCTAGAGATTTGGAGGGGACCAGGCCATTGGAAGCACTCAGAAGTCCAGAAGCTCTGCCGGAACCAAGCTCTAAAGCCTCCAAGAACTTCAAGAACTTCAACTTCGAATAGAAGAACATTCGAAGAGGAATCATCCAAATCGTATTCCTAGATCTCAAAGTTCACTAGAATCAAGCTCAAAAGCCTCTAGAAACATCACAAACCACAAATCAGCGAAACTCTACGGATTCAAGCCTCTAAAACCCCGAAGAACTTCCATCACAAACCTTCGAATACAAAGAACTTCGAAGAGGAATCATCTAAATCGTATTCCTAGATCTCAAAGTTCACTGGAATCAAGCTCAAAAGCCTCCAGAAACATCACAAACCACAAATCAGCGAAGCTTTACGGATTCAAGCCTCTAAAGCCCCAAAGAACTTCCACCACAAACCTTCGAAGACGAAGAACACATCAAGAACACGAAGAACACACGAAGAACGTGAAGAACAAGGGATTTCTAACAAGCTCATAGCCAGAGATTCACTGTAATTCTGTTTCAACAATCTTCGATCCATCCTTCAACCAAATTGAAGGATACTTTGTGTTCAAATAAAAATTACATTATTACAATTCCAATCAACAAATCTTTCAAGGAGATCGAATCAGAGGATAACTCTTTTGTAATTATAGAGAATTGTACCACACATTCATCAATACAAATTCGCATTTGTGACACTATTTTACTTGTTTGACTTATTTCGAACCGAGAAATTTAGTCGTCCACAGCGTGCTCAACAATTAATCTAGAAAATTGTTAGCTACTACATTTTTTGATCCCTTCTTGTCCAAAATCTCAAGATCAAATTCTTGTAGTAATAAAATCCATCAGATAAGTTAAGCTTTAGCATCTTTTTTGAAGAAAAGATACTTCAATTCAGCATGACCCAAATAAATTAAGACCTTAGACCCTAAAAAATAGGACCTAAATTTATCTAAGGCAAAAACAATTGCTAGCAACTCCTTTTCTATTGTAGAGTAGTTCATTTGAGCATCATTTAGAGTCTTACTAGCATAATGAATCACATGGGGAACCTTTCCAACCCGCTATCCTAAAACAACACCAATTGCATAATTAGAAGCATCACACATAATCTCAAAAGGCACTTTCCAATCAGCATACCAAGGTCTTTGGGACACATGCAACAACTACTCATCAGGGAAAGATTCAAGAATAGGTAAACTGTCTTCAGTGTGCTCAACAATTAATCTAGAAAAATGGTCAGCTACTACATTTTTGGATCCCTTCTTGTCCGAATCTCAAGATCAAATTCTTGTAGCAATAAAATTCATTTGATAAGTCAAGCTTCAGCATCTTTTTTAAAGAAAAGATACTTCAATTCAGCATGATCTGAATAAATTAAGACCTTAGACTCCAACAAATAGGACCTAAATTTATCAATGGCAAAAACAATTGCTAGCAACTCCTTTTCTGTTGTAGAGTAGTTCATTTAAGCGTCATTTAGAGTCTTACTAGCATAATAAATCACATAGGGAACCTTTCCAACCCGTTGTCCTAAAACAGCACCAATTGCATAATCATAAGCATCACACATAATCTCAAAAGGCACTTTCCAATCAGCATACCAAGGTCTTGGGGACACATGCAGCAATTGCTCATCAGGGAAAGATTCAAGAATAGGTAAACTGTCATTAGTGTGCTCAACAATTAATCTAGAAAAATGGTCAGCTACTACATTTTTAGATCCTTTCTTGTCCGAATCTCAATATCAAATTCTTATAGCAATAAAATTCATTTGATAAGTCAAGCTTTAGCATCTTTTTTGAAGAAAAGATACTTCAGTGTAGCATGATCCGAATAAATTAAGACCTTAGACTCCAACAAATAGGACCTAAATTTATCAATGGCAAAAACAATTGCTAGCAACTCCTTTTTTGTTAGAGTAGTTCATTTGAGCGTCATTTAGAGTCTTACTAGCATAATAAATCACATGGGGAACCTTTCCAACCCGCTGTCCTAAAATAGCACCAATTGCATAATCAGAAGCATCACACATAATCTCAAAAGGCACTTTCCAATTGGTATACCAAGGTCTCTGGGACACATGCAGCAACTGCTCATCAGGGAAAGATTCAAGAATAGGTAAACTGTCATTAGCGTGCTCAACAATTAATCTAGAAAAATGGTCAGCTACTACATTTTTGGATCCCTTCTTGTCACGAATCTCAAGATCAAATTCTTTTTGCAATAAAATTCATTTGATAAGTCAAGCTTTAGCATCTTTTTTGAAGAAAGATACTTCAATGCAACATGATCCAAATAAGTTAAGACCTTAGACCCCAATAAATAGGACCTAGATATATCTAAGGCAAAAACAATTGCTAGCAACTCCTTTTTAGTTGTAAAGTAGTTCATTTGAGCATCATTTAAAGTCTTACTAGCATAATAAATCACATGGGGAACCTTTCCAACCTATTGTCCTAAAACAACACCAATTGCATAATCAGAAGCATCACACATAATCTCAAAAGGCACTTTCCAATCAAGTGCTTGAATGATAGATGGAGAAGTCAACTCAGTTTTTAGTCTCTTAAATGCATGGAGATATTCATTATCAAACACAAGTGGGGCATCTTTGGCAAGTAAGTTGCATAAGGGCTTTGAGATTTTACTAAAATCCTTGAAGAACCTTTGATAGAATCCTACTTGATCCAAAAATGATTTGATTTCCTTAATAGATCTAGGAGGTGGAAGGTTATAAATCAAATCAATTTTAGTCTTAACAATGTCAATACCACTTTTTGATATAACATGCCCAAGAACAATTCCCTTTCTTACCATAAAATGACATTTCTCCTAATTAAGAACAAGGTTCTTCTCCTTACATCGCACTAATAGTAAGGATAGGTGGTGCAAACATTCTTCAAAAATGGACCCAATTATTGAAAAGTCATCCATAAATACCTCCAAAAATTGTCCCATCATATCAGAAAAAATACTAATCATGCACCTCTAAAATGTACCAGGAGCATTACATAAACCAACTGGCATGTAACGGTAGGCAAATGTCCCAAAGGGGCATGTGAAGATTAAGGCTGTCCACGGGTCGGATTTGTGCCCAACCAAGAACCGACCCGTCGGAATCGGGTGGCAAAACATTGAACCCCCTGCCGACCGCCGGAGTAATAGGATCAGGCGAATTAGACCATCAACAGGTGGTGGTTGGGTCGGTCAGAGTCACAGATCTAAGAAGACAGCGAGAAGACGGCAAGAAAATGGCAAGAAAAACTCAGAACCGACGAAAATCGCCTCGGATTCGATGAGATTTGGCTATAACCGGCGAAAATCTCACCGGATTCGATGAGATTTTGCTAGATACAGTCAAAATCTCACCAAATATAAGTGAAATATTGCCGAAATCTGGGTTTTTTTGTCGAGATCTGGAAAACTTTGGCCGGAATCTGGGTTTTTTGGCCGGTATCTAGAAATTTTCGCCGGACTCTGTGTTTCTTCAGTCGGTTCGGGTTTTTCGGGTATTAGGGGAGGAAAACCGAGACATACTCGCCGGAATCGGTTTCTGGGGTTGAAGAACCGCCGCCGATCGCCGGAGTAGTTGGGTCGGCCGGAATCAGGTTGGATCTGGTCGGTTTCCTCGGGTGGGTCAGGTCTTGGTTCATTCTGGACCACCCTAGTGAAGATAGTCTTTTCTTGATCTTCTGGCGCAATGGGAATTTGACTATATCCATAATATCCATTAAGAAAACAATAATAAGCATGACCAGCTAACCTTTCCAACATTTGGTCTATAAAAGGAAGAGGAAAATGATCTTTTCTTGTCATGGCATTCAACTTACAGTAATCAATGCATACTCTCCATCCCATTTGCATACAAATTGGGACTAACTGATCGTCCTCATTCTTGACAACTGTTATGCCAGATTTCTTTGGTATAACTTGAACTAGACTCACCTAATTACTATTAGAAATTGGGTAAATAATACCCACATCCAAAAGCTGTAAAACTTCAACTCTCAATACCTCTTGCATAATAGGGTTTAGACATCTTTGTAGTTCACATGAAGTTTTAGCATTCTCTTTTAAGTGAATTCTATGCACAACCACAGATGGACTAATACCTTTGATATCAGCAATTGACTAACCTATAGCTTATGCTCTTGAAGTACACTTATCAATTGGCATTCCCTAAGGTCAACCAACTTTGGTGGTTTTACAGTATATGGGAGTGGGGATGAAAAAAATGGAAGAGGGACTACTTTTGGTTGCCAGCTATTAGTACTCAAGAGAGGAATAGAATCCAACAATGCATTAACCTCCTCAATTGATTTTTAATATCCAAATTGCAATCAAAAAGGGTTAAGCAAGCCTTTAGGGGATCATCAAAACTTGATTGTATGAAAGTATCATGGACTAGGCCCTCAATCATGTTAACTTCATATATATCCTCATTATCTAGTACTTGCTTACTTATGTCAAAGATATTAAGCTCAACAATCATATTCCCAAAAGAAATCTTCATCACACCACTTCAAAAATTGATCAAAGCATTGGATGTGGCAAAGAAAGGGCGACCCAAAATGACATGGATTTGTGTACTGGCATTTAGAGCAGGCTCAATGTCTAACATAACAAAATCAACAGGAAAATAGAATGCATCCACCTTAATCAACACATCCTCAACAATACCTCTAGGAATTTTCATAGATCTGTCAGCTAATTGGAGTATCATGATTGTGGGTTTCAGCTCCCCTAAACCTAGATATAAATAAACTAAATATGGCATTAGGTTCACACTTGCCTCCAAATCTAGCAAAGCTTGCTCAATGAGATAATCCCCAATCTTGCATGAAATTGTAGGAGATCCAGGATCCTTACATTTCACTGGATATTTATTCTAAATCATTGAACTGACTTGAAATTGAGGTTGAGTTGCCCTTTTTTTCTCTACAATCATCCTATGAATTGTGAATTCATTTTTCCTCTAACACAGTGTTTTTATTATCCTCAACTTCTGGCATTTTCACTTGATTATTAACTTGTCTTTCGAACCTAAGGGTAGTAATAGACTGAATAGATTCATTTGCACGAGTAGAACTAAAAGAACCATTGATGGCATACTGTGTAATACCCCAATTTTTGCTTTTATGATTATCACCGTACCTTGTTATTTTTTTTATATAAAGTTGAGGTACTTTATGTGTGCGCACAGTAAGATGAGAGTAGACAATTTTGTGGTGCTACAAATAGGTGAGGAAATTAAAGTTTTAGTGCAAATAATTTGGTTCGACAATTAAAATTATAAATAAATAAATAAAAGGGAGATGTTTTATGGGCCTCTTGGAGACTGAAGAGATAAGTTCAAGTGGGTTTCAAACTCTGGCCCACTACCCCACTAAGCCCACATCTTTGATGTGTTGAATATAAGGCGGAGGAAAAACTAAATTAGGGTTTCATCACTAAGGAGGCTAAAAGGTGTTTTTCTTTGGAGTTTAGAACATGTACAATTGAAGAGACAGCCAAAGAATTCCAGGTATGATTTTCAATTGTTAAAATCAAGAATCAAAGGTTTAGAATTTTATAATGGATCAAATCTTATATATGTATAGGACTTTTACGTTTTCATTAGGATATATATATATATATATTTTTAATAAGTCAACAATGCTGCCACCGTTTTCCTTGCCATTGGGATTTTGCTATTAAACCATGAATATGGCTGCATAGTGTTCACACTAGGCTGCTCACATTTTGTCAAAGTTCATGTTCTCTGATGGATAAAGTGATGGCCTTGGTAGTCTTTGCCTAGACTTTGACTATAATGAACCATTAGAGATCAACGTGTTTTCAATTCTTTCAAAGGTTAATGGCAGACTTATTTCTCTTACCCGAATTCTATTTTCATCTCAAAATAATGCTTAGATATTTAATACATTAGGGCCAATGATATTAAGTCCATGAACAAGTCAGATTAAGTTTTGGCCCACATTTCTCTTTGGGGTTATATATTAAATCCTAAGTATTTGGCTGCTGGCTCTAAGTTTTGATAAATTTATGGAAACATATTCTTGGGTAGAGAGGTTTTGCATTAGTGTTATCATTTAGTTCAGCAAGTATAATTTTAGTGAGTCAATTTGTATAAGTCAATAAGATTTATATTTTGTGAAGGATATTAAGTAATTTTCATGATTGAATATAGGTCTTATTTAAGAGTATTTTGAGGCTTTTTGGAGGTTGTTTCGGCTAGACTTTCAGAGCAATCCAAGTGCTGTAAGTTATTATGCATAATATGCACAAGTTTTGTCCACTAGGTTCTTAGAAGTTAAAGGTTTTCAAAAGTTTTGTATTTCAAACTTATATTTTCGAAAGTTTATCGAAAGCATTATTTTTACATTATTGAAAGAGAAACTTCGACTTTTAGATAATGTTTTAAAGAGAAACTTCGAATTTTAAATAACGTTTTGAATGTCCAAATCTCATTTAAAAGATGATTTCTAATATAAACTATTTTCCGAAAATAATTGAGTTTCAAAGTAAGTTCTCTAAAAAGGTTCTTGTCCTTTAAGTTTGTTTAAAACTAAGCGATTTCAAAGTCATATTCTTATTTTTCAAATGGTATTTAAGACGTTTCCTTTAGCAAATTGGGTTTCTAAATTTTACTCAAAAATTGTAAAAATATTTATAGAAACTCTTCAATTCTTATTCATTCCCTAAGAGAGTCAAGCATCCTTTGATTTATGTTCTATTTGATATTGTGATCTTTGATATGCCCTTGTATTTGAAAAGAAATTGTTAATATCAAGTAAATTATTATATTTTGTGTAAATTGTGTTTTGTGATATGTGACTCAAAATAAGTATTTTTGGAATTGATCAGATACATCAGGTATATGTGTAAATCCGCTCACAGGATTGTATGTGAGAATATGTGTTGATCCCTCACTAACAGGGGTTAGATGTTGGTATCCACTCACAGGATTGTATGTGAGAATATGTGATGTGTATATGTGACACTGTGCTCTGATCAATTATATGTATGTGATTTCTAATGATTTTAAGATGTGATTACATATGTATCAAGTGATTCATTATATGTTTTGAAATAATTATTTTTGATATCATTGAATGAGTTTGTGAAAAATCAAAATACTCGTGCTTTGCTTGACTCTGTTCTGCTGTGTATTCTGTATAATTACTTATTAGATGTGGCTCACCCCATCAATTACTATTTTTCAGATTAAAGTGTAGTTGGGACTATAGGACCTTCTGATCGCTTTGTAAGGTGCAAGGTTGAGCGTGGAAGTTGTAGGCAATTTCTATATTACTTGAAGACTTATAGAATTTTAGTTATCCTTATTTTGTAATTCATGATTTATATTTTTGGGGATTATTTTCCAATTTGTGGAGTTTAGATTTTTGTAAGAGGTTATTTATTAAGAGCATTGTTTCTTTGGAGTTTTAAATTATTTTGGATTAATTTTAATTTGAGTTGTGCAAGATTAGCAAGTTGTCATGCATCTAAATTCATGTTCCATGGATTTGGGTCGTGACATACTGCCCTTTTGGGTTGGGTATAGGTTGACTAGAAAATTTCCTTTTTCCCTCTCTCCAACTTGGGTTGCTAATTGGCCAACTTGATTTTCCAACTTTGAAATAGCTTGAGTATTTAAATGAGTGGAACTTTTCATCTCTTGAATGGCTTGGCTAGTTGATTGCATGAAAGTTTTGAGGGACTCATCCAAAGATGATTATTGTCTTGGGTGTGCTACAAACTGAGGAGTTGATTAAGGAATGGGTGGATATGCTTGAGTAGGTGGATAAAATTGACTTTTTTGATGCACTTGTTGTCCACCTACATTTGTGGGAGGCTGATTTTGCCTCCATGAGAAATTAAGATGGTTCTTCCAATTTGGATTGTATGTCTCTGAAAATGGACTGGTGAATGGTTTTCCATAACTATTTAGTGCATTTGCTTGCTCAGTATAAAAATCAAGGTAACCAACTATGGAAGGACGCATTTGCGTTGTATGCATAGGACTCGCAGAAATAGAGCATGTTTCACTTTGAACTTGATTAACTTCACCCCTCTACCTAAAGCTAAAATTTCAACCTTACAAATGAGATTGTCTAACCTTGCTTTCATGTCTAAATCTTCATTGATTTCATACAATCCTCCTTTCTTAATTTTAGGGACAGATCTCTCTCTACAGTTAGAAAAATCCCATTGTTGTGAACTTTTTGATAAATCCTCTAGAAATTTGTATGCCTCATCATCCATAAGACTAAAAAATCCACCACCATTCATGGATTCAATCATGTTACAATATGTTTGAGTCAAACCATTATAAAAATATTGTACTATTTTCCATGTTTCAAAACCATGGTGAGGACACTATAAGATCAAGTCCTTAAATCTCTCCTAACTCTCATAAAATTTCTCTTGTTCATCCTGATAAAAATCTACAATTTCTCTCCTTAAAGCATTGGTCTTGGCCATTGGGAAAAATTTAGAGAGGAATTTTGTGACCAACAGTTCCCATGAAGTTATAGATCCAGTTGATAGAATTAAGTCTTGCTTTTACCTTATCCTTCAAGGAAAAAGGGAACAAATGCAAGCGAAGAAAGTCATTAGTGAAATTCTGGAACTTACAAGTAGCACAAATCTCAAGAAAATCCTTTACATGAATATAAGGATCTTCTCTATCCAATCCATGAAAAGTAGGAAGAAGGTGGATTATCCATGACTTCAACTCAAAATGTGCATCAATGATTGCAGGCAATACTATGCAAGATTGAGGATTGGAGGTAATAGGTGAGAACAACTCTATAAGAGTTTTTGAATCATCTCTTGTTTCTCCCATTGTGGATAGATAATCAAAACTAACAAGACGGTTTTCTTTATCACGTATCCAAGTTCTCATACACCATGCACAAAGAATTAATTTTTGTTTTTTTTTTTCTTTTCTATTAAAAAAAAATTAACTACAACTAATAGAAGGAAAAATTCAATGAAGACCTAATTTATTTTCCTAACCAAGTCCCTGTCAATGGCACCAAAAACTTATTGTGAAATTTTAAAGTACTCGCAAGTGTATGAATAGTACCGAAGTATAGTTTAACAAGAACAAGGTCGAACCCACAGGGACTTGAATGAACGTAGGAAAATTAATCATCTTAACCAAATTAATCCTAATATAGTTTAATAAAAATTGGTTGTTTGCAATTAAATATACTAGGCAAATAATTAAACTAAGCAAAGATATAATATAAAGCAATAAAGAGATGTAAACAATCTAGAGAAAGGAATTAAGGTTTTGGAATTTGCCTTGTTAATTCATATCAGTATATATTTACGATTATTAATCTTTTCCAACCACTACATGATAATCTAGAAATCAATCTTGCTACCATGGAGAATATTATCATTAAAACTTCTATTTAAATATCGAAAGCATGCTTCTTTGCTTCCTAGGTATGAAATCAAATCATCAATTATATTTGTAGTCAAACAAATCACAAAAGATATCCAATTTTAAAATCAAGAAATAATAAACCAAGCATTCAACTAATCAAGACAAATCCTAAATCATGAGAAAAACATGATTGAACTCATATATAGAATCCCATCTTAGTCAATTGATATGAAGCAAAAGCAATTTACATCATTAAAGAACAAATATTGTGGGAAAAACCAAATCACATAAATATTACTGATAATCCTTAACAATGTTTCATCCTCAACCCTAATTATAAATTTAGCTACTCATAGTAATTGAAATAAAACACAAGAATAAAAATACTAAACATTAAACTAGACAAATAAAATAGAGAAAGAAATAGTCACAATGCTATCATGGAAAAAAGCTACAGAGAAGCCACATGCGGCACTACCTCTTACTCCAATTTTCTGTTTTGCATCCCAACCCTAGCACTAGCCTCCTCACTTAAAAAGTGACCTAGAGGTTTATATAAGGGAAACCACTCCTAATACAAGTCAGATTTGTATTGATTTGTTTTGCTCCTTCATAATCCATCACATGCAGCTGACCTAAAGCCTTATTATTGAGATCCCAACGTGGCCTATTGTAAGAACTCCCAGGAATGTGTTTTGGTGAAGAATTAATTAGGCCCACGTCAAACATGCAATCAAACCCATTATACATGTCTTATCCACAAAAGTACTCCTATTTCTTTTATTTTTTTATTCTTTTGCTTTCTACACTTCAGTGACTTCAAGCTTGGATCTCTTCTTACTCTTTTATTTTCTTTGATTCACTTTATTTTCACTTCACGTCTCCGGGTTAGATGTAAGTTGGCTTGATTCAATTGGCCTAGCCCCACTTTGCATGTAAAGTCCTTATTACCTACAACACAAAGATAATATATAATAAGTCACAAAATAGTATAAAAGTAAGGCTAAATATGTAGATATGGAAGTACTTTATTGTTTATATTTCATGCACATCAACTCTCCTCTAGCTTGATGAGAAGACCACATATTTTCTTGAGAGCATTGCTTTGTTCTTCTATTGCCTTGAATATCTTTTGTGCGGTCATGTCATCAATTGGAGTAGCCATCCTTCTTGAGATACTTCCTTTTGAAAAGTATCTCCTAAAGATACCAATTCTTGATACGTTTCCTCAATTTTGACCAAACACCTTCCATCCTTTTCTTGGACCCAAATTGGAGTGGGGACATGCTTTTTTATTTTTATTTTTTTTATTATTTTTTTTTAATCTTCGTGGTGCAATGATGCCTGAAAAGAAGTCCTATTTTATTTAGCCCATGTCCCAATTAAAAGGTTCATTTTGTTAACTTAGATGCTCTTAGAAAATCTTTTAGCCATGGTGGCCTAATTACAAAATCACTCCCTTTCCTCTTATGAACCTTGCCCCTTTTTTCATTGCGATTTAGTACATTTACAAAGAAGCTCTCATCTTACTCTCGTGGACTTTCATTAGAATAGGCTTAGAGATTTTTAACCATTTATCTCAAATGTGGGCTTAAAATGTATCCATCACCCTTGGGCTCTTCCTTTTTCCATTTATTATTATCATCATCATTTTTTTTTTGAAGTAGCCTTCTGGCTAGAATACATTGTAGCATTCCTTTCAAAGTTCATGAATTTCTCATCATTTAGGACCTAGGCATGCAACAAGGAGGCCCAAGATTAGGGAACTTCATATTGACTTTGTAGGAAGTTGGATGCTATGTCCATAGCATATTTGTTATCTTAGGCTCAAGGTTCTCCTTTCCAAGAAGCCTTTTGATTTGGGCTTATGATAGCAACTGGGCTATGGTCTTACGAACCTTTGAAGTTAAGATATACCTTTAGACTTTGGGATAAGCCACTTACATGTGAGAACTTTTTTTCATTTATCCTAACATCTTAGGGCATGCCATAACTTTTGGGTCATCCTCGAAAGAATTTTTTTACATCTTTTGTTTATCCTTTAGAATTAGGTGAACACAAGATATATGGTTGAACAAAAAAAAGATATAAAGGGTACCCTCTTATTGATAGGATCTAGGATCTCTCTAAGTGTGGCTAGGCTCCCTAAAGTAAAAAGGATAGATTAGTAGGTCACTCACAACTAGGTGGGTCATGATTCCAACCTTGGGCCTAAATGGACTGTTGTGGAATGGTGGTAAACTGTTAGCATACACAAAGCCCGTCATAAGCAATGTCATTGATTGTGAGTTGGCAAGATGAACTTCAAAAGACGTTGGCCCTAATGGAGTGTACTCTTCTTCCCATTCATCACCAACCAAGGTGAAAGGGACGAAAGAACCAAGTGAATTCTGTGCCAAAAAATATTGAACAAGCCTTTATCAAGATTAACAAATAAGACACTTTGGAATTAAACTTTCTATCCCCAGCGGAGTCCCCACTATGGGTGCAACGGGAGGGGAGTACACCTCGGTTGAGTGGCCTAAGGTAGAGAAGGGAAGTTGGATTCACCACCTAGATTAGGTCTAGGAACCATATATATAGCACCCTTAAATGGAAGGACTGATCTTGCTAATAGAGTGTGGGTTTGGAGTTTAGGTACTAATTGGGAAGGTGTCTTACATCTTGTGTCTTACATCTTAATTTCATTAAAGTAAATTTCAACATTCATTGTTCTAGACTCACACACACGATAACATGCATCTATCATACAACATGGTATTTCATTCTAAACTCTAGCATACATCTATCATGGCATTGCATCACATATCACATCTCAAGCCTAGTATACATCTATCATGCATCTCATATCATATCCTAACATAAATCTCTCATACATAGCATCATATTATATCCAAGGCAAAAACATGTATTTATCAAATCAAGCTAGAAACATAAGCATGGTGAGATCAAAACAACATGTTCAAATATCCTAATCAAAGAATTCATAAATATTATTCATGTTCATCAAAGTAAAATCAAGATCATATCTCAAACAAATGCATGTTCATGTGAATGCATGCCTTACCTTGCTGCATCATAGCACCTATGCATTAATGCATGGTCAATTTATATGCATGTTCATGGCATATGAAAGAAAGAATTGAAAAGAAATAGAAACTTATAAGTATGAAATAGGATGAGGTAGAAGCATGTTAAATAAGTAAAGCAAAGAAACAGAAGCATAAAAGGTCGAAATTAAGGTTCTGGGCAAAAGTATGCGTGCGCATACATAAAGCATGCGTGTGCAGCTCAGTTGTATGCGGATGCATAATTAGAGTATGTGTGCGCATGTAGGAGGCATGTGTACGCATACTCACCCTAAGCCCTAACCCAGAAAAGCAAGTACAGAAATAGAGTAGAAACAAAATTTAACAACCTAGCATGCTTGAAACGATAAGGCGAAGAAAACCTAAGCTATGCAAACATATTACAACTAAACTAAACAAGAAAAACACAAGAAAAACAAGGATCAAAACAAGAAAAAGCTAAGAAAAGAAAAAGAAATTTTAGAACTTATACCTCAAAAATACAAAGCTCCTTGGCACGATTTTGATCATTCCCCTTAGTCAAATCTATTCATAATCAAGGCCAAAGAAGGCCACAATCAAAAAAATATTGACTTGAGGATGTTTTGTGAAAAAATCATACTTTGATTCACTATTTCTAGTGAATCTTATGCATTTCCTTAGGATTTTCTATTTGTTTTGAAAAGCTACTATATATGGCTTTATATAGTTGAAAAATGAGGGTTTGGAATGGCTTCTAGACGACGTGGGATTCATTCCAAACCTCACACTTAATGTTGGAAAAAACTTATCTTTCATAGTTTTTGGGACTCTAACATGTGTGTGTAGGCCTGTGTATGCATACGCATGCATTAGACATGTTCACGCAGCTTTGGGACATGCGTGCGCATATGCATGTATGCGTATGCATAATTGAGGGTTTCTTTTCCTTGATTTTCCAAAAATAGATTTCTTTAGTTTCCAAAAATAGATTTCTTGATCTTCATTTTCAATTTAATCGAGCCATAAACCAACCTTGAGCTTCAAAAGGAATAAGAGAAAAAAAATTTAATTTTGACGTACGGCTCAAACCCAACCGACGCACACGGCAAACAACATGCATATATGGGGTAGGGTGCAACTCTGCAGAGTTGCGTGGGATTCATATGTCCTAAGTCCTACAAGTGTTACTTAGGAAATGAGCAATGACAAGTTCACTATCGAAGAGCCTATTTTTCCAATTACAAGCAAAAGACAAGTGACTCACTATCCTAAAGTCACTAAAAAAAAAAAAAAAAAAAAAAGGAAGGGCCGACGGCTTGAACCATCAACCAAAAACACAAAGTGCTCTTACAAGCTAAAAGGATATGTCTTTGTGGTTTCCATCTGGGGCTCTTGTTTCAAACTTCTCTAGCTGGCTTTCGCCTCTGAGTAGCTCTCCCCCTAACACCTAGACTACTCTCATCTACAAAACTACTCCTCCTTTTTGTCATGAGTGACAAAGGGTTTATCACTGAGAGGTCGTCATCTCATTATCATACTCTGAGCCTAAAGCATCATCATCATCATCTCCACTATTCGAAGAAGTGGACTCTTCAGCAAGCTCTGATGAAGGTGACGGTGTAAAAACCACCATGTTGAGACTAGTAGCAAGTAATGCAACCGATTCTAGTGTTCATTTGACACATTTTATCGGATAGGTAGTCCAAGCTACAACCAAAATTAGCATGCATATGCTAAAGCTACTCCATGATATCGGCAAGGGAGACAGTAGCCCAAGATGAGGAAAAAGGGGTAGAGGATAAAGAAGGTCAAGAGGAAGGAGTTGCAGGATTAGCTAGGGCTACATCGGAAGGCTCCACCCATGGCCGCTTTGTAGCATGCTGTGCTGCACTCCACTGAATAGACTCCTTACTAATGGCACTCATGATATAGAAGTGAAGAGCGGGAGGGATAGTGATATGCAGGTGTGTGAGGATACACGTGATAGCCGAAGGGAAGATGAGCTTATCACATGTAGCCATGTCGTGATAGTAATCTATAATAGACTCTATCATATGTGAAGGAAAGTCTATAGAGAGACTTTCCATGAGGGAAAGAAGAAAATGAGCACGAGGCTCGGTGATAGTGTTATAGTGAGACCTTAGAGTGAGTACAAAGGTCATCACCATATTAAGGAACCATGGTCCCTTAGAGAACTTGGTTATGGAGACACTAAGGGTACCTCCCCATAACATGGCTTTCTCACAAAAGAGTGAGGCTAACTCGTTGCTAGAGATGGAAGAGAGATGGTGATGGCTAGGGTAATCTGGATGATCCACCCTAGGAACCTGTAGCACCTCAAAAAGGAAGTCTAGGGTGACTACGATATGTGTACTAGGGAATACTTTAGTAAACCAAGGAACAGAGGTATCGATGGTGTGCATATTGGAGTAAAACTTATGTGTGAACACATTAGGACACCTCAAGGGTTTCTCACAAAGAGACGCCCATCCCCGAAAGCTAATAGCACTAGGTAGAGAAGTGTTTGGAAAATCAGACAGAATGACCGTGCATTTTGAATAAATCTCCTGGTCAGAAAAGTTCTCAAAGAAGTCAAAACATGCCTTCTCATCACGGAACCGAACAAAGTTAAGAGGAAAAGAAGAAGAGAAAGAACCATGACGAATCGGGTTTTTAAAAGGGACAGACTTTTTAGGTGCCATGATGAGGAGACTAAACAAGAGAGACAAAGAGAAGAACAAAAACACAACAAAAACAGTAAGGCACAAGAAAGAAGGAAAAAGAACATGCAATGCATGAATATGCATGAACATGTGATGTGCAAACAATAAAAGTAAAAATCATAGGCAAAAACCAATCCAATCTAACAGCATTCACAAGATATAACAAGCACATAATCCTAGAATGCATGAAACAGAGTTATAATGAACTTAGAATGCAATGTATGATCATATGAGTACATTTTAAAAACACCCAAATTTTTTGACAATAACACAAAAACCCCAAAAATTTCCACAAATTGAAAACTTATGTCAAAATATGCATGAATGCATGAAGAAAAAGGAAAAGAGATGAGGTGATTTTAGAGAGAGAAAGATGTTTAGGTCACGAGAGGGGAGAGAGAGATTGAAATATTTGAGAAATAACAAAACCAGGTCGAACCTCAAACTATATATAGAAAACACAACTCGATAAATCGAGGAGGTATCAAGCTTCTATTGAGAACAAAAGCTCAATAGATTGAGAGGTATCGAGGAGGTGTCAACGACAAAAATTCTTGATAGATCAAGGAACGCTATCAAGCAGATAGAGACCTTAAGGAATTTGGCTCGATGGATCAGGCTATCTATCGAGAGGTATCTAGAAAAACCCAAAAAGCTCAATAGAAAGGCTTGTATCGAGGAGGTGTCAAGTAGGTATCATGGAATCTGTTGAGTGATTTTGTGGAGGAGAAACAACATAAGATGAATGCAAACAAGATAACCAACAAAACAAGCATTCAAAGGGCATGTTAAACAAGGAAAAAAAAGACATCCTCAACTCTAGATGAAAAGCATTATTAGATCAAAATACACTAAACATGTTTAGCCAAATTTTATTTCAAAACAAGTTTAGAGAGCATATACTACCACATGTATTCCTTGTGATGGCCAAATCACATTGTACCTGTATAGTAGTATCAAAGGTAGCAAAGATTATGTATGTTGTGTGTGAAACTTATGCAAGAGAGCAAGATTATCATTATATGACAAGTAATGATATAGGATGATCAAACACAATCACACACAATCATAACTGTTTGATAGGGACTATTACCTTTGAGGTACATCATATAACTCCTACATCTCCTAGAAACATGCTTGCAGCCATATTAAAAGCATTTTGATTCTTTTTGCTTTTCATGTTCTTTGCATATTTTTCTTTTAAGCATATCACGCATGAGCATATAAGAGAAAGAAAATAAAATACTCAATTATTTAAGCTTGAAAATCCTTATTTTGCTGTGTAAGTGCTACACCTTAGTGGTGAGATGGTTAACAGGTTTTGGGAAACTTTGTTTCAAAGGCTATCTAAGGTACATAAATACTCGTATAGACAAACACACACTATTTTTATATTTTTCTGATTTTTTTTTTCATTTTTTTTATGAAAAAAAATTAAAACAAAGCAGAAACAAAGAAACAAACAATCAAACAAACAAAGCATCAAAACTAGACTGACTCAAAACAAACCACGAACCATGCAAAAGATCAACAAATAGGAGAAATCACTTAGAATCTTTTTCCTTTTAGACGGGAGACCTGGATGGAGACCCTTTCTTTTGCTTAAACTTTTGTCTAGATGGATAAGGAGGAGAATTGAAACCATTAAAGTATGAAAGAATCATGACCACCTAAAGAAGTTCTCCAAGAGGGGCTAGAGAAAGTTGGAGTTGATTTTGGTTCCCCAGAGATGACACATGATTGCTTCATTAAGTGGCTAACCATTTATAGCAATTTGGAAGAGTATGTCCAAATGCTCCACAGTAGTGACAGAAATGAGGCTTCTTTGGTGGAGACTTCTTGTTGGTGGAGTGATGATTTTTTTGCTTAGTCTTTTGCTTACCAATCTTCCGGGGTGCTCCTAAAATGGATTTCCCCTTATCACTCCTATTCTCACTCACATTTTCAATTTTAATCTTAGTTGCCTTAGTTTTGTCATAGTTTTCATTATTAGCTAGAGGAACAAAAATAAATCTATTTAAAACATTAGAAAAGGTACTACAAGAGGAGAAAGTGTGATCATACCTGAGACCTATTCTATCAGATTCAGACTTCTAAATATTCAGAATTTCATCCAGTTTGGCACTTGAAGTCCTTTCTAGTTGTGCTCAACTTGAAATAGTTCAGCATCCTATTTCTTGGCCTTTTCAACAAGAGAGTTGTTCTTAAACCTTAGTGCTCTAATGGTCTGATTAGCATCATCAACCTTAGTGGAGAGTTCCTCATGTTGTAACTCCACTTCACTAAGCTTTCTTGTGGCCAACATGTAGAGCTTCTCATGGTTCTTAGAGACCTTGTACAGCTTAGAATAAGCAGTGTGGATGTTATCTTGATCATCCATCTTCTCAAACTTTGATTCCATCAACTCTTCTTCATCATCAATTACATCTACTACTTCCTCAGTAAACTCAACAGTGGCTGTAAAAGCACTTACTATCCCTTGTTGGTCACTTTCATTGGAATCTTCTTCTGGTTCTAAGTCACTTAAGGTGGCAACTAAGGTTTTGTTTTTGCCAATGGATTTCAAATATGTGGGAAACTCTTGCTTCATATGTCCAAATCCATGAAAACTATAGCACTTTGGTCCTGCAAGAATACCATTGCCTTGACCAGCATCCTTGAATTCTCTCTTGCCCTTGTCTTAGGACTTATATTAAGAGAAAGTATTCTATTTGTGATCCTTATCACTAGCTTTGACGTTCGCATTTTTAATGAACTTCTTGAATTGTTTGGTGATATATGACTTTAGCTTGGTATCCTCATCATCAGATGACTTATCATTGTCATCATTCTTGGTTTTTAAGGCCATGTTCTTGCCTTTGTCACTTTTGCCAACCATTGCTACTTTATAGGTTTGCAAGTTCCCAATTAGTTTAGTCAAAGGAATAGAGTCAATGTCCTTTGATTCTTCAATGGTAGTAGTCTTGGAAAGGAATCTCTCTAAAAGAGATCTAAGAATCTTTCTAACAATCTTAGATTCCAGAATTTGTTCTCCAAGATTGAATGCTAAATTCACTATGTCCTTGAGCTTGGCATAGAATTCATCAAATGATTCATCCTCATCCATCCCAATTTCCTCAAAGATGGTAGTGAGCCTTTAAATCTTAGAGTTCTTAATAGCTTTAGTACCCTCATAAGTATTCTGACGAATAGTCCAAGTTTCCTTGTTATTGTCAGTGGAAGAGATCTTCTTGAATTCTTCATTCATTACAGCACTAAGCAGAGCATTCAGTGTCCTACTGTTAAAGTTGGTAGCCTTGATCTTGGTACCATCCCATGTTATGGGTGGCTTTTTAGGCTTTTTCGAATCTACTTCAATTGCCAGCTAGACTTTCTCATCTAAAGACCGCAAAAAAACTCGCATGCCTACTTTCTAGTATGCATAGTTCTTACCATCAAATACAGGAAGAATAATCAAAGATTGTCCACAATCCATAACAACAATGGTCAATGGTTCACACAGCAATGATTAAAACCTAATCAGAGTGTGCAAGCTCTAATACCACTTGTTGGGATAAGTTAGCTTAACCCCAGTTAATTAATTCAATTACCCAAGTTGATTAATTAGGTTTAATTACATGCAAATCTTGGAGGCACCAAAAAATCACCAAAAATACTAAGTGTAGTGGAATATAAATGAGGTGATTTGTTAACAAATGGGAAAAACCTCGCAAGGCAAAAACCCAACTGGTTGATTTTATGGTCACCACTCCTAAGAATCCACTAATCAACAATCAAGCGGTTACAAGTATAAGGATTCTTACCAACTACCCTGGCCTATCCCAAAATACCAACCTACAGTTGAACCTCCACTCCATTACCCAATTGGACTTGATCTTGTAGTAGCCTTCTTTCCCTTGATGCACAAATCTCCAATTTGTGACTAACCCTTTGCATGGATCCCAAGTACGTGACTAACTCCAACAACTTGAACAGATGTTGTTGGTTGCAAAGTTATTCACTTCACCAACAATAAAGATCTAGAAGCACTTGGTTACAAAACCCTATGGCATACAAACGCAGTAGCTCCACACAGAGAATATAAGTCTCTTGGTCTTTGTATCCATGTGTGACATCCTTTAAAATAAGCCTTATATATATCTAAGGTTGTGAGAAAAGAAACCCCAACCTGTTCATGATTGGGCCGAATTTCAAATCTGGAAATTTTGAAATCTTAATTCTCAATAGATTGAGCTATCTATCGAACTTCACATTAAGTCTCGATAGTAGGCATCTGTCGAGCAATCTGTTGAGACGTAATGAGCAGCTTTTCTTTACTTATTTCTTGAACAACATGTTTTTTAAAGTACTAAACCAATCTTAGATCTACCCAATTATAAGTAAAGCTCATTTTATTAAAGGATTAGCCAATTACAACAAAATATGACCCTAACAATCTTGGACGGAAAGCTCACTCGAGGGGTTTCCCAACATGCATTGGGGTTTTCTTGATGATTCTGACTAACAAAGGAGCTTTTGTTGGTTTTGACTTATAAGGAAGTCTTTATTGATGTATGATCCATTGGGGAAATAACTTACTAAGGAGTTTGTGTTGGTATTCAAACTCACGTGGGAGCTTTTTTGGGTAGCTTCTGACTTACGAGGAAGTCTCCAGTGATGCACGCTCTATTAGGGAAAAATTCTTCTTTTTGTGGCTCACTGGGGAGTTTATGGATGGTTTTAACTCATGAGGGAGTTTCCTTAGTGATTTCTTATCCGTCGAGGGATGTCCATGTTTCTTCTAATCCACTGGGAAATGGTGTTTAGGATCTTGGTGTCTTTCAACCCTACAGAAGGTATTTCTGTCATTTTAGTGTATCTTTGTAACATTCTTAATAATTTATGGTCCACTAGGGAAATTTTTGAATTTTTCTCTTTCATTTTCCATATGCAAAGAGTCCATTAGGGATATTCTGAAAATTTAATTTAGTTTAATTTTATTTTTTGCTAAACTACATGTAGTTTATTGGGAGGCCTAAACTACATCTAGTTTAGTCATTAGATGTCTTCCCGCCTCTTTATTTTTCTCCAATGGTTACTAACCATTTCTTCTTAATGTTCTTCATCTCTTCACATTCTCACTAACTCTCCAACTTCTTAATCTCCCTCATTCTATCATTCCTCCCTATCATTTTCAAAAAAACTCCCTCTTTTTCATGTACTCTCTCATATTCTCCATGGCACCCAAGACCAAAACCAAAAAGACCGCCTACGTGATTTCCAGTGAAGTCTTCAATCTCACCTACTAGGATGGATCTATACGGCTAACGTAGTCTCCTCCACTAACTTTCAGACCACAAAATCACCTTTCAAAGGATGCACGAACTGGATTGGTAAGTGACAAGTACTAGAATTATGGGCTCGTAATTTAGCTAACAAGCATTTAATTCACAGGCTTATCCATACAGATGACGAGCACATAGTCTTTTAGGCCGTCACATGAGAAGACGACCATATAGCATTAATGGCGTGGCCATTAATGGTTTTATAACTGACGAGCTTCAATGGTAAAAAGGGCCAATCATGAACTGGTCAAACCACCATTTAAGCTAAGGCAGATATTACTTAAATAGCCAAAAGAGCTATTAAGAGGCCAATGATGGTTTTGCTAATAATGAGGCTCCTAGTGGCTATATCAAGGTTGTAAATAAGCCATCCAACACCATAAGAAAGATACACAATCTCAAACATACAAAATTACATTCTTATTCCCTGAGAGATATTGAGAACTCTACTAACATAAGCTCCGACGAGGCTATCTATTGATGATCGTTTTTGGCTTCATCAGTTTGGTGCCATCTGTAGGAAACGTAGATCTGAATCATACAGATTTTAGTAGCTCTACCATTCAAATAACCCAATGGATTTGAGTTCATCCACCCTAAGAAAGACCTCTATGGCATCACGATAGAAATTTTTGAAGCCTATTGCATAATGTTTGTCTGGTAACTTCTAAAAACTCCTAAATGACTTGAACTCATCAATGGCCATTTCCTTAGCTTTCCCTAAAGAAGTTGAGAACTCGTCATGCCTCTTTCGAATGTGGTTAAGATGAGTCTCCCTTTTCAATAATGTCGGTTCTCATCTCCTCATCTAGGTTCTTCAGTAGTCCTACCTCAATTGTCAATTTCTTTTCCACGTCTATCAACTTTTTGTTCTTCCTAGCCCATCGTCTCGGCTTATCCTTCATTTCCCATACTCGAATGTCCAACTTGATCTTTTCCTTGTCCAGATCTGTGGCTTGCTTGGACGCCACCATAAACTTAGACATAACTTAAAGTACCAACAGTTAGAGCTCAATATGAGGCAACTTTATTAACAGCTAAAAAAAGAAAAAGAAAAAAAAAGGAGAACATATATACCTTGAAGAGGTCATAGATTGTCGAGCGCTCAAACTCCCTAACGAACATGTCATAACAAATTGTGACATCCTTATCCTTCACTACTTGCTTGAACATGTTCCAAGCCAAACTCTCACTCCTTAAGAGGGTCATAGGACCATCTATAGGAGAATCAGTAGTGGATGGCCCTACGTCTAGAAGAGTGGTAGAGGCATCGACAATTGGAGCTTTGGAAACAACCACGAGCGCTCGAGGTTCAAGCTCGATGAAAGGAGTTTTGCCTAGAGTGGACGACTCTATTTTCTACTTCTTGGAATTTCAATGACTAGGCAGGTTCGCATTATCAATGGCTTTGACTACAATTTTCCTTTTCCCAGGAGAACTAGGAGCCATAAGCATCGGAGCTAGAGGGGCCAATGGATAAGCTTCAGTAAGAGCAATGTCAAAAGGATGGACAATGTCACCTCCACTGGAAATTTCTTTCTCTTTGTTTTTAAGCATGGTTGTCATTCCTAAGAAAATCAAATTAGTCTAAGGAAGTATCAAGACTTAAACATAACACAAAAGGAAAAGAATGGAAGCTTACTTCATTGAGTAGCAGTTTCATAAGACAGCTTCTTCAAATGGCTTAAGACGAAGACCCCAATGGGTTATATGGACACAACGGGGAGTTACCACCTAGTTTTGCAATGTCCTAGGAACCATATATATAGCGTCCTTTTGAGGAAGGACCATTTTGATCTTACTACCAGAGTATGGGTTTGGAGTTTAGGTATAATTTGGGAAGGTGTTAGGCACCTAAAACCAGCCAACCCTAGGGTTGGCTTCCCTTCATTATGCCTTATGTCCGAACCCTATTAAAGGCATATTCTGTTAGGTTCTAAAGGTTTAGGAATTTATGTATTTAGAACTCTAATTTGTAATATTGGCAAATTATGATCAAAACAATATGTTTAGTCTTGTTTAAGCTTGCTCAAAGTTGATTAATTATTGTAAAATTGGAATCGAGAGATTGTAGATGCATTGGGGCATTTCGGTCTGGCTCGATCGATCAAAAGTCGACCAGATTGTGTTTTCTGCAGTTTTTCCAACTCAGCCCTAGCTAATTAAACGTTTAGGGTTTTATGTTTTTTCTCTAGGTATATAAGGCAAAACCCTAGTCACGTTTTTAGAGTTGCTCCAGTTGTATTGTTACTCATACATTGCTGTTTTATGTAAATCTCTTGTGAGATCTAGAGAAGTTTTCCTTTACACAAAGCTTAGGGTTTTCAAGATAGAGATTACTTCAACATCTTGATGATCAACTAGGTTGCTACCATTGAAGCTTAAATAATATCAAGCGTGGGTGCTTGTAGCTGATTGAAGAATTCAAGAAAGAAGGAGTCCGTGGATTCGGAGCTTGCACGGGGTCGTGTCAGTAAGTTCTACTGGTAGGTAGCATTAGAAAGTCGAGTGGGGAGCTTGCAAGTCCTTTTGTATGAACTTTGATTCTTTCATAGTGAATTCTGTTTTGCCTTGAGGATCGGTGGGTAAAATCCTCCCCAGGTTTTTTACCGGTTTGGTTTTCCTAGGTGATCATATCTTGTGTTATTTATTATTCCGCTGCAATATATTCTTGATATGATTGTTTGATTGTTTTAACCTAGAATTGCTTAATTTGACTAAGTAACAACTTGGCTAATTAACTAGGCTACTCAATCTGGTTGTGTGTTAAGGGGTCTAAAACTGTTTAAGTGGTATCAGAGCAGGTAGCTCTTCTGTTGTAGATCTTTTGATCTCTGAACTGATCCTTGACCCCTGCTGTCATGGAGCATGGACACTCTTTTGTTGTTCCTCCCACTTTGATGGGAATAACTATGCTTATTGGAAAGTAAGAATGAAAGCATTCCTGAAATCCATTGATGAGAGAGTTTGAAATTCCGTTGAATACGGATGGGAGAAGCCCACTACTCTTGTGAGTGAGTGGCAAATTTCTGAAGAAGAAGCAGCTGGCTTCAATAGCAAAGCTATGAATGCCATCTTCAATGCTGTCTCTATGGAAGAATTTAAGAGGATCTCTAATGTTGAGGTTGCTCATACTGCTTTGGATAACTTCTAGGTTTGAGAGCATTAGGATGTCTGATGATGAATCCTTTGATGAATTTTATGCCAAACTGAATGATATTGTAAATTCTGCTTTTAATTTGGGTGAAATCTATGATCAACCTAAAATTGTTAGGAAGATACTTAGATCTTTAACTGAAGACTTTAGACCCAAAGTGACTGCCATTACTGAGAGCAAGGATGTGGACTTCATCCCTGTTGATGAGCTTGTAGGATCTCTTCAGTCCTATGAGTCTGACCTACCCAAAACAAACAAATCCAAATCAATGGCTCTTAAGTCTGTTGATGATGTTGAGGTTAGTGGATTTGATGATGAGCTCTCTGCTACAAAGATAGCTTACCTTGCCAAGAATTTTAGAAACTTTTTGAGAAATACAAATAGAAGGGCAAAGGTACAAACACTGCTAAACCTAGAAACTTTAGGAAGAATAATCCCACTAAGGTTAATAACTTTGAAAAACCTAGAGAAAAAGTAGGTCAATCTTTAAACAATTCTTTGGGTGCTCAGTGTTTTGGTTGTTAAGGGTATGGTCATGTTAAATCTGAATGTCCTACGTTCTTGAGAAATAAGGGTAAAGCTATGGCTGTAACCCTTAGTGATAATGAGGTTTCTGATGATGAGTCTGAGTGTGACGAGGATGGAAATTTCATTGCTTTCATTGCTACTGCTGTAGTCAATGAAAGCATATCTGTTAAGGAGAACCCTTCTGATAGAGAACTCTCTAAGGATGCAGATTTTCAAGAGGCCTATAATAAACTTAGTAAAGTTGCTGCAAAGGATGCCATGAATGTTGAACTTGGCCTAAAGAAAATTGATTCTCTTGAGCTTGAAAAGAAAATTTTGCTTGATAAACTTTTTGATGCTAATGATCTTTTGAATCATGTGAAATCTGAGAACATGCTTTTACTTGATAAAGTTAAAACTTTGGAACATGAGTTATCTGTTACTAGATCTACTAGTTCTAAACTTGATCATATGTTGAATGTTCAAAAGTATCCTTCTGATAAATCTGGTTTAGGATATGTTGAAAGCATCTTTGATTCTACACCACATTCCACAAACTTTGTTCCTCCATCTTCTTCTGAACCTTCTACGAGTGAGGTTATGAGTGAAACTGTCAAACCACCTGTGAGTGAGGTTGTCAAACCACCTGTAGAAGTTTCACCTCCTAGGAAGATTAGGGTTGATCTGAGAGAAACTAAACCTAAGGATTCTACCCTTTCTAAGGGTAAGATGCATGGTAAACCTGTTTAGGTTTGTCATTTTTGTGGAAAGTCTGGACACATTCGTCTTAACTGTTACAAGTTTCAAGTTGCTAAGAGAGCAAATAAACCAAAGGTGCCTGTGCCTCAAGCACAAGATCCTATGGCACTTATTGGTGAATTGGTTAAGGCGTTGAACCTTTATTCCAATTCTGGAGTTGGAAATCATGCAAATGTGAATAAGAACTCCAATGCTCATGGTGCATCTAAAAGGTTTTGGATGCAAAAGACTCGACCTAATTGAGTCTTTCTGACATGGTCCTTGTACTTCATTGCTCTTTCCTCTGTGACCATTGTTCTTTGGTTTTTGTGTTTTTTTTTTCTAGGACTTGCATTGCATTACATTCATGCATTTTATTCTAGGATTTATTTGTTTTCTCTTTTGAAATAATAATAAAAAAAAAAAAGGAAAAGCAAATTGTGTTTGGCACTATTTCTCGTAGTTGTTGAAAACAAGGTTGGTCAATTTATTTTCACATAACATGTCTTATGTACCTTGTTTAGCTTTGATGAGTTTATTTATTGCATTTGACTAGTTGAAACTTTGTAGTGCATGTTATGTGGGAAAGACGTTTATGGTTATTGATAACTTTGTCTTAATCTTGAAGTCACATGTTATCCTTTTGAGAAAGGCATAAATAACCATCTCACCACTGTTCACTAGCCAATCATGAACACCTTAGTGCATATCATAAGATTCTATGCTCGAAAAAGTGCAGCATATGCACAAAAAGAACATAAGGTGTTGCCTCGGCTTAATTGCTTAATGCTTAAATTATTGTGTACTATTAGGCTTGATGCCATCTCACAAAAAAAAAAAAAAAAAGAGGCAAAAATACAAGAAACTTACATGATTGCAAGCTTTTGTTCTAGGAGATGTGGGAGTTATAGGATATAACTCTTTAGGTGATAGTCTCTTTTAAATTCTATGTGATGAATTGTGTAGACTTTGTGATTAATTGCTATTCACATATCACCTCACATGTATCTCAAGTTTTTTGCTAGTTGCACAAACTACACAAGTTACTCTTTGCTAAACTTTGTACATGTTATTGTGTGTGTTTTTGGTCTGACCAACCAAATTTGAAAATACTTTGAGAATTATGCAAAACATTTTTTTTGCTTGAGAATTTAAATTTCGAATGGCTGAAATTTTCTTTGGAGAAACTGGGATTAAAACTTTTTTTTGAAAAAAACATTCCATCTCATACTCATGCATTTTGTTTCAATTAGTTTAATGCTTTGAGGAGTTGTTTTCAAAATATGGTTTGTGATTTTCAAAATTGTGATTTTTCTCAAAACTATTGTGAGCCTCTGCCCAGTTCAATCGATCCATTCTGATTTTCGATCGATCAAAAAAGTACTTTAATTTGTTTAAAACTGACTGTTTGATTCGATCGATCAAATGTATTTTTCGATCAATCGAAAGTCGCGAATCAGGTTTTTTAAAACACTGTTCTTGACTGATTCAAACACTTTTTCAAAAAGTTTTCAAATTTTTTTCTTTCTCTCTTCGACTCGGCAAGGCTAAAAGTCCAAATTTTTGTCGTTTTCCTCCAGATTTTTTGCAAGGTTTCTCTTTCCCCAAGTCGGTATGACTATCTTACCCCTTCTTTTGAGTTTATTTACATCTTTTCATGCATTTTTCTTTCAATTTTTGGACTTTTTTCTTTTTGGGATTTTTTTTTATTCACGCCTAATTTTGTGTAATTGATCAATGGGTTTTTGTGGGGACATGATATAAACATGATTTTGAAAGTTTAATTTGATCAATTTTGGGTTTTGTGAGAAATTGAAAATTCTAGGGCTTGTAATTGATCAGAGTTGGGGATTTTTGTTCAATTGGGTTTAATTGATGAAATTGGCTTGTTGTTTTGATGAAATTGGTTATTATAATTTGTTGTCAACAATGTGTGATGATCAATTCATCATTTTGTTTCAAAATTTTCAAGTGGTTTTTCAAATTTTTTAGGGTTTTTGTTAGAAACTCTATGTTCAAGCCAATTTTGTGAAATTGAACCTAATTAGAACTGTGTTTACTGCATTAGTTCATGCATCACAACATTGTTATTATTCATGCATCATATAGATTCTGTTCTATTTTTATTGTGCTAACTTGCAGTCTGTCCTTGGTTTTGTTTTATTCTTTTCTTTTGGTTTTCTCTTTGTGTCTCTTTGTGTCTCTGTCCTTTCCTTAGCATCATGCCTAGGAAGGCTAGAGCCCGAAGGACTATTCCCTCCCCTTCTCCATCCCCTCCTTCTTTTAACCGTGAGAAGTTTCCGAGTGAGAAAAACCAAGAGATTTTTGAGAAGCTAAACCTTTAAAGAAAGATTTGGGCTGAGCGTTCTATTCTCTCAGATGAACTTGATCCTACCATTAGGGCAAACTTTGAGTGTCGGGGTTGGTTACCCTTGGTGGATATTTCTGATCCTCCTCCACCTTCTGCCTTGATTAGAGAGTTCTTTTCGAACATTTCTATCCGCATCTATGATTCCAACACTTTGGTAAAGAGTTGAATACGAGGAGTAGAGTACACCATTACTCCTCGGGTAGTGGCTAATGCTCTAGGGGTACCCGTGGTCCAGAATCCTGTCTATCCTTATGATGAGTCTCCTGAGTTGAGTGATGTTTTGTCTTACATCACTGAGACTTCTATCCAGTGGGGTTCTGATCCTAGGATCACTTCAACTGAGCTTTCCGGGTTGCACTATCTGTTCTTTAGGATAGCCTGTCATTCTATCTGGCCCATATCTCATGTTCACACAATTCCTCTTGAGCGGTGTGTATTTTTGTACGCTTTGGTTACTGATGCTCCTATCAGTTTTCCTCATCTATTTCTTCGTTCTTTGAACGATGTTTATAGGAGTTCATCTACTGCTCATGCTCTTGTTCATCCTATTTTTATTCATAGGATTTTGCTTTATCTTGATCTTAGTGGCTTCCCTTCCTCTGAGCTCGTTCATGTGATTGCTCCCATAGGTGCGTCTTTTCTTAGACAGAGGGCCGCTCATCTTAGAGCTGGTTCTAAACACCCTAAGTCTGAGCCTTCTAGTAGCGCACCTCCTTCTTCTTCTTCTCCAGGTCCTGCTGGTGAGGATGTTCCTAATACTGTTGGTGATGTTGCTGCTGCTGATGTTCCTCTACCTCCTTCGACCGACTTTGATGTTCGTCGTACCTTGTAGACTGTCATGACTGTTCAGGTAGCTCATGGTCAGATTTTGGTGGACTTGCTTGATGAGATTCGTGCTCTACAAGCCGAACATGTGCATCTTCGTTCACCTTCACCACCTCCTTTTGATGCTGACTTATGATTGCCCTTTGGCATTCCGTCACAAAAAGGGAGAGTGGAGTTTTGACTTGTAGAGGGGTTTTTGTAGTTAGGGGGAGATTTTTTGTTTTTGAGGAGCTTGTGGAGTTTTTAGATTGTATCTAGGTGCTTCACTTTGTATATCATTTTTGGGAATATTCATGTTAAGGGGAGTTACTTTGATTAATATACATGATATATTCATTGATTCTTGTTGCTTTGTGATTCACTACTTATTGATTTATATTTATGAGTTGATCATTAATATATGTCTTTATTTTGTGTTGTGTGAATCTTACAAGAATGTTATATCTGTTGTTTTACTCTTTTCTGTCACACATGCGTTTATGCGTTTGTTGAGTATTTCAAGAATATACAGGTTGATTCAACTGAGCTACTGTCTACACTTGCAATTGATGGATAGTAATTAGGATTGAATTTGAAGTTTATGAGCATTATTTTTGTAAAGGGCTTTTTACTTGTAAACCTTAAGCTTTTAATTTGTGTTTTGTCACGGATTGCCAAAGGGGGAGTTTGTTAGGTTCTAAAGGTTTAGGAATTTATATATTTAGAACTCTTATTTGTAATATTAGCAAACCATGATCAAAACAATATGTTTAGTCTTGTTTAAGCTTCCTTAAAATTGATTAATTATTGTAAAGTTGGAATTGAGAGACTGTAGATGCATTGGGGCATTTCGGTCTAGCTCGATCGATCGAAGAATAGACTCGATCGATCGAAAGTCGACCAGATTGCGTTTTCTGCAATTTTTCCAACTCAGCCCTAACTCATTAAACGTTTAGGGTTTTATGTTTTTGCCCTAGGTATATAAGGCAAAACCCTAGCCACGTTTTTAGAGTTGCTCCAGTTGTATTGTTGCTTATAATTGCTGTTTTGTGTAAATCTCTTGTGAGATCTAGAGGAGTTTTCCTTTACACAAAGCTTAGGGTTTTCAAGATAGAGATTACTTCAACATCTTGATGATTAACTAGGTTGCTACCATTGAAGTTTAAAGAATATCAAGCGTGGTGCTTGTAACTGATTGAAGAATTCAAGAAAGAAGGAGTCCGTGGATTCGGAGCTTGCACGGGGTTGTGTCAGTAAGTTCTACTGGTAGGTAGCATTAGGAAGTCGAGCGGGGAGCTTGTAAGTCCTTTTGTATGAACTTCAATTCTTTCATAATGAATTCTATTTTGCCTTGAGGATCGGTGGGTAAAATCCTCCCCAGGTTTTTTACGGGTTTGGATTTCCTAAGTGATCATATCTTGTGTTATTTATTATTTCGCTGCTATATATTCTTGATATGATTGTTTGATTGTTTTAACTTAGAATTGCTTAATTTGACTAAGTAACAACTTGGCTAATTAACTAGGCTACTCAATCTGGTTGTGTGTTAAGGGGTCTAAAACCGTTCATATTCTATATTGTATCTATACTCACACACACACACTAACATACATCTAAGTATACAACATGGCATCAATAATCCCAAAAACCTAATCATTTATCTATCATAGCATAACACAACCCAAGCCTAGCATACATCTATCATGGCATCTAATATCAACCTAGCATTCATCTAACATCATATAATCATATCATATTCAAGGCAGAAACATGTAAACATTAAATCAAGGAAGAACATAGACAGCTAATAATCATGGTATCATCAAGGGATCATTGAACATACTTTATTCAAACTACTATATCAAGCTCATCAACCCTAAACAAGATTATGTCACAAACAAAATGCATGTTCATATGAATGCATAACTTACCTTGCTTACCTTGTTACCTCTCAGCAACTATGGCATCGAAACAAAGAAATAAAAGATAAACCCTAATTTAATTGTGTGAAAAGCAAACAAACAATAAAGATAGAGCAAAGACTTATATCTAAAAAAAAAAAAAAAAAAAAGAAGAAAAGGAATCAAAACAGAGCTATAACATGTGAAAAAAAAAAAAGAAAAAAAAAATCTGAATTAGGTTTTCTAGGTAGCAGTATGTGTGCACATGCACATGCCTGTGTATGCAGGCCAGCTGCATGCATGCACATACTTTGACCTGCCTGTGCATGCATGATGCACGCATGCGTAGGTTGCTTAGAAACCATAGCCCATAAATGCAGCAAGCACAGAAAATATAGAAATACTTAAAAACAAAAATCTAACAACCTAACATTCTCAGAAATACAAAGGTTATTTGAAACTAAGCCATACACTACTATCACTACTACTGTCATTAATGTCGTCGTATACATGTCTATCTCTTTATCATCCCTATCACTAGATGAGGAAACTAGAATTTTAGTCATTTATAAAGAAATTCTAAAGTGAAAACCTACAAATGAAAAAGGAAATGATACTTGATGCTAGACGAAGGAGACTAAGGACGGAAAAGGACTTCTAGATGAAGTGCGAAGGATGAACTAAGGCGAGAGTGTTAGAAGAGAAAATTTGAGAAAATGAGGAGGGTAGTGAGGCATTAAGCTATTTATAGGCAACCAGGTGGGGCAATGAAGCAACGCGGACCAATTAGACGATGCCATATGACCACTTTCTCTAAGAATGAAGCGACATGAACTCTAGACCGCTCTAAGCGAGCCATGTGGCAACGCCTGCACTAAAAATTTCCAATGAATCCCAAGATGACATGTGTATGATCCATCAACAAATCAAGGAATGCTGTGTAAAAAAAAATAAAAAAATAAAAAAAAATAAAACACCAACACACAAATCATATTCAATAGGATCATGGATGACTTATGGACAAGGGGGCAACTACTGGTAATTTATAACAAGTCTTACTCGTCCATAAGGGTTGTCCAAGCCCAACAATGTTCAAGATAATCTTCAGAAGGGAGAAAATAGAAAGATGCATCACAAACATGAAAATAGGTCGTCCAAGGAGATTCTAGTCATCCAAAGAGATTTGGCCATCCATATCATGGGTAGGTATAAATGACCAACTAACACTTAGTAAATATCTAAGTATTTTCTACAAGCATGAAACGATCAAACCACGATCCACTATTTGAAGATGTGGGGATGAATTTCCCAAAATTCGCTCCACTCTCCTAACTAAGCCTACACATCTCGCATGATGTTAGTGGAGCCTAACAAGTAGACTCACTCCAAAACTCTTTATAAAAGTTCTAAGCCTCATCCAACCAAGGTAAGTTGTACTATTCATCCACTCACTAAACTTAAATTCTAAAGAGAAAATTGACTTAACCGTCGAGGGTCCTTGGCCGGTTTACCCCTATTACCTTTGATAGACTTTTTCTTTCTTTTCATGTCTTCCAACTGTCATTGAAGTTTGGTGCATTCATCCTATTGATTTCACACCTTTATTCGTTGTTATAATATGTTTATCCTGACCTACCTTGTGATGTTTCTACCCTTGGAGATATATGCTTACACGCCATGATAGATGAATGAATAGGCTTGGGATGATTAAGCCATGTTTATTGCCTTAGATGCATGTTAGTGTGTGTTAGTTAGAATAACATGTTAAACTTGCCATTAATGAGATTAAGATTCGGCATACAATGAGTGGAAACCAACCCACGAGTCGGGTGGGGTTGGGTGCCTAACACCTTCCCATACCAATGACTAAACTCCAGACACGTGTTCTAGTAAATATCAATCCTTCCATGAAGGGTTTATGGTTCCCATACCTAAATTAGGTGGCGACTCCATTTACACCCTCCACCATGGTCCACTATAAGCCAAGGCGTACTCACCCAAAACGCGAGGATAACTTGTCACAGGCACTTATGCCCATAGTATGGTGCAACATTTTCATTTGCTCTTTGGAGACAATGTTATTGTTTGCTTTTTGGAGCCAGTGTTGTCCCTCTGTGGTCATTGTTATTGTTTCCCATGGGAATAGTTTGTGTCTTTGTCTGGATAATGTTTTCCATATCAAACTATTGTTTTGTTGTTGTTGGCCTTTATAAGTGGAAAAGTTATTTATTACTATATTATATTGTTTCTACCTATTTAGTGTATTTTGGCCAACAAAAGTGGTTACTATTTTATTTATTGATTTTAGTGTTATGGTTAAATGTTTCCTTTCTAAGAGTTTATATATTATATTAGTATTAAAACTGTAAGTGTTTTGTCAAGATTAAATTTTACCATTGATACTCACCCCCCTTTCTCCACCCTTTTAGATTAGAGTAGTGGAATCTCTTTTGGTGGATGATCATTGGAGCTATAAATTGAAGACTTGTTTTGGAGCTATGTTAGTTGATTGACTGTTTAATTGTGTTTTCTTAGGATAGTGATCTTAGTATTTGTGAATCTATTTGAGATTGTATTTGAAGACTTTATTAAGTGTTTTGTCAAGATTAAATTTTGCCATTGATACTTACCCCCCTTTCTCCACCCTTTTAGATTAGAGTAGTGGAATCTCTTTTGCCGGATGATCATTGGAGCTATAGATTGAAGACTTGTTTTGAAGCTATGTTAGTTGATTGACTATGTTATTATGTTTTCTTAGGATAGTGATCTTAGTATTTGTGAAACTATTTGAGATTGTATTTGAAGACTTTATTGTTAAAGTTTTAGTTTGATGGATTTTATAAGAAATATTTGATGGTTTGATTCTTATTTGTGAATTTTTAATTACACTCTGTCCCATTATTTTATTTTTTCTATTTACTTGACAAGTCATGTATCTAAATCCTTAGTATGAGTTTAAGGAATTATGGTTATTGTATCAGAGTCGGCCTGATAATCCAATGTGGGCTTGGAGACCTTACCCCATAAATTGGGCCCCAAAGAGGATGTAGGGATTTAAGTGGGGGAGATTGTGATGCTCAAATTTGATTGATTGTGTGATGTGTATGGGTGTGTGATGAGTTCCATATTAGGCATATACTAGGTTTAACTGGGCTTTATTAATAACTACAAAGAAACTCAATTGTGACTAGTCCTTCTGATGTATAGCACAGATGTGGCTAGCGCCTTTCCTTGGGCTGTTACATATGGTATCAAAATCGGCCTGATAACCCCATGTAGGCTTAGCGACACTACCCCACAAATTGGGCCCAAATGAGGATGTTAAGGATTTAAGTGAGGGAGATTGTGATGCCCCAATTTAATTGATTGTGTGATGTGTGTGGGTGTATGATGAGTCCCACAACGGGCATATACTAGTTAAACTGGGCTTTATTAACAACTACAAGGGGCTTCAATTGTGACTAGTTCTTTTAAGGTATAGTGCAGATGTTGCTAATGCTTTTCCTTGGGTAGTTACAAAGTCGCTCTCTTTAGCAAGGGTTTGAGTTGAAGGCATAAGGTTAATATTTATACATTAAAATTATGGTTTTTGGAGTTATTTAAAGGATTTTAGGTCTTCCTAAGGATCTAGGGGTTGTCCCCCATCAAATATTGAAGCTTTATAGGCCCAAGTATGGAAATATGGGCTTTTGGAAGTGAGGGTGTGTGCACATTGTGGACACAAGGGGTTTTGGAGTTGCCATCTAGTTTTTACAATGGTCTAGGAACCACATATATAGCGTCCTCTCGAGGAATGACCTTTGATTTTACTACCAAAGTATGGGTTCAGAGTTTAGGTATGCTCTTAGGAAGGTGTTAGGCTCCCAAGATCGCCCAACCCTAAGGTTGGTCTCCATCATTGTGTCTTAATCTTAACCTTATTAAAAACAAGTTTAACACTTGTATTCTAAACTCACACACACACTAATCGTGCATCTAACATACAACATGGTATCTTTTATCCCTAAACAAGCATACTTATCTATCCACAAAACAAAAGAGAGTCAAACACACAAAAGAAACCTTATCATTCATCTAACATATGAAAGACCATATCATACATCTAAACAAGGTAGCAGCCCTAAACATGGTAGCAAGCATATCATCAATAGAAAGAAAATCATCTTATGAACAAGGCATTAGCACATTATAAACCCTAATCCTAAATTTAAGCATGTTTCATCATATCATCAAAATAAAACCAACACAAATGCATGGACATTTCTAATGCATGACTTACCCTTTACTTACATTTCAGCAACATAGAACCTATGGCATTGATGCATGCACATGCGAATGAATGACATAGTGTTAAAGCAAGAAACAAATGTAGAAACCCTAATCTAAGAATGTTGAAAGACAAACAAACATGAGAGGCAGAGGCACAAAGACTTATAGAGCCTAAAATATATGAAAATAAGCTAAATAGAACAAGCATGTGAAGGCAGAAACAAAACAAACAAAGAAAAATTAGGGTTTCTAGGCAGCAACTCACACATGCAAGAACAAGCCTACGTATGCATAATCAAGCATGTGTGCACAGGCAAGATTATGCATATGCAAGTCCTAGCCTAAAAGGCCTAAAAAACACTTAAATAGAGCAGAAATGAAAACCCTAATTCTAACAACCAAACATGCTTAGAATATACAAGAAAACATAAACCTATTATAAACAAATAGGTTATGACACAAAAAAAGCAAGAAAAGAAAGTCTAAAAAAGAGAAAAGAAAGGTTGAAGCTTGATACCTCAAAAAGGAGTTCCCAAGCTTTGATTTTGACCGTTCACCTCAGTCAAATAAATCACAAGTCATTAAAGAAGTGATTAGCAACGTTAAACTTAAAGGATTGGGCCAAAAGAGGTCCCAATCAAATAAAATTCACTTAAGGGTGTTTTGTGAAAAAATCCCTTTTGATTCACTATTTTCTAGTGAATCTTAGTTTTTTCCTGTGGCATTTCTGTATGTTTTGAAAATGTACCATGTAAGGCTTTTTATTGTTGAAAAAATGGGGTTTGGAACTACTTCTAGACGATGTGGGATTCATTCCAAACCTCAGCCTTTATTGTAGAAAACTTTCCTTTTCCATGCTCCTGAAACCCTAACTACGTATGTAGGAATGTGCCAGCATACACATGCTTTGGCCCACATACACAGGCTTCTACCCATGTACGTGGGCCAAGGGCCAATTTGGTCTTTTATTTCCAAAAATAGATTTTTGTGCATTTAAAAAGTGATATTTTCCATTTTAACACTCCTCAAGTCAATTTGATATTTGATTGCGCTCTAAACTGGCCTTGGGCCTTAAAGTTTGAGCATCATTTGGAACTAGGGGCCTGAATCATAAGGGGTACAAAATGCGATGTCTACAGATGCCCATCTTTTGATTCTTGAGCTTTGCTAATGGAATCACTAGAATAAGAGACATGACATTTTGTTTCGACGTATGGCTCGACCTAACCCACGCACACAACACACATCACGTATACATGGGGCGGGGTGCAACTCTGAAGAGTTGCGTGGGATTTGTATGTCCAAAGTCCCACCTTTGTTGCTTGGGAAGTGAGCAATGACTGGTTCACTCTCCTAAAACTTGTTTTGCCATTTGCTAGCAAATGGCAAGTGACTAACTATCTAGAGTAACTTAAATTAAAAAAAAAAAAAAAAAAAAAAAAAAAAAAACAAACAAACAAACAAACAAACAAACAAACAAGGGTGCTCTTATGAGCTAACCCTACAAACAACAAAAGGATATAGTCTCCGTGGTGTCCATCTAGGGCTTTTACCTTAAACTTCTTCGGGTAACTTGTTCCTCTTGTCTTTTTTACTTCTTTCGCTACCTTTTCTGGTAAGGCTCTTGTCTCAAGTTGACCTTGGTCTCTGTCTCTATCACTATCTCTACCTTTTTCTATCGTGCCTGCATGTTCAATTCCTAGAGGATATGTACATGAGTAGTCTTTATTGTTGGGCCCACTTGAGATGGTGAAAACTTGCTAAGTAGTAGATGTGCATAGGGAGGAATCTTCTGCCTCGTGATTTGTTTGGGGATGAGAAACTCGTTGAGGAGTAGCATGGATGGACTTGCTGAGGAGTAGTGTAGATGCGTGATCCATTAGGGAAGAATCTTCTACTTCTTTCATGGTTCGCTGAGGATTTAAAGGAAAAATCTTCTACTTCCTCGCTGGGATTTTTTTTTTTTTTTTTTTGTGTGTATTAGATTTATTGGGTAAAAATCTTCTACTTCCTCAAAACGTATACTTTGTGGAAGAATCTTCTACTTCCTTACTAGGGGTTGTTTAAATGTGCTAGGGTTCATTGGGGAAGAATCTTCTGCCTCTTCCATAGGGATGATATTCATTAAGGAAGAATCTTCTAATTCCTTACTAGGGATGGTGTTCTTGATATGCTTGATCCTTTGAGGAAGAGTCTTCTACTTCCTTACTAATTATAGTGTTCTTGATGTGTTTGATCCCCTGGGGAAGAATCTACTGCTTCCATACTAAGGATGACACTTTTAATGTTCTAAAACCATTGAGAAAGAATCTTCTACTTCCTTCATAAGGATGGTGCTCTTGGTGTGCTTGATCTGCTAGGAAGATATTCATTAGGGAAGAATCTTTTTCTTCCTTACTAAGGATAGTGTTCTTGATGTGCTTGATCTACTGGGGATAGCTTTGGGATGTATATGCTTCACTGGGGGAAGAGTCTTCTGCTTCCTTTACTACTTATTGGGGAGTCCTTTGATGATTTTGTGTCTATTTGGGGCAATCCTAAGCTGCTTTCTCGTTTTGATTTTTTTTTTTTTTTCATTGTCCATGACTAAACTACTTATAGTTTAATGGTGAGGCTTAAACTACACGTAATTTAGCCATCAAATGTGTTCTCGCCTTTTCATTTTTCCCAATGGTTACCAACCATTTCCTTTTCTTCATTTTCTTCATCTCTTTGTCATCTCTTCATATTCTCCATAAATCTTTTTTTTTTTTTTTTTAATTATCTACAAAACCATCCCTCTCCTCATTCTTTTACTCACTTTCTGACTCCCTCATTCTCTCATTCTCTCATCATCCTCCCCAATGGCACCCAAGGCCAAGAAAACCTTCTACATCCTTTCTTCCAATGCATTCCATCTCACCCACTAGAGTGGGGCAACAAGGTTGATGGGGTCTCCACCATTGACATACTGGCCAAAGAATCACATTCCCATGGCTGAATCTGTAAGTTTCCAAGCTTTTTTCTCATTTTCATGTTTCTCTTTGATCTTATATTTTAATGGGTTTTTGGCCATATAAATGCTTAGGTTTTGTTGTGGGATGAGTTTAGATGAAAACCTGATATCATAGAAGGGTAGGGACATGTTTTATGATTGATTTTGGATCATGCATGCTTGAAAATATCGAAGAATTGCTTCTGTCTATGTTCTTGCATGCGTGGGCTTGGGCTTGCATACGCAGCTTGGATTCATACATACGTGGCTTTGTTCTTATGTATGCAAGTCTATTCTTGAGGTTCTACATATGTGGGAATAGGCCTACATATGTGTGGTCCTTTCTACGTAGAAGCAAATTCACTAAATACCTAGCTTAGGACTTGTGTAGGAGCAAATTTACTAAGTACCTAGCCTAGGACTTGTCACAAAATAAGCCCACCAAGTCATGGCCCAGGACTAGGATAAGAGTATATTTCCAAAGTACCTAGCATAGGACTTATGCAGGAGTAAATTCACTAAGTACCTAGCCTAAGACCTGCTTCAGAATGAATTTTTAGGAACCATGGTCCAAGACTTAGTCCCTAAAAAGAAAAAAGAGAAAGAAGTAGCACATAAAAGGTTCTAAGTATAGAAAACAAAGGCCATTAAAGTATGAGGAAGTCAGAATTTAGAGTTCACACATGAACCAAAGGAAAAATAAAGTTAAGTGTTCATACATAACCTTAAAAAAAAAAAAAAAAAAAAGAAAAAAAAAAAAAGAAATACATAGTCTGAATTACAAGAAAGAAGAAAAAGTCTAAGGTATGAGGCCGACAAACAAAGAGTTTTCTCAAGGAACGGTAGGAGATGAGGAAGTGGCCATAGATGAGAGGGATTGCTGATTTCTGGCCTCCAAGTCCTACAACACCTTTTGGGCACAAGCCAAAACCTTCTTGGCAGCAGTAATCTCAGTGTTAAGATCCTTGGTGACCCTCTTTTAAAAAAGAGTGTGACCTATTAACTGGAGGTACTCCAATACGAAGGACAAGTTGAATTTCACCTCCTTGAGATCCTGCACTACTCCCCTCCTTTCCAGGAGCCTCTCCTTAGATAGAGAATCAAGTGGGGTGCTCTTTAAAGAAACCAACACACCACAATGACACTCTAGCCGGGCGTTCCCCAAGAATGCACCTCCTCTAAACCCATTGGTGAAGTCCCCATGGACTCTGAATAGTCCATCCAAAAGTGGCAAACCTTCAACGAGAAAGGAGAATTGGAGGAAGTTGGTGTAAGGTGGTCCAAAATGGTGGAAGTGGCTTGCAAGAAGGCTGTTGAACTCCAGAGAATCAAAATGGGCTAAAAAGTAGGGAGTCCTAAGCTAGGATCCATGACAGCCATTTCTGTGGTTTCCTCCATTGTTGTGTCCTTCTCCTCAAGAAGAGAATGACCACCAGGTCTTAGAATGATTTGGGGGATCCTAGTTTGAACCTTAGTAGCGTGAATGGGTGGAAGGGATCCCCTAGCTCCTTTAGCAGTTACAGGCCTAGGCTCCTTGGTCCCCATCTTAACATCTACAGGGTTGATAAAGTCATGAATAGAGAGAAGTACATAAAGCAAAAAAAAAAAGAAGAATAAGAAAGAGAGAGGTGGAATAAAGACTAAGTACCAGTTTCTTTCATAAGAGCTTCCTCTCGAACATCATAAATTGTTTTAACCACTATTAGGGATCCGCCTACTTGTTCTTTTGGTTCCTCGGTGGGCTTTGCAAAAGAACACACAACATGTTGAAGAAAAAGGGAGGAAATCCTATATTGAAACCAAAGGAAGAAAGAAAGACAAGGTCACAAAAGGGGAAGCACACCTTCAAGAATTTCTATTTCCAAGGTCAAATCAGTGATAGTTTGGGGATTAACTCAGCCTATGAAGAAGGAAGGGACTTAGAAGAAACACAAACTGGTATAAATTAAAGGAAGGACAAGAGATAAGATAAGGCCAACCAACTCTAGTAGATGAAGTTGTTGGGAAATTTAGACCCTGGTTGATAGAATTAACAAGTTTAGAATCCAAGTTGTTAATTAGATTTATTATGAATAAAACTTGTTAAAACAAACAAACATTAATATCATGTCAAAATCATGCAGTGGAAATAATAAATAAGATAAGATATAATGACCTAAGAAAACCAATGAAACCAACTAGTTTCACAGTAAAAAACTTGGGGGGAAACCTTCCCAAAAAGCAATCCACTATAGTAAAGTGAAGTTTCATATCTAGTACAAAACCTTTGTCCCTAGACTCTACAATCCCCGTAGATGAACTCACAGCAGAAACCTTCTACCGCTTCAGAACTTCTGAACTCATCAATATATGAACACCACTTTTTTTTGTGTTGCACAGATCCTAGTACATGACTAACTCCTTTGCACGAATCCTTATATGTGACTCACTTACCAACTTAAGGAAGAAGAATGTTGGTTGCAAAGTTCTTCACTTCATTAACAATGAAGATCAAGAAGCACTTGGTTACAAAAACCTAAGGCGCAAAGACGTAGTAGCTTCTTTTAGAGAGAATAAGATATCGATCACCTTTTGCATATGTTCTCCTTGTATTCTCATATGTGAGGGCCTCTAAAATAAGCCTTATATAGGTCTAGGATTATGAGAAAAGAAACCCTAAACAAATACAAAAGCTTGGCCCAAAAATTAGATCTAAAAATTCTGATTTCCCGTAACCTCGATAGATAGCAGGTGTCGAGCAGGTGTTGAGAAGGTGTCGAGGTTTAATGAGGCTCGACAGATACAGCTATCGAGGAGGTGTTGAGAAGGTGTCGAGGAGACAAAAACTTTCTCAATCGATCCACCAGGTGTCAAGATTGCGATAAGGAAAAAGCTTAAGAAACTCGATAGATAGCTAGCTGTCGAGAGGTGTCGAGAAACTGTCAAGCTATCTGTCAATAGGTGTCGAGCTATCTATCCAGCTTTATTGAACACCTTTTCTTCACTTGTTTCTTGGTCCAATCTTCATGGCTTTAATACTAAACTTGAACAACTTGTTTCTTAAAGTATTAAACACATCTTAGATCTACCAAAATACAAGTAAAATGCGTTTTGTCAAAGGATTAGCCAACTACATAAAATATATCCTTAACAATCTCCCCCTTTGACAATCCGTGACAAAACCACAACTAACAAATGAGCATATGAGAGAAGTCATAAATCACTCAACTCATATTCACTTGTTGAATACAATAAAATATATCCTAACACAAACTCTTGAAAAACTTTGCAAAAAGAGAGTTTATGGCAAGCAGACTTTGACAACCTATATTTCTGAAATATTTTAAACAAAACTCATCAAGGCATCTTATGTAAAATAGAAATAATAGGTTGCATACAAGTAAAGAAACATGTGTATAAAGAAAGAAAAGAAACAACACATGTAAAGATAGGTGAGAAAAACATACATCAAAATATCATATAATAAAGATAAGTACAATGTATGTAAAAATGGTCACAAAACCCAAGGTACAAGAAGAAGGAGATGCACTCCCCCTAACAAGATGAAACACATGTCCCCCTTACAAAGGAATGTATTTCTCCTCCTAACATGTACAAACCACAAAGTCTCCACAATTTCTTCCCCTTTTTGTCACGATTAACAAAGGGTACAAGAAGCTAGAAAGTTTCACCCGAGAAACATAAAGATGATCAAGAATGATCAAGGGGGCACAAGAAATCCATATAAATGCATAAATGTAATGAAACAAGATGTGTTGGATGACAAGATAATAGAAGGATGCAAAACATGTGAAAAACAAATCTCTCAACAAGAAAAAATGTTAAGCACATAGATCCCAAAACATACACACACACTAAATAAGTTTAACCAATTTTATATTTCAAAAACAAGTCAAGACAGTTTAGTGAGTATACAATAGCACATGTAAAACCTTTGTGATGGCCAAATCACATTGTACCTATACATGTATCAAGAGTAGCAAAGAATATTGCGTGTTGTGTGTGAAAAATATCGCAAGATTGCATATGTGTATACATGTTATGACGATCTGAGATATGAGAAAATAACTTTAACTCACATACAATCATAAATGTTTGATGGGGACTATCACCTTCGAGGTACATCCTATAACTCCTACATCTCCTCGAATACACGCTTGCAGCCATATTTAAAGCATATTTGATCTTTTTTCTTTTTATTTTCTTTGCATATTTTCTTTTATTTAACATATCATGCATGGGCATATAAAAGAGAGAAAAGAAATACCCAACATGTTAAGTATAGACATTGCACTTTTGCTATGTCGAAGCACACGGATGTCTTTGACACTGCACTTTTGCTATGCTGAAGCATACAGGTGTCTTATTATGATTGGCGGGCAACAGTGGTGAGATGGTTATTTATGCCTTAGGATTTTCTAGTCCTACCCGTCAAAAAGAGTGATATGAGTGTTAAGTTTAAGAGATAACTTAATCTTACTCATCACAAATAAGAGCCACAAAGCTCATTTGCTTAGTTGTACATAGAGATGCTCATCTAAGTTACAAAAGATACAAAGTTTAGAAACTTTGTTTCAATGGTCATCCAAGGTACACAAGTACCAAAGTACACAAACACACACTGTTTTTGTATTTTTATGATTTTTTCTTTTTTATTTTTATTTTGAAAACAAAAAAAAAATAAAAAAAACTAACCAACCAAACAAAAACAGACAAACAGCATGAAAGCATGAAAGAAAGATGCAAATGCATGAAGGCTTGATAGAAAGGTGTAGATGCATGAAAACCTGATCTCAAAAGCAGATAAGAAATCAAGTAAAGAGAGTCCTACTTTAGATAGAAATAATTAAAGTAAAGGACAAACAAAAAAAGACAATTAAGTCTTAGGCTCCTTTCTCACCTATACAGCATGAGTCTTTGGCTGAGAAGATGAAAATGCACGTGTCCTAGTATGTCTACTAAAGGACATAGAAGAATTAAAATTCTTCTAAAATTGAGTTAAAAAGCTCAAAGTTTTTAATAACTCTCCAAACAAAGGTGTAGGTCCTTGAGAGGAAACCTGTGACCGTTTGGACAATTGCTTATGAGGATACAACTTAAAGCAATTAGAACGAATGTGTCCAGTAACACCACAATGATAACAAACATGAGGTCTAATAAAGGATTTAGAATTAGACAAATCAGTTTTGGATTTCATACCCTTATTACCTTTCTCAGATTGTGGCACAAAGACAGTCCTTGATCCAGAAGCCGTGGAAGAGGAGGGGCTAGAGGAAATAGCATATCCTAAGCCAGTCTTATCAGAACTAGGCTTTTGAGCATTCAATACCTCATCAAGTTTTGCACTAGACATCCTCTCTATTTGAGTTCTAGCTTAACTAAGCTCAACCTCAAGATTCTTGACCTTCTCTTTTAATGAGGTGCTCTCCACAACAAGAGTCTCAACTAATCTTGTAGTCTCATCTAGCTTAACTAACAGATCAGCTTTTTCAATGGTGGTGATCTTGGCATGGAATCTTTCAGGTAAGGACCTAAGGATTTTTCTAACAATCTTGGATTCTACTATAGATTCTCTAAGGTTGAAAGTAGAATTCACAATATCCTTGAGTTTAGCATAGAACTCATCAAAGATCTCATCCTTCTTCATTCTTATTTCTTCAAAATTACTAGTGAGTTGTTAAAACTTCACAGTCTTTACTGCCTTGGTACCTTCATAGGTGGTCTCAAGAATAGTCCAAGCTTCCTTGGCAACTTCTGTAGATGATATTTTATTGAATTTCTCATTGGTCACCCCATAAAAAAAAAAAAAAAAATCATTCAAGGCCCTACTGTTGAAATTTGCTGCAGTGATTGTTGCATCATCCCAATCTAGCGGTGCTTCCTCTAGCTTAATCCAGCCAACTTCAACAGCTTGCCATACATGTTCACCTAAAGCTTGCAAAAAGACTTTCATATGAACTTTCTAGTACGCATAATTAGTTCCATCAAATAAATGAGGTATAAATAAAGATTGTCCTCTATTTATGACAACAGGGGTCAATGGATCACACTTAAGAAATTAATCCAATCAGAGTGAACCCGCTCTGATACCACTTGTTGGGAAATTTAGACGTCGGTTGATAGAATTAACAAGTTTTAAATCAAGTTGTTAATTAGATTTATTATGAATAAAACTTGTTAAAAGAAAAAAAAAAACATTAATATCATGTCAAAATCATGCAGCGAAAATAATAAATAAGACAAGATATGATGACTCAGGAAAACTAATGTAACCAACCAGTTCACAGTAAAAAACTTAGGGGGAAATCTTCCCAAAAAGCAATCCACTGTAGTAACGAGAAGTTTTAGATCTAGTACAAAACCTTTGTCCCTAGACTCTACAATCCCCGTAAATGAACTCACAGCAGAAACCTTCTACCGCTTCAGAACTTCTGAACTCTTCAATATATGAATGCCACCTTTTTTTGTATTGCACGAATCCCAGTATGTGACTAACTCCTTTGCACGAATCCTAATAAGTGACTCACTCACCAACTTAAGGAAGAAGAATGTTGGTTGCAAAGTTCTTCACTTCATCAACAATGAAGATTAAGAAGCACTTGATTACAAAAACCTAAGGTGTAAAGACGTAGTAGCTTCTTTCAGAGAGAATAAAGCATCGGTCACCTTTTGCATATGTTCTCCTTGTATTCTCTTATGTGACGGCCTCTAAAATAAGCCTTATATAGGTCTAGGGTTGTGAGAAAAGAAACCTTACACAAATACAAAAGTTTGACCCAAAAATCAGATCTAAATATTCTTACTTCCTGTAATCTCGATAGATAGCAGGTATCGAGCAGGTATCGAGAAGGTGTTGAGGTTTAATGAGGCTCGACAGATACAGCTATCGAGGAGGTGTTAAGAACATGTCGAGGAGACAGAAACTTTCTCAATCGATCCACCAGGTGTCGAGATTGCGATAAGGAAAAAGTTTAAGAAGCTCGATAGATAGCCAGCTGTCAAGAGGTGTCGAAAAGCTATCGAGCTATTTGTCTATAGGTGTCGAGCTATCTGTCCAGCTTTATTGAACACATTTTCTTCACTTTTTTCTTGGTCCAATCTTCATGGCTTTAATAATAGACTTGAAAAACATGTTTCTTGAAGTATTAAACACATCTTAGATCTACCTAAATACAAGTAAAATGCGTTTTGTCAAAGGATTAGCCAACTACATAAAATATGTCCTTAACAGAAGTTGCAGCCCCAACAGGTCCAAGGATTTACTTAGCAATCACAATTCTTGCTGGATTGGGATTTTCTCCAGATGTAGGACCTTTAGGCCCCGTGGGGTCAGGAGTATGCACAACTCTAGGATCCTAAGCAGCCACAGGGGTGGAAGCTTGCACAAGCTCGATGTCCTTGGCCACATTAAGAGCCCGCTTGGTTTTCTTAGCCACCTCCTTACTCGGAATCTCCTATTTAACACCAGAAGCAGTTGGGGCATGAGATGCTACTGCCTCCTCTAGCAAAAGGTCACCAGCCACAAAGGGAGGCACTTCCACTTATAAAAGAAAGAAAGGAAAGAAGGAAAAAAGAAGTAAGACAACCTAGCAAAATAAAGAGACAGATTTCAAAAAAAAAAAAAAAAAAAAGGATAAGAAAGGGTTATACCACATCATCACCAAAAGAAGGGCTCTTTACTCTCTTAGAACTGGCCTTGCACTTGGACTACAAAAGGAAAGCCTACTAGTGAATAAGAGAAAGAAGGAAATAAACAACAAAAGGAAGAAGAAAAGAAGAAAAATAGCAGCTAATGAGAAAAGACGAGAGAAGAAGGAACAAGGTCTTGCCCTTCTCTCTCTACACAGTGTCTACAATGGCCTTCTACTTACTACGGGTACGCCTAGAGGGTCCTCTAGGAGATCGAGGAATAATGGTAGAGGACCTCGAAGAACCTTAGGCTGGAGAAGTGATAGCTACAGAAGAAACCCCATTAGGGGAACCCACAAGACTCTGAAGATTAGAAGTCTCTACCATAGTCTTGACTCTAATTTTTGGGATGGTAGGATGGCTGACCTCCTTATCCAAGGATCCCGCCCCAGAGTAGAAAAGTCCACCTCTTTGGGCTCCTTAAGAGCAGCAAGCTATTTACGAGCTGTGGTAGTTTTTCTTTTCTTGGTACCTTGGCCAGCTTTAGTACCCTCAACACCGTTTTCGACCTTAGTTTTCCTACTAGCATCCTTCTTAACCTTCTTTTCCTTCCCCTTGCTAATGGGAGTTACATCACTAATCTCTTCAACTACCCCTTTCTTGATTGGTACACCGATGGAAGAGCCAACAATCAAATCATTGCTAGGCCAAGAAGTAGGGAAATCATTGACATAGGATACCCAGCCACCCCTAGCAAAATGCCACTTTACAAAACTAGTCTTACTGCTTATGTCCTCCCTATTATGCCCAAGCCAACATAATCCAAGAACGATTTATGAATTCTCCTCTAGTAACTGTAGAAACCACTAGAACCAAAAGCTACCCGCTAAGAGCTTGGCACAACAAACTAGGGGCTCCTCTACGACCAATAAGAAAAGGCTTAAAGCCTCAAGAATGCGTCCAAGGAAGGAAGTGAAGGGACAACCTCCTTGAACACTGGTGGGATATCCTAATTAAAGCCAAACTGCCTAAGTACCCGGTGTACAGGATAATGGGTGTACATGGGACCACCTGATGAAGGAACCCTGGGAGCCATGAGGGACTTGTACAAGTAAGGTATGCCAAGCTACTCTCATCTCCTCAGTGCAAGTCAAAAGTGTGCCCCGAGGAATTCAAAAGAGATGATAGGACAGAATCAAAAGCAAACCCAAGGCCAAACTCTCGAGGTGAATGCCAACTTAAATGGCCCCTTTGACCAAACAATTCCATAAGGTTGATAGCCCTGCCCTTTAGATTGGACGATTGAAAGATTATAGGATGCCCGTTTGTGGAACTGCCAAACAACCCCTTGATAACATCCAGTGATCCTTAGAACTTCTCTTTTACATCAAATTCCTACACTTTGCCAAAGTGACCTAGGAACGGTCCCACATGAATATTTGCAACACTCATCAGTGTGAAGTAGATCCAGTTGATAGTAGATGTGACCCAAGAACATAGGGCTAGTGGGTAGTTGATACCCCGGTCCATTTGGATGGCCAAAGGGAAGAACATGGACTTGACTCCGTATCCAAGGAACTCACTAAAGAGAAACTTGCTTAACCACACCATTAGGTTCCTAGCCTGCCTGACAGGCTTCTTCTTTCCTTGGAAAGTGTTCCTGCCCACTTCCCCATCCTGGCTGGTTTACCCAGAAGAAGCAGTACATCTAGCAAAATTCTTAAAAAGCTACTCCTCGACTGCAAGATCCTCAGCAGAAAGTTGGATGTCAAAGGAGCACTCATTGCCAAACATAGGGAGTAGGAAGTTGTTGACCACATCCTTTAAAGTGATGGTAAGTTCACCCACAAAAAATAAGAATGTATGGAGAGAGGGAGACCAATGATGAACCAAGTGCCTAAAACCTTTGGCATCCCTAAAACCTTCTAAATTCCTAGTCATTGCCACTAACTTTAGGATACCAGCCCATTCCAAGCACCTAGCAAAATCTCCATCGGCCAATTCCTCGTCCACCCAGTTAGCCCAACCATGAGCAACCTAAGGAAAGAACAAATTGGAAATGTACCAAGGATCTTGAAGGGAAAAGGTTGGCCAATCTGAGACTTCTTGTGCCTCCTCTTGCTTTAACCCCACTGAGAAACCTTCACCCTCAGATAGGGTGGGTGATCATTCCTTTCTCTTACATGAAGAAGAAGAAGAAGTCATGGGAGAATTCATGGGACGACCTCTTTGAAGCACAGTGAAAACAAAAAGAGGAAAGAAAAGGGAGAGATAAAGGGGGCGGGGGAGAGAAAAGAATGGTTAAAGGGAGTAAAAGGGGAGAATGAGGGATTTAAGAAGAGGTTCAAGTCTAGGAAAAAGATAGAAAAATTTAGAGAAGAGATTGAAGTGATAGCAATAATGGCATAAAGGGAAAATGTAGAAAGGATGAAGTATTGATAGACATGCTAGTCACTAGAATTAAATTTTTGGAGGACTTGGCTGTCAATTATTGATGGGAGTTATGGAAAATAGAGAGAGTTAACGTAAAAAGAGGGTGTAAATTTGTGAGTTACAACTATTTTATATTGGCTTTAATTCCGTACCAAATTTTATTGTAATTATGTTCAACCTTATGCACCCTGTATTTTATGTGGGATTTCTTGTAAGGGTTGTGTGAATGAGAGAGAGTGTTAAGACTCAAGGCAAAGTGAAGAGCAAGAAGTTTTCGCATGTATCTCACAAGAAGCTTACTCGCGAAGTGAAGCATGTGCGCTGCACATGACTGGAATGCGAAGAGTCAAGACAGGTTCGTGACAGTTGGTTTTCGCGAATGTCTCGCGGGTAAGGCCTTCTTGCGAGATACTTGTGAAACATTCTGTTTTGCCAATTTGTCATATCTGATACACATTATCTGTACCCACACTATATATACCCACATTACCCACAGATGTTAAGGATTGCTTCTGAGAGAAAACCCTAGCCACAACCCTTGAGAGTTAGAGATTGTTATACCCACATTTCTCTACACAATTCATTGTGATTTCCTCAACTCCTACCTCTCCATTTCTATATCCTTGAGAGGTTGCTAGCCTAAATACTTACCACACCCATACTGAGTGTCTAGTGAGGTTTTGGTGCTGCTAGGAAGCATTGAAAGAAGCCATGTTTTGGCAGATGCAATTAAGCATATTGCAGGATTCAGAGAGATAGACAAGACACAGTTCCAAGAAGCCTTGTTGGCGTAGGAGCTTGGAGGGCTTAGGTGCATCAGTTAGATTAAGCTTGAAAGGTCTTTTGCTACTCATGTATCTCAATTGACTATCTAGCAGATCGATTTACCACTTGGAGGGCGGCAGAGAGGTTTTACACCGAGTACTTCAGTTTCCTCTTCAATAACATATCGACATGTTATCTTGTGTTTGCATTCTTCTTCCTTACTCTTTTAGCTTTCATTTTACTACTCTGTTTTAATGATTATGGCTTATAGTAGTTATATTGTTCATCCACTTGCATTTACTCTTTTCCACACTTAGTATAAGTTAGAGTAAAATCAATCGAGTCATAATATTTAAATTCAGGGTCTAAACAACTCTTATGTTTTTAACACATTTTCAAGCTTTCAGAGGGGGAAACTTATCCATTCACCCAACCTTTTTCAAAAAAACTGCCACATCCCTTGAAAATAAAGAGGGGTTACGAGAAGTGTGAGATACAAAAGGTAAGGATCTCAAAGGAAAATGCAGGGGATAAGAATCCTCAATAAAAGAGGAGAAAGGATCCTGAGGAAACAAGAGATCTAGTCACTCATGCAAGGAGAAACAAAAGAAGGATCCTAAAGAATTAATAATTCTATTTACTTGCATGTGGGTTGCAGGCAACCCACGAGCTCGGGGGGCTAAACGTTAAGGTACAAAATGTTACAAGTATTAAGATCCAAAGCAAATGGGCCCTCAAAACCAAGGAAGGCCCAATCTATGAGCCAAGGTTTGGCCCATTAAGAATAGGCAAGAGGGAGCCCAAGCCCATGATAGATATAAGAAAGTAACAGAAGTTTGGCCCAACCTTATTTAAAAGGGGATCCCTAAGGAAGCCTAGGGAGACGAAAGGGACTAGACCAAGATACCTTGGAACTACTAGTGCCAGAGGGGATCATCAAGAAGAGTTGAAGGAGACCAACCAGGATCTAGATGGCACAAGGAGGTGGCTGAAAGCCTTTCAACATGTCAAGAAAGAGTCCACCGATTTGAAGGAAAGGGACAAAGGGTGGGGCAGCCAAAAAGGCTCTGAAATGTCTTTTTAGAAGTTTTGGGAGAAGGATTGGAAGCCTTGACCTAGGAATAACATTTGAACTTGTCCTATCAGGACCTCCCAAAAAAGGAAGGTTAGTTGGGAACTTTTGGGAGATAAACCTCAAAAGAAGGATACAACAAAGCAATAAGGAAAGGACCAGCCACCAATGTTGCTGACACAACATTGGTTTTAGCACCCAAGGCAGCAAAAGGAAGGAATTAATGGCATGCCAAAAACCTTGGAATGGTACTATAAAAGGAAGATGAAGGCATCAACAAAAGGCATTGAGCAACTATTAATCAGAGCATAAAAAGAGCATCAAAGAGATTCACTAAGCTTCAGAAAAAATAAAGAGAAGAGAAAAGCATTGTGAAGGATCCTGTAGCAAGTGCTTGAGGATACACTTGGATTAAAAGGTTTTCAAACCTCACAATTCTTGGAAGCCTAGAAAGAGCTATCCAAATCTGTGACTTTTGAACTTATTTGAACCTTGTGGCACATCCCAGTGAGAAACAAGGTCCAATATACTTAAAAACTTAATACAATGTACTTTAAAACTTAATATAATGAACTATCGCTTTATTTTCTAACGATCCCTGACGTTATTGCTTGCATTTTTCTTGATAATCCCTTTACTGTTTGTTAGCCACTTATTTTACAATATATATATATATATATATATGTGCATGTATGAATGTGTATGTGTTGTAGGACCCATGTTTATGCACAAATTAGTTTGTAATCAGCCCAACACCAGCTACAGTAAACTAACCCCAGTCCACCAACCATTAAACATTATCTCTTTAGAGGTCCAAGATCCTTATCACCTTTTACACCTGGCTATTGTCCAAAATAGGAACCCACAAATGTTTTTGCCTTTTTTTTTTTTTTTTTTTTTTTTTTGTATGACTCGTTGGATTGTTTCATATGTGTTGATGAGGTGGAGATTGATTGGGTTGAATGGATTTCTACCGTTATTCGGATTGGTTGGGTTGTTCCTTTCATTATTGGAAGATTGGTTTCAATGAATTGTCTTCAATTGAGCATAAATTGGAAACTGAAAATCTCTATGATTTTTAAGAATGCCCATCCGATGTAGAAACAATGATGAGAGAGGAATGGATGGCTATAATTGGTCAATGATAGCATTTTTTCCCCCATTATGTTTTCTTGTTTATTTTTGTTAGGACATATGTGGTTCACTTGTTAAGAACATATGTCATTCTTTTATGTAATTGGCTAATCCTTTGACAAAAAGTATTTTACTTGTAATTAGGTAGTTCTAGATGTTTTTAATATTTCAAGAAACTGTGTTTCAAGATCAAGTGTTAAAGTCATCAAGTCTGTCGAAGACACAAGCTAAAGAAGTGCAAGTTCATTAAAGCTCGATAGCTAACATGTGTTGAGGTTTAGAAAGCTGCTCAAACCTGTGTGCTCAACACTTGCTCGACAACTCCTATCTGTTCAGGTTTATGAATCTCAAAATTTTGATATGATTTTCTTGGAATCTGTGAATGTGTCTTTGGGTTTCTTTTCTTCTAACCCTAGACATATAAAAGGATTATTTTAAGGGCCATCAAAGTGTACACAAGTTGCACAAGCATTGAGCAAAGTCTATTCAAGCAAATTGTGATCGGAGACAAAGTTTTTCCCTAGTTCATCACTCTTGAAGAAGTTGCTGTGTATTTGTACCAAAGGGTTTTGTGACCAAGCATCTTCTTGATCGTCATCAGTGGGATTGACTGAAGAACTTTGTAGCCAACAAACTTCTCTAGTTAGTGATTGAAGTCACGTACTAGGATCCGCACAATTGGTTAGTCACGTACTTGGGAGCCGTGCATCAAAGGAGAAATTGTCACTATAGAACAAGTCCAATTGGGTATTGGGATAAGGGTTCAATTGTAGGTTGGTATAAGGTATTGAGATTCCTTTACTTCTAATTGCTTGTTGTGATAATAGTGGAGTTCCGAGAGTGGTGCCTTAGAATCACCCGGTGGGGTTTTTTCCATGTAGGTTTTTCCCATTTGTAAACAAATCACCGTGTCAATTTATTTTATGCTGCATACTTTAGTTATTGGTGATTTGTTTGTGTTACCATGCACTTTGCATGTTAATTGGATTAATTAATTCAACTTGGCTAATTAATTAATTTATCACAAGAGATCAATACGTTGTTTGGCCTATCAAGTTTAAACTGTTTGGTTACTGTGAATCCATAGGAAAAAAGTGAGAAATTTTCGACAATAAATGAATGCTACAAGAGGAGATTAATTAAAAAAAATTGAACAAAAAAAAATTCACTTTTTTTTTTCTTTTTCCAATTTGAAAAGGGAAAATATCGATTTTAATTTTTTAAAATTTTTCCATATTTTTATTTTTATTTTTGAATTTAAAATTTTCAAAAAAAAAAAAAAAAAAAAAAAAAGATTTTGGATACTTAACAACAATCCCTTAACAAAAACTAATGATAGGACCCAAATTGAATAAAGTTAAAAGATAGATGATTGAATTGAACTAAATTAAATTTTAGGTAAACTTTGATAGTGCAATTTGTATTTTAGCATAAAACCTATTAAATATAGGTGGTTAATCACACCTTAGAATTTTAATTAACGTTAGTGTGGGGCCTAGGATTTTGGCGACCCCAGCCCGCTTTATATTAAGCCCAAAGCCCACGCCGAGGATGAAGAATCGTTTGAGGATGAGCGTAGAATGCCCAAGTTGCCAAGACATATCGCCGAGGATGATCCTGTCCTCGGCCATCTGAGACCATAGAAAGGAGGGGCAACATGCCACCAAAGGCGGCCACTCTAAGCATCCCAAGGAAAAGACAAGTATGATAGGTCATCCAAGGAAGTATGGTGGAGGAGCAATTCAAGGAGAAACTGTCACCTCCACATTAAATGCGCACAACTAACATTCTTGCTGCATTAATGGAGAAATGACCTCTGAACAATGCTGCCTTGGTTGCTGCAACTCACAGAAGGTTGGGTAAAGTGGCTGATGAGACCAGTAGTGAGAGATAGGAATGGATAATCAACAAGTGGAAGAAAAAGATCATTGGAGAAGGAAAATATAATAGGGAAAAACAGATCAAAAAGGGGGGGAATCAGGCAACCATCCTCATTCAATAATTATCACAAAGCTCCTCAGACTATGTTGATGACAAAATTTCTTAGATAATCTCAGTTCATTTATGTCTGATTGTTATGACCATCATATTGACCGTTGTCCATGCACTAAAGTCTAGTTTTTTATCCCACTCTCTACAAATTCATTGTATTGGGCTAGTTGGATCTAAGTCCACTCATCCAGCAAAAAAAGTGTTCAAATCCAATCCCTACAATCGGCGTCATCTATGGGAAGAATTTGTGCATTAGTAAGTGCAACGGTAAATCATGATGAGCTACCATCAGCAAGGGTCCCTAAAGAGGGTCATTTTAGTAGTCCCCTCAAGTATACGCTTTGAGGTACTGACCACGTGGAGAGGATTGCTAAATGGAGCGTAGTCCCAGGGGCTTCTGACATCAAGTATACACCCCGTGCATCTAACAAGGGGCTAGTCCTCGTGGGACTGGTAACCCGGAAGGAATATATTGATATCCTGGAACTTTTTGATGCGGTTAAACAGAACCTAGGTTAGGCCGGGTCCTCGGACCTCCTACTTCGGGAAGGCCAACGTGCACTGGCGACATTCTTTGATGATTGCGCAACCAGCGGTACGAAACACATGGCTATGATCCTGATTGTTCCTACATTGCTAGCTTATTTAAAGTTAGCGACTGAGTGCTACCGTCGATTTCGTTAAAGTCGGAAGATAATTTTTCATTACTGTTAACAACACCAATTCCAAGTCCCATTGGAGGGAAAAACAAGAACACACTCACTCATGAAATAATTATTGTAGAGACATGAAAGATTCAAAAAGTAAAGCAAGCAAAAAGTGCAACCTTTTTATTAAATAAAGGAAAAGTACATCATACACCAAATGGCTTAGGCAGGCTTGTTCTAAAGCTAACTATAGAAACAGAGGCTTAGGCAAGCTTGTTCTAAAGCTAATTATAAAAAGAGAGACTAAGGTAGGCTTGTTTTAAGGCTACCAATAGCAATTGAGCTAGTATGGATGGTACCGGCGATGAGAAAGGAGAAGAAGCGGAAACGCTTGATAGCCCCATCCCAAACAAACCTCCATTGAATGTCCTACCATCAAGATGAGACCCAAACTTTGCTGCACTGAAAGTCTGATGCGATTCACACCCGCTTTGGCTCCCGGTTGAGGAAGGAGGGTCTTCTTGCTTGCTCGATTAAAAGGTAGGATCATCTTTGGCCTCCGCTTCCTTTTCCTCAACTGTGTCGTCCAGGATCTGGGCGACATTCTTGTTTCTTGAAAGGGGCTTTGCTTCCTTGCCCTCGCCCTTATCCAGGGCCACTCCATTTCCTTATGCCTTGAACACAATCTTGTCGAAGTCCTTGGAAATATCTAGAGGGTTGAGAACTTAAAGTTCTTGTTGAACTCAAGAATTTGTAAAATGTGAGAGAACGATTCCCCCATAGCGCCTTATATAGAAGGCGAAGGCTGATGGAAATTAATCCGCACAGAATTCGAAGGAAGAATTATAAGTAATATTAACCCCGACCAATTTCCAAAGAGGCCACCAACCGCTGGATCTACGTTAATCCACAAAGATATTAACGAAGGCATGCCTTACATACCGAAACGTCAAGTACATAACTCGAACAGCCAAGAGATGCCTTGTAACCAGAAGTGGCGAAAAATTGGTGCGATGGGGCTATTGTCACATGTGAGGGTGGAAGGCCAAGCCGCCCTTGTCCAGGTCAATGTTGGGCTAAGGGCCCAATATGAGGAAGAGCCCCTCCTTGACAAAGCAAGGCCAAGACTGTTATCACTTCAAAAGCAAACTTTCCGACGCCGAGGACAAGTTCCTTCATGCCAAGCAATAACGATGAAACACTAAACAAAACCAAGGTCTTACATGGTCCTCAGACTCAAACCTATGGTGAAACTAGTTACTTCAAAACCAAATACTAGACAAAACCAAGGCCTTGCATAGTCCTCGGACTCAAACCTATGGGGAAACTAGTTACTTCAAGACTAAGTACTAGACAAAACCAAGGTCTTGCATGGTCCTCAGACTCAAACCTATAGGGAAACTAGTTACTTCAAAACTAAGTACTAGACAGAACCAAGACCTTGCATGGTCCTCGGACTCAAACCTATGGGGAAACTATTTACCTCAAGACAAAGTACTAGACAGAACCAAGGTCTTACATGATCCTCAAACTCAAACCTATGGGGAAACTAGTTACTTCAAAACTAAGTACTAGACAGAACCAAGGTCTTACATGGTCCTCAGATTCAAACCTATGGGGAACTAATAGAACCAAGGTCTTGCATGGTCTTTGGACTCAAACCTTTGAGGAAACTAGTTACTTCAAGACTAAGTACTAGACAGAACCAAGGTCTTACATGATCCTCAGACTCAAACCTATGGGGGAACTAGTTACCTCATGACTAAGTATTAGACAGAACCAAGGTCTTGCATAGTCCTCGGACACAAACTTCTGGAGAAACTAGTTACTTCAAGACTAAGTACTAGACAGAACCAAGGTCTTGCATGGGCCTCAGACTCAAACCTATAGGGAAAATAGTTACTTCAGAAGACTAAGTACTAGACAAAACCTAGATCTTGCATGGTCCTCGAACTCAAACCTGTAGGGAAACTAGCTACTTTCAACAAAACAGAGCGTGAGCATTCACCTAAGTTGCAAGCACGGCTAGAGGGGAGTCTGGTGCCATGGATCCCTTACCCCAATCTACTTCAATAAAAATGTGAAATGAAAACGAGTCCATGAGCACCAGTTAAAGCACTTCAAGTGCTGAAATGCTCTCTTAGGCTCTGCAAGTTTATGAAAGGCGTATGTTTGTATAAAGTGTATGTTGCGAACCAGAATCCTTTGTGATTCATCTAAAGGGGAAACAAGTTGCATTGATATAGATTGTTCAGTTTTTTATTAGAACCTAAGGCAGAATTTACATCATAGTTTCATCGTTTTTAATTACCCCAAGTACTATTGGCACACCGCTAGGATTAACCAAGTATTGAGCAAAGCATTAAAGCAAGATAAATAAAGGGAAGTGTCATTCAAAGAAATAAAAATAAAATAAAATGAAAAGAAAAGAAGACTATAATGGCCCTAATCAACAAAATAAGATAGCCCGTCGAGATGAACTTGATAAATAGCCTGTCCTTAGGGGTCTGCCGAGAGGTTTTGTCTGATGCCTTGGGATCTAGCTCGAAGGGGCAATTTCGGGGGACTATTTCTCGACAAGAGGAGCCTAAGAGTCAGCAAGTGTGGCTTGGGAGTCAACAGGGGGCTTGACCACATCCTCGGGCGCTTTTTGATTACTAGTTTCTTCTTTCCCCAACGCCCCTTAGTGCTCAATCTCCTCGACAGGCTTATCAGTTGAAATTGGATCCTTGGCAGCATTGGCCTAGCCTTCGTCTGTCGCTTTAGAGGTGGTGCCAGCTTCGGAGTTGGCGGAGGCAACCTCATGAATGGCGGGGGGGGGGGGGTTGAGGGGGTAGAATACTCTCCCGGCCCTCCTAAGCTTAGACGAGGCCTCAACCCCAGCTTGGTTGAAGGCCTCATTCCAAGTCTAGAAGTAGTAGCATCTACATACCTCAAGTACTTGAGCCTTGAGATTAGCCTCTGTCTTAGCCACTTCCGTAGCAAAAGCCTCCTCCTCTACTTGCTTCTTAGAGCTTTCAGCCTCTGTCCTCGCAAACTCGGCCTCTACTTTAGCCTCCAAGGCCTCGTCCCTGGCCCATTCGGTGGCATTTCTAGCCCCCTTTGCCTCAGCCAGTTTCTTTTTCGGGTCGGCAATATGCTCGTTGGCCATCTGCAGCTGACCCTTAACTTCCAATAGGCGCCCTGTCAAGTCCTCGGCCTGTTTTTTAGCGCCAGCTAGGCCGATACCACACTATCTCTGGCCCTCGTCATCTCCTTTAGCTCCTCCCTTGCCTTCTTGAGATTAGCCTCGGAGTTCTTAAAGGTATTTGCGACATCCAAGTACTTGCTGTGCTCCTGATCCAGGGCCCTACTCTGGTTATTGGCTTCCTCCTCCAGCCTAAAAGTGGCCTGGACAGCCTACTAATCGAAATAAGCATACAGTAAGTTAGGACTAAGGCAGAAGTGTCAAAGGTCTTACCATACCCAGGTACCTCTTGAGATTAAGAACCTCCGGTCTCCTTAAGGCCCCCAACTCGGCCATGTCAGTGGGGAGTAGCAAGGACCTCTCTAGAGCATCGGCCACAAAAGTGTCTTCGCCCCCTCAGAAGTCCCTAAGGGAGGCGTCATCCGTTAAGGGCTCCCTATGAAGCATGGTGGTAGGCAGTCAGGCCTGGGGCTTGGACTGCCGGGCGACCGCCTTTTCCTAGCCCTGGTGCCCAATCCTCAACTACTTGGAAGGTCGTCAAGCTTCATCCTCCTCCTGGGAAGAGCGAGATCTCCCCCCATCCATTGGATCTTTGCCTTTGAATGGCCTCTTCCTCTTCGGACCGGCGGACTCAAGCTGATGAGTCAGGGTCGGCTGAACGGAGGGTGACCTAGTCTGCACAAGCTGAGGCTTGGGTGGAGGAGAAGGAAGCTTGGATTATTGCTTCCCTGGCACATCTTTCCTTGGCTGGCCTTTAATCAGATCAAACAGGATGGTCGAGACTTCTTCTTGAAACCCATCTCGGCCTGAGAAGAAATCCCTTCTGATAAGATATCTGCCTCAGTCAAGTTAGGGTCACCTAGGTCATGAAAGGGATTCTTGGACAAATTCACTTGGTTAAAAGTGCCAAATTCGTCCTCGGACGGAACTAAATCAGTAACTTCCTCTTCTTTCACGGCTCTTTCTCCCTCGTCCTCTACAACCTGACGAGATGAAGAAGGGCCTGGCAATGGGATGCCCTCTAGAATAGGAGACCCTTCAAGGAGTAAAAACTCGTGCTCCACTACGAATCTTTGGCTCTGATCACGTACTTCAGAGCCGAGAACGACTTTTGGCTTGGATCCTACCCGAGGATCTTGTGAGCAGCCCTAACTTGATTGTCGGCTTTGTTCACAAAGATCTCCGTCCTTAGTACAGTCTCCAAGTCTTCCTTGTTTACCAAATGGAAGTGTCGTCCGAAAGCGTGTGGATCTGCAAAAAAGAAAGCACGTTCATATTAGGAGCAAAACAATGCAAACTACAATAATACAAAAGATCAAGTCCTCTCATACTCTAGGCACCTCACCTGGTGTCCGCTCCTCTGTTGGACAATGAAGGCCATCATGCCATTCCACGGACACAATGAGAAAGTCCTTATTTAGCCTTTTACTGGACTCGATGAGGCACTGAATAAGCCTAACCTTATCTTCCCTCATCTTCATGTAATAGGATTTGCCCTTTAGGTGTTGGAGGTTGTAGCACCAATTTACATCGTGATGGGTTAACCTCAACCCCATCTTCTCATTTAAGGCATCCATGCAACCCAGGATCTTGAACACGTTAGTGGCGCACTGGGTAGGGGCTAATTGAAAGTGCCTAAGGTAGTCCTTCATCACTGGCCCCATAGAGATTCTCATACCGCCTTTAAGGAAGGCGATTATGGGAATCACTACTTCACCCACCTCCCTTCTGATATACCAATCCTCCTCTTCACAGTACCTCAGACCCACGTTACTTGGTATCCTATAATCGACGATGAATTTCTTCATCGCCTCCTCAAACTCAACCAACTTCTTAAACCTACCCATCCTAAAAAGCAGCTAAGAGACTCAGGGAAGAGCGAAAGAAAGAGAGGAATAACGGGAAAAGAAAATCAAAAAGGGGAAAACATGAGATAGAGTAAGAAGAAAACTTACAAAAATGAGGAAAGGCTCCTAGGACAGGCTTTCTATGTTGCGAAGAGACGCAAGTTGGGTTGGAGAATTAACCGGATTCAAGGTGTGTGTGCAAGAACTCTTGAATGCAAAAGTAAAGAGACAAGTCGGTTCAAATGGGTATTTATACCCTCAATAAAAAACAACTGTGCGGGGTTTCCCGCCCATAAAGGCAAAAAATGTCCACCGTTAGATTACCATCACATCGTTGAACGTGGGGAGCATAGAGCAACCAGAATTTAATATGGGTGCGCGCTGTATATCGAGGCGCTAGAGACGTGCATTGGACAGGTGAAAAGACTCTTGCGCTGATGTAGGACAAGACTGGACAAGCCATGACAAACGCCCAAGGACATCAAAATCCTCCTTCTCGTCCGAGGATTCGGACAGCAGAATTTTGAAGGGCTATTATGGGGCCTAGGAATCTAGCAACCCAAACCCGCTTTATATTAAGCCCAAGGCCCACGCTGAGGATGAAGAATCATCCGAGGATGAGCATAGAATGCCCAAGTTGCCAAGAAATATCACTGAGGATGATCCTGTCCTCAGCCATCTGAGGCCACAAAAAGGAGGGGCAACAAGCCACCAAAGGCGGCCACTCTAAGCATCCCAAGGAAAAGACAAGTATGATAGGTCATCCAGGGAAGTATGGTGGAGGAGCAATTCAAGGAGAAACTGTCACCTCCACATTAAATACGCACAACTAACGTTCTAGCTACATTAATAGAGAAATGACTTCTGAACAATGTTGCCTTGGTTGCTGCAACTCACAGAAGGTTTGGTAAGGTGGTTGATGAGACAGGTAGTCAGAGATAAGCATGGATAATCAACAAGTGGAAGAAAAAGATCGTTGAAGGAGGACTATATAATTGGGAAAAATAGATCAAAAAGGGGGGGAATCAGGCAACCATCCTCATTCAATAATTATCGCAAAGCTCCTCGGACTGTGCCAAGGACAAACTTTCTTAGATAATCTCAGTTCATCTATGTTTGATTGTTATGACTATCATACTGACCGTTATCCATGCACTAAAGTTTATGAAAACTTGAAAATGTGTTGAAAACACAATAGCAATTTAGACCCCCAATTAAAAAAAAGGCTCGATAAATTTTACACTAACTTAATACTAAATGCGGAATAGTGTAAATATGAGCGAATGAACAAATAAACTACTTTAATCCATAAACTGAACAACACAGCAGTATAATGGAATATAAAAGAGCAGGGAAGAAGGATGCAAACACAGAAAACACCGAGACGTGTTTTCGAAGAGGAAACCGAAGAATTCGGCGAAAAAACCTCTCCGTCGCCCTCCAAACAAAAATCGATCTATTAGACAATCAGTTGGGATATATAGGTTAACAAGAGACCCTCCAAATCTAATCTACGCGATGTACCTAAGCCCTCCAAGTTCTTACTCCAACAAGGCTTCTCGGAACTGTATAGAAGAACCACACGGTGGCACAAAGGGAGAGAGAAAAGGACAAAGTAAAAGGCATGAACTCTGCACTTTTGGTTCTTATAACTCGCATCTGCAATTTAAAATATTATAGCTTCATGATTTGAAAGTTGTATATATATATAGATAATAGTACCCATCATGCATGATATATATACATGATGGGTATATATCATGCATGATGGGTACTAGCGCATATCCATCCAATGGCATTAACACGTTTGGACCCCTTTAAAAGAAAGATTGTGGTTACCGTAACCAAACCGGAGGCCCCCATATTGCCGACTACTAATCTCGTTGTAAAAACCTGCAAATGCACATTAAACGAATTTAACCTTTTCTTATATCAAATTATCAATAAGCCATATAGCTAACACAGTTGAAACTTAAAGATCATTGCAATGACTGTTTGTAAGCATGATTATTCTTTTGGTGATATAATAAATAATTAGTCACTTACATTACATAGAGGAAATATAGGGGAGATATCTCATATTCTTTTTCTTTTTCTTCCTCTTTCCCTATTTTTCATTATTTCTTTCTCTTTTTTTTCTTTTCTTTTTTTTTGGGGGGGGGGGGGGGGGGGGGGGGTGAAAACAAACCAAATATCATTCATTCATGAAACAGCAATTGTCAAAGTACAAAGCCTCGAGAGCTGGTGGTGGAGGCTCTTCCAACCACACAAGTTCATCATCTTTATTATTATTATTATTATTATTGGTTTTAAAGGAAGAAATCATCAATTATTTCTTTTATTTTGATTTTATACAGACGTACTCAAATTACTTTCACACACAAAGTTGTTGTACTATTACCTTCTCTTTCTTCGGGGCATATATAATGTACAAAGTCAAGTAAATTACTTCAATAACGCAGCCAATGCCATTGATGGTAATGATCAAATAAGCGTTTGTCTTGAGGAAACCATAAATATTATAAAAACATTGCACGAAGAAGGGAAATCACATAAGGTATGGATTGGAACCCCTCTGATGACTTCTTGCAAATTTTGTAAAATGTTGGTCTGTGAGAGAGGAGAGTTAGGTTAGCAGCAATGTCATGTGACTTTTTCATATGTAAAAATATAAAATTGTTTTTCATAGTTCCTTACATTGGCGCCATGAACACAAAAAATGACACAATGTTACCTACATACAAAAAGAAATCCCATTATTAGCTACAAAGAATTCACATAAAATGAAATGAAATTTGATATATCTCATGGAAATTGAGTAGCACTGTGAAGATTTAGTAAACAATTGCAAGGTAAAAAGTCTATAATCTAGAAAAAGCTTCTTAAAAGATGATCTTAGGGACAGTTAATGGAATTACTCGTGAAGTGATTTTAAAAGAATTATATTAATTAAATATGAGAACTAAAATATAACCACATATATAAAATAAAAAATAAAAAAACTAAAGGCATCATTATACCTAACAGACCAAATATGAGAGACGATTGATGTTCTGCTAAGAACCCCATGCTAGTGATGCAATGTGAGAGACCTAAGAATATCTGGGAAACCTCTTCGTATATATATCTATTTAGGACTACGAAGAGCTTCAAATGGAACTATCCCAATGCCTTCTCTTATATAACCCCAAAAAAGAGTTTGGTGGTTTGGTTTCTATTATCTTGTTTCTAATTCTGATATGGTTATTAGAAACTTGCCAACCCATGCACGACTTTAGATATAATTAATATAACAGCCAAAGTTTGCCACAAAAATCTGCCAACCCATTTACTTTGAAACTGAGTAATGTGATAACCATGTCACATTATAGTAGGGGTGAGGAGCAGGAAAATAAAGAAACAATTAAAATTGAACATTAATTATCTCACAAACAATTCTAAAAGATGTTTGCTCTAATCAATATTCCATAATATCATCAAGGATCGACCTAAATACACTAGCCCACGTATGCTATTGTATATTAATTTAGTTGGCTAACTAAAAATTTGATTGACTCACCTAGATCATGTAAGTGATGGCTTTTACTAATAACCGATGCATGCCAAGGTAATCAAATTAAATATGGGTTGTAAACGTGTTACGCCAAACCCAGATCTAACATGTCCAAAATCAGTTCATTCACTTCATTATTAAGCTCGAGTTTAATCTTTATTTTTAGCTAATCGCAAACCTGTGGGTTTCAGTTAGCTCAACTGGTAAAGTCTTTGTAGACACTCAATTTTGCACCCATAATTTAATTTTGAAAGATGGTTGAAATGATCATTCTAAGTACTCCAAAAATCATAATTGCATTTCATGCATTAAATCATTCATCACATTTCATAAAAATGATGATCGCAACGGTATGTCTAGTTCTTAAATCGAACTGTCGGATTGAAAGATATCACAAGATCAAGTTTTCATGGTCTACATGCGTTTCATTTTGGTGAAACAAATCATGGGTGATTAATAGAAATTAATTTTGATTGGTCAATAATTAAAAATGATTAAGTAATTTACGTGATTGGTCGTTGAATTTGATTAAAATGAGTTTGGTTGCATAGGAATAAAAGGATGGTATGATAATACGGGAATTATTGATAATTAGGCTTTCAGAAATAATTATCATTCAAATAATTATTCTTTTAAGGACTTAATTATCAAATTAAAATGGATTTTATTTGGAATACAAGTTTGAAAAATTTCCAAGTACAAATCGTAACACAGAAAATGCCCAAAAAAGAGTCCAAAACAAACCAGAAAGGAAAACCAAGCTGACCACTAAGGAGTGCCAATCGGCACTTCCACGATGCTTATTGGCATAGGTTTTAAGTCCCGCCCAAAAACATTCAGCCTAGGTCTAAACTTATCAAATTCGATTTTTTGATGATAAAACTTGACCTAATTCAAATTTATTGATTTTGTAAGCAGCCCTACCTTATTTTTCAAGTAGACACACCTCTATAATTAAATAGAGGAGAAAATTTAGAATTTACCACCCCTCTCTCCCCTTACGTTGAAGAAATTGTGGAAGCTCTACTTTAGAAATTTCTTTACAGTAAGCGATACTATTTTAGATCTCAAAGAGGTTCATCTCCTTTGACCTCTAAAATACTCCTTTCTTGCAGAATACATTTGATGGTGTACTATGAATTAAGCCAACTCCAAGCTCATCCATAATGGTCGTCTGTGGAAGAATGGGGACTTTATAGAATAGTTGTCTATGAAAAGGTCATCCATCAACAAAGGTGCTTGGACGACCCCCAAACGAGGATTCCAAGCATGTTCCTCTACCCAAGTTAATGAAGTGAACCACATGTTTTTGTCCCAAAGCATAAGTAAAAATCGAAGTTCAATGTTACAAGTTCTTACTTAATACTTCCAAAAACAGTTATGGAAAATAAGATCAAATAATCCAACTTCCATGGCGGTTGAGGAAGTTAAACCTGAATCCTTCAATCTCTTCAAAGATAGGGGAAGTTACTAAACAAGTAACCGCTTCTAGTGTGCACTGTATAAACACTTATTCACGATAAGAAAAGGTAAGTCTTAAACATTTCCCAAAAAGTTGGAACTCTAGAATTTGAGAGAGAAACTAACTTAAGCATCGAAGGGTTCTTGGCCGGTCCACACCAATCACCTTTGATTGTGTGTTTTCTTTTCAGGTCTTTCAAGTAACTACTAGATCATTGACGCTTGGAGCATTCCGCCTACTGATTTCTTGTGCATCATCAGTTGGAGCTATTTGTGGGAAACATTAATTTTGCGTTCTGTAGTTTATCTTTCTCCGATAAAAGGCTGCATGGTTCACACAAGATCAAGGGCCACGAGTCTAGGTCACCAAGAGAGTAGGGATGCCGCTAGCAATCCCTACCATGATCGATAGTTAGCGCCTACCATGCAACCATCTTCCATCCAACATGTACAGTCCATGGTAGCCGCCATGGTGGAATTAACCCGTCATAATCAAGATTTGACTAGGGAGATTAATCTACAGAGGTAGCGCCATGAAAGATACAAAGAAGGACAAGCCCAAAGTCAAGAAGATAGAGGAAATGCTGAGCTCGAAAGCTAGTCAAGGGGTATTGCTTCACAAAGGGTGCCACATTTGGAGAGGGAGATGGACCAGATGAGGAAGGTTATGGATGAGATGAGGGAGAACATGAGAAGGGCGAATTCCATAGAGGATTTAGTTCATTGAACAAACTCCCATTTCACAGCTTTCATCAATGGTAAGCCCTTGCCTCCGAAGTTCAAGATGCCTTCCTTGGACTCATATGACAAAATGCGTGACCCTTTCGATCATATTGCTACTTTCAAGACTACGATGCATCTTCAAGGGGTTCCAAATGAGATTATATGCAGGGCCTTCCCTACTACCCTCAAAGGACCAGCAAGAGTATAGTTCAGCAAGATACCTCTGAATACGTGAGTTCCTTCGAAGAATTGAGTAAGCTATTTGTCAACAACTTCATTGGAGGACAAAGGCGCAAGGATTCCTCGTCTAGCCTGCTAACCATAGAGCAAGGCAAAAATGAAAGCTTACAGTCCTTCATTACTCGTTTTAATAGGAAAGCCCTAACAGTGGACGAGATGGACGATAAGTTGTTATTGGTAGCCTTCCATAATGTAGTCAACTCTGATTTATTCATCCATAAGCTCTATGAGCAAGAGCCTCAGACCATGGTTGAACTCGACCATTCAACCCAAAACTTCATTAACGCAGAAGATGCAATTATAGCTAAAAAAAAAGAAAGGGAGGAAAAATGGGAGATAAGACTTACATCTACAGATAGTAAGCTAGTGAGCAATAACTTCTACAAATGGCTCAGGACCTAACCCCCAGGTGGCAAGACGTTGAAGACTTGCCAAAGAATGAAAAGTCCTATCAATGTATAGATGAGCCTTTTGGACTCGTTCAAGATAAAACCTACTCACATGTGGTCGTCTAACACCAGCCAAAAAAAAACAGGAGCAGAACAAAGAGTTGTTAGACAATTAAAAACAAGAATAAATGTAATAAATAATAAAATGGCAAACAATCATAAGCATACCTTCAGGATAAAGGTTCCCTAACTCTACTATATAAGGGGCAAATGAATCCCTGTCAACCTCAACAGGATGTCCAGATAAAAGCCAGAGATGAAAAAGAACTCCATCTTCCAGTTCCTATCTAAGGTGAGTAGAGATTTTGTTAGCCTATAATCTTTCCCTCTGGTTGTGAATTGATAGAAGCAAAGGGATTGGTTAATCTCGAAGGGCTTGTACAAATAGAGAAACTCGTCCACAGTAAAAGGACGATCTCCTTGAAATACGTCCCTCCACAAAATTTACATATGGATGATTAGCCTCCATGCATTGGGATTAAACTAGCATATACCTAAACCTAACCTGGTGAGCAACTCCCTAGCAAAGCATTAAGGGGCAACCTCAAATCCCCTAAGAGGTAAGCCTCATAAATACCTACGTCAAAACGAGGTTGCCAACACCATTCTCCACGTACAACTAACCTAGGGTTTAGGTTATTAGGAATTTGATACCAAGCCCTAAGAGATTCTAACCTCTTCTCGTCCATCTTAGAAGCAACTCCTATGGCACAACTATAAACTATCTCAACTTCTTGGATAGTAGACGAGGGAGCACTTGATGTACCAGCCCTAGACCTCGACGTTGCCCTCTTCCTAAGTTCCTCCTGGAAGACCTCTAAAGGAACCCCAAGAACACCAGACATGTACTCGTCTGTGGTGTTCCTCCCACTGCTACTATTGCTACCACTACTGCTGTCACTAGAACCACTGAAACTAGTAGGATCGTGATATTCATCTATAGCCTTATCTACGCTATTTCTAGATGAGGAAAGGGAAATTTTAGACATTTTGAAGAAAACTTAAAACCTAAGGACGAGGATAAAGAAAATACCTAGATCTAGACGAAAGGAGACTATAGACGCAGAAGGACTTCTAAACAAGCCGCTAAGACGACAAGTGTCAAAGAAGAAAATTTCAGAAATGTAAAGGGCAAAGGAGGAATTGAACCATTTATAGGCAATGAACTTTGGCATCTAAAACAACATGACCAACCAAAAGGTGACACATGGCATACTCCTCGAAAAAATGAATCGACTTGACCAGTCACGAATAAGATCATGACACGTAACACAGCTAAAAGCTAACCATTGATATAAAGGCATACATCCAAAGTATAGCATTAAGCTATACATTTCCTTGGAAAACCTTGGACAACGAAGCAACTGATGGTGTACTATGAAATAAGCCAACTCCAAGCTCGGCCATAATGGTCGTCTGTGGAAGAATGGGCACTTTCAAGTGACTACTAGATCAATGACGCCCAGAGCATTCAGCCTACTGATTTCCTGTGCATCATCAACATTTATGCAGGTATTTTCTTACTTTGTTTCTTTCTCTTACAATTTTATCTTGTTCCTGTTTTCTTTTCATAAACATGTTCTTGTTGCTTTTGATTTTTTTTTTTTTTTTTAATGAATGTGTGTTTTGTTTCTTTCATTATTCATCTAATCATGTTCTTAAATTTTTTTTTTTTTTTTTTTTTTTTTTGCATACTCTCCCTCTATTGTTTCTTTCAAATTCACATGCTTAGTTTAGGTTTTAATATATCAATTGATTAATATGCATAGATGTAGGGTAAAACTCTGTTTTAAAGTTTTAGATCTGCAAGAAATTTATTATGAAAGCTTCATCCTTTTTTTCCAATAAAAATCAGATCGGTATTTTTCATTAAAATACAGATCTATTTTTTTCTTAACAAAATCAAATATGTATTCTTCATTAAAATACAAATCTGAATTTTTTCTTTCTTTTAAACAAAACAAGATCTGTATTTTTCATTAAAATACAAATGTGGATTTTTTTAACAAAACCAAATCTATATTTTTCCATGAAAATACAGATCTAATTTTTTTTTCTTTTCAACAAAACCAAATATGTATTGTTCATTAAAATACAAATCTAAATTTTTTTCTTAACAAAACCAAATTTATATTTTCATTAAAATTCCGATCTAAACCTTTTTAATAAAATCAAACCCCTTTTCTCATAAAAATTTACACTTTAATAAAAATTTGTTTTCTCTCCATTTAAAATTATAAAAACTAGATCTGCTTTTTTTTATTATTATAAAAAATTCATTCTTTTCATCATATAATCTCAAATCTAGAATTTTCGCCAAATAATCTCATCAAACTTTTTATTTTTAATTTTTAAATAAAATTGCAGATCAACTTTAGATTTAAAATTTAACATGGCATTTGTTACATTTAAATAATATCATACAAAGGATACTAAAATGATCATCTTTGAGTCTAGAAGACCAAACTTTCTCTGGGCAGAATGGGTGCCTAACACCTTCCCATTTTGTAACCTAGCCCCCAAATTTTGGATTTTAGGTTCGTAGAGATAGTTCTTTATTTTCTTTTAATAGATTGTAACTTGGAAACAAAGCCTTGTAACCCTTTTTTAGATTGTAACTAGAAAACAAAATTTTGTATAATTCTTTCTATCACATTGTATTCATTTATTCTATCAATGAAACTTGGAATTATTCAGTTATGTATTTTACAATCTTTTTCTTATTTTTTTTGTAATAAAAAATAAGTGACAATTCCACATAAATCTCAAAAAGAGAGGTGCTGATACCTTTCTCTTTTAATTGAGAGCACCCAAAACATTCTAGTCTCTCACAGTGGCAACTCCACTAGGGATGTCTAGGGCTAAGCTTCATATTAGACTTAGGATGGTCAATTAAGTACCCTTCTATTAGTATGATTTTTTTTTTCTTGTATAATATTGCTCATGTGTGTATGATATTATTTGAATGGTATTGTATGGAATGTTGTTTGAAATGCCATATTGTTTGTTTATAGCCTTCCCTAACTGTCATTGTATATGCCATGAAGCAACAAATTATGCATGAACCCATCTCAAAATCTGGTGGTAGTAACCATGGATCCTGGTCTTCCTTAGATTCGGGTACCCAATGGTGAACTCACCAACTCATAGCCCAAAGTCACTGCATCATTTCTTGTTAACTAAAAAGGATAGACTATGACGTTTGGATTAACGCAACGTTCATTACATTACAATTTAGGAGGTGTAATGTCCTAGCTATGGGAAACAATAAAACAACAAACCCACCTTACAATGTAATGACTTAGAACCTATCCTTAGGCTGGTCCATGTTAAAATTGCATTGCATCCTCCGTGTGTTTGTTTGGATTGGTTGGATTGAAATAGATAGGGACATAGCCTTGATTAAGCCAACCAAAAGTCCCCATAACCATCACTTCTTAGGACTTGAATGCCATGATTGGATCTATAAGTAGAAAGCTTACTATTTCCTACTGATGATGGAAGCGCTGTGAACGTGTGCCTATTGAAAACCACGAGTTGCATGGGTCTAAGTATTAAAGATTTTGTGCCATCTGATCAACATGTAAGAGCATATGATAATAGTAGAAGGGAAGTTTTGGGGACAATGACACTAGAGCTCACCATAGGGCCTATGGTTCAAAAGGTGGAGTTCCAACTGCTAAATATAGCTTCATGCTTTAATATGCTTCTTGGGCGGCCATGGATTCATAATACAGAAGCTGTGCCTTCATCTTAGAAAGTTTGATTCCCACATGAAGGAGCTATAGTTACTATATCTGGGGACCCTACATGGTTTTGAGATTGAGAAGCCTAGTTCTGAAAGCATGACAGAAGAAGTTGAAAAGATTCCTATGGACTTTGACTCCTATGGCAACAATAATGTTGTAGCAATGATGAGGAAGATGAGGTATTTTCAAGGGAAGACCGTGAAAGGGCCAGTAACCAAGTCCCCAACAATTGTCACAGCCACACCACCTTTTAGGTTGAGATGAAGACTTACTAGAGATGGAATTGAAGAAGATGACCCGTATAAAAGCTAAGGCAAAAGGACCTCCTAGCCCTTTAGAGCCTTTAAAGTTGTACACTCCTAGAATGAATGGGAAATTTATCAAAGCTGGAGATTGATAGCATTATTGGGGCTTTCCTGAACCAAGATATGATCTGGAGTTGAAAAGAATGTTGCTTAGATTTGAATTATTCCTCGATTGCAACATAAAGCTTCCCGAAGTAAAGGAGAGAAACACAGATTGGGTCCCAACTGCTTGGGCAGATTATATAGATCTAGATGCTATGACTACACTGTTGGGTGATGCTATTTTGAACATAGAAGAGGAAGAATATTGGGAAACATGTTAACATGCACTAAAGGATCCATATGAAGGAAGGATGGATGATGAAGATGATAAAGAGGGAGAAGCCCCTAGTGATGACAATGAAGGCAGTGATAGTGAAGGCAGTAAAAGTGAAAACAGTGACAGTGACGACAGTGATAGTGAGGACAATGATAGTGATGATAGTGAAGATAGTGATGGTGGAGATAGTAATAGCGAAGTTAGTGAAAGTGAAGACTATGATAGCAAAGAGAACAACAATGATAGGGGAGAAGCCCTAGTGATGAGAATAGAGATAGAGAAGATAAGGATGTGGAAGCCATTAATGAGAAAATTCTTTTGACAAGGTGGACTATTATGATGAAGACATAGAAGATGATAAGGAAGCAGTAGGGGAAGATTATGATGAATACCCTTACGGACATCCTTCGGATTGGAGTTGCATTACAGATGTCAATCCAAAATCGAGCCCTCTGATATGATAAGTATGGTTGGGAGATTCCTAAATTCAATTCATTTCACAACTCAAAGTTTTGCTCATTAACTACATACACTGATGAAGAAGGTGATATAGATGCAAGACTGGTTGTGCTTGATAGAAACATAATGATCCATAGCTTTAGAAATTTGACCTTATAGAATCTTGAGGAAGATGATGAGGGAATGGAATGCAATGAGTCAGAGTACTTACCCCAATATGTTCGCCCAAGCAATAAAGGGAGGCAAGATTTATTTGGAGAGTGGATGGATAGCATAGAACGATTGGAAGATTAATTTATTTAACAAGCTCGTAGATATGGATGTTGATGGAGAAGGTCTAGATTATATGGATGAAGACCCTAGAGTGCTGATGCTGAGAGAATAAGGGACTCACTAGGAGCTAGCTGCCATCACCAAGGCCATAACCAAGTTGAAAAACTAGGCATGGGAGGGAGCCTCCCACCCTATGGAAGACCCTTTGGAGAAGACCAAGGCTACCAAGCTACTTACCTCTACTAAAAGCATTATTTCCATCCCAATTGAGTCTATCTCTACCAATATTGCTATTTCTATTGAGTTTGTCTGTGATCATGTGTCCATTCCTATAGAGTCAATTACTATGAGTTTGTCAAAAACTCTATCCCCTATAAAAAAAAAAAAAAAAAAAAAAAAAAAAAAAATCTAATTCCACTTATTTTTTGGCTTTGAAAAATTTTATTTCTAAAATTAGTAAAGAAACTTTTAATGGTGAGGAATTAAAACAAGGGCATTTAGAACCTGTAAAAGAAGAAACCCAATCTATTAACTAGGGAACCAATGATGAACTTAAGATGGTCCAGATTGGCAACACTCTAAGTTCCTCTGAGAGAGATGCACTGGTTACATTGCTAAAAGAATTCAATGAGATATTTGCATGGTCATATAAGGATATGCTAGGGATTGATACAGATATAGTGCAACATTGCACTTTCACAGACCAAAATGGACTCTTAAGATCAAGGAAGAAGTTGATAAATAGTACAATGCGAGATTCTTGAAGGTGGTAAACTACCCAAAATGGTTAGCTAAAGTGGGTCCAATGCCAAAGAAAGATGGAAGGGTAAGAGTGTGTGTAGATTTCATAGATCTTAACAAAGCTACCCCTAAGGATGACTTTTCGTTACTGAATATTGATATTTTTGGTTGATAATACGGCATGACATGCATTGTTGTCATTCATTGACAGCTTTTTAGGATACAATCAAATAAAGATGACTCTAGAAGATGTGGAAAACTTCCTTTATCACTCTATAGGGGATCAATTGTTACAAGGTCATGCCATTTGGCCTTAAGAATACTAGTGCCACCTACCAGCAGGCAGTCACTACTCTGTTGCATGATTTAATACACAAAGAAGTTGAAGTTTATGTGGATGACATGATAGTGAATTCCAAAAACCGTTAAGGGTACATACAAGCTTTACAAAATTTCTTTGAACAGACCCAATTCTAGAAGCTTCGGCTGAATCCAAAGAAGTGCACTTTCGATGTGACGTCAAGAAAGTTGTTAGGGTTTATGGTAAGCCAGAGTGGAATTAAGGTAGATCTCGAAAAGATCAAGGCGATTGTAGAAATGAAACCTCCATGGAAAAAAAAGGAGATCAGAGGATTTTTAAGGTGGATACAATACATAAGCAGGTTCATAGCCCAGCTCACCATGACATGTGAACCACTCTTTCTATTACTTAAGAAGGAAGTCCCTATAGTATGGAACGAAAAATGTCAAGAAGCTTTTGAGAAGATTAATAATTACTTTATGAAGCAACAAATATTGGTTCCACCAGTACCTAAAAAGCCATTATTGCTCTATCTCACTACCACAGATACAACAATGAGGGCTTTACTTGCTCAATATTTAAAGGAGTCTAGGAAGGAGAATGCAACTTACTATATTAGCAAGAAGATGATGGCTTATGAAGAAAAGTACTCTCTGCTAGAGAAGACAAGTCTTGCACATATATAGGCTACCAAAAAACTTAGACATTATCTACTTGCTTTCAAAGAAATTTGCCATATGAATCAGAACCATGGAAGATGAATTTTGATGGGGCTACTAATCAAAATAGAAATGGCATTGGGGTTACCTTGATTTCTTCAAAAGGGACGCATATCTCATTTTCTAGTAGGCTTAAATTTCCCACCACTAATAATGCCACAAAATATGAAGCTTGCATTATGGGGTTACAAGCAAACCTTAGTCTTGGACTTGAAGAATTAGAAGTGTATGGAGACTTAGTTCTGATAATTTTTCAGATTCAGAATAGGTGGAAGACCGAGGAAGAGAAGCATATGCCTTATTATGAATGCCTTCAGAAATTAGCATCAAAGTTTGGGAATATTCAATACCAATACATGCCTACAGTGTTGAAACAAATTGCAGAAACTTTAGCAACATTGGCCTCAATGATGGATGGGCCTAAGCAAGTTCAAGTTCGGCCAATATTAGTGGAATAAAAGGAAGAGCCAACTTACTATATGTTAATAGAGGGAAACAAAGATCTGGGAAGGTGAATGACATTCAGACATACTACAATATCTCAAGAAGGGGACATACCCAAAGTCTGCATATAACAACGATCAATTGACCATCTAAAGGTTGTCCATTAACTATATAATTTGTGGTGAGAGGTTGTATAGAAGGTCATATGACAGAATTCATCTCCCTTGTGTGATTGCTAAGGAAGCACAGTAGAGTATTGAATAGGTCTATGAGTCAAACTATGGGCCACATATGAATACACACATCTTGTCCTAGGAGATAATGAGACAGGGTTATTATTGGACCATTATGGAAGCAAATTGTGCAGCTTATGTTCCAAAATGTCATCAGTGTCAAGTTCATGGAGATTTGAAGCACATAAAGCCAATGCTGTTACATACAAAGACTTCACCATGACCATTCTCTACATAGGGAATAGATATTACTAGGAAGATCCACCCAACAACATCAAACAGTCATGAATTAATACTAGTGGCCATTGATTACTTTACTAAATAGATTTAAGCTACCTCATACAAGGTGCTCAACTCAAAGAAAGTTGCACAGTTCATTAAGACTAATACCATCTGCTGATATGGGGTACCACACGAAATAATTTCAGATAATGGACTGCATTTTAAAGGAAAGATAAAGAAGCTATATATATATATATATATATAGAGAGAGAGAGAGAGAGAAGAAGAAGAAGAAGAAGAAGAAGAAGAAGAAGAAGAAGAAGAAGAAGAAGAAGAAGAAGAAGAAGAAAACCACTTAGGAGGGGCTATGCCCTCTAATCTACTGAAGATTGCCCTTTGTGGGCTTGCATCCTCTGACTTGCATCCTTGCCCTTTTGCTTACACCTAGGAGGTTGTACCCTTGCTCCAAGTGTCCATGCTCCATGTGTGTACATGCAATGACAAAAGAAACAAGCTAGCAAACAAGGAAAGAAACAAATAGATGGAAAGCATGCTAAAAGACAAACTAGCAAAAGATGCCAAACCAAGGCAAACAAGCATGTGAAGGACACAAAGAGTCAAACAAACATGTTATCAAACAAAAGAAATGTCCTAGGAGGAAAAATGTAGGTTTGGATCGAGTGTCCATAGTTCCATTGGATTGGAGTATGGACAACACACAAACTAATGCATGAACATGTAGGCAAGTGTGCAAAGATGCAAAGAAAGCTAAATAGGTGGCACAAAGCAAGCAAGGCAAGCATAACAATATTGTACGGAGTAGAGAAAGGGGTGTAACAAGCACACCAACACTACGGAGGTATGTCTCACATGTGGTTGCATCCCAACAAGCCCTAGGAGGGACGGATGTAACCACACAAGCAAGTGGCCCCAAAGACCAACAATCACAAGCCCATGGAGGGCACAAAGAATGGTAAAGCCTAGATCTAGACAGGCAAACCTAGACATAAACTATAGAAGCGAGCAAGCATGCGTAGACATGCATAAAGGAAATGATCCAAACTTTTTGATATAGGCTTAGATGTATGGATGTAGGCTTAGACCAACGGATCTAGATCTACAGCCTACCAAAAGGTATAAAACACAAGAAAAAGAGGGATAATGAAAGAGAGAAAGGCTTTAGAAGTATATGGAATAGCAACCAACATTTAGATCTAGAAACATGAACATGGCAAGAAGCATAAAAAGACATAGATCCAAGCAAAAATATGGCAAGGAGCACATAAACATGTAGATCTAAGCATAGACATGGCAAGTAGCACATAAACACATAGATCTAAGCATAGACACAATATTTAGGCATATCCTAGCCAAAAAAGGCTAGGCCAACATCATCAAAGCATTAGAACATGGTAAATAGCAAGGAGACACACTAGAAAAGTTATAAAACATGCTAGGAAGCAAGATAAACCAAGAAAATGCTACATCTACACCCTTTAAACCTCAAATCCAAGGTCCTAAGACCAAGGAGAGGAAAATGAGTGCAAGAACACTATCTCTTGATTGCTGAGAAAAGGGAGGAATCAAAGGCTTTTTTTATGTGTTTGGGAGAGGATTTAGAGGAAATAAGAGAGAATCTACCCAGAAAATTTTCAGAAAATGCCCAATTTACTTTTTTTTTTTTTTTTTAAATCTAAAGGGGGGGGGGGTGTCTAGGGGTATTTATAATCGAAAAGCGACCCTTCAGCTCCAGCGACCACTTAGTGGTTGCCGCTTTGTAACAACTTGATGGAAGCCTTCCCAGGCTTGGATTAGGTTGATCTTTGTCTCCTTGGAAAGGTCTAGATGTGTTTCTAGAAAGCTAAAGAACTTTGAAATCCAATGGTTGGATCAAAAGTTATGGCCTTAGGAAGTGAGCAAATGCGTCTTGCACGGTTTTTGAAAGTTCAATATGTATATAAAACACCCTTGAACATTTAGACCCCAAATTATAAAAATGCCAATACAAGCTTCATATCAAATAGTTAATGTGCGGAACATGATAACAAGCTTATAACAGAATTGATAAACAATTTATGCCAAATATAAACACATCCACATCAGTAAATATAAGGCAAAGACAAAGGGGAAGGAAGATGCAAACACACGAACAACACACGATGTGTTATCGAAGAGGAAACCGAAGTCCTCGGCGAAAACCCTCTCCGCCGCCCTCCAAGCGGTCAAATAATCCACTAAAGAATGTAGTTAAGATACATGAACAGCAGAAGACTCTCCAAACATAATCTACCCAAGTACCTAAACCCTCCAAGCTCCTTGCTCCAACGAGGTTACGCCAAACCTATTTCTTCTTTAGCTTCCCGGATTCTGCTACTAGACCATAGCATCAACCAATGTATATTGGTTCCTTCCAAACTACTTTCCTTAGCACCAAATGAACCTTCTCACAGACGTGGGTGTGGTGAGAAAATGATTTAGTCAATAACCTCTCAAAGGTATAACAATGGAGAGGAAGAAAGTAGAGGAATTTTTAGAGACTTTAAGGTAAAGATTGGGGATGAGGCAATCTTGTTTTTCTCTAGGGTTTCTCTCACAAAATTCTCTCTGGAAGTTCTCTCAATTTAGTGGGTATAAGGGTCTATATATAGTGGCGTGTGTTTGGAATACGAAGAGTCATTTTTTGCCAAACAAGGCTGATTAGCAACTTGACTTCGCAACTTGTCCAAGTTGCGAGTTCAAGTCGCGATGTAACGGCCTGGCCAACTTGTGACTTTTGTCCTGTAGTACGACAGCTAGCACTATCCTTTAGCTTTCCTGCGAGTCCTGGCCACGAAACTCTGCTTCTTGCACATACTTGAGTTTTTCTTCACATCTTCTCACACACTACCCTTACAATAATCCCACCTAAATACAGGATTACTAAATGCTTAAATTACAAGCAAATTGGCACGAAATAAAGCCAACAAGATGGTTGATAAATTTCAACCTTACAATCTCCCCCTTTGGCTATTTCGTGACAAAACCCTAAAACAAAATGTAGACTTAACGCATGAGTTGGGAACAGTTGGAAAACTCACTCACACCTAACTCTAGAATCTGTGAAGTTTTAGAACCATAAGAACAAGTAACTCTTGAAACACAACAACACAATAAGTTCATTTTATGCAGAAAACTTGTAAAACAAATGGAACAAGCACAATGCGATCAAGCACAATGGAGTAAAGCAATAAACCATGGCAAGACCAAAACATGCAATCACTATAACCAAGTGATCACAATACTCATTCACACTTGGAATGAACATCCGGACATTGAAGATGATAAACACAAGGCAAATCACTTGAATGAACAACACTCAACCAATGCACAATACATGAAGTATGTGCATCTAGGAAAAATCCTACACATGCACAAGAGTGACAGTACTTAAAAAGGAATGCATAGCATTAGGTTGGAAGTACTGATATAGCAAAGCACATAGGCCGTATAAAGCATGATACAAACCACAAAAGCCCACAAGTGTGCATAAAAACAAAAACCTTAAAACTTACAAAAGCAACGTGGGTACAAGCCAAAAAAAAAAAAAAGTAGAACATCTGCTGAATTAACTAAATAACATCATCAATATATAAATGAACCAAAGTGTTAAAAACATTCAAGAGATATGAGTTTAATCCAAATACATAACTAACACCACAGAGTTTTAAATTAGTAAAAACATCAGAAAGCCAAAAAAATCAAAGCTATGCATAAAACATCAAGTGATAAAGAACTCTCCCCCTTTCACTATGCTTTCTATCTCCTTGTCTATCTCTCCCTTTCTATGTGCATCTCCCCCTTTTTGTCAAGAATAGCTAAGGGCTATCATCAAACTTTTGTTGTATAGCATCTAGCTGAGTCTCGATAGTTGTGAGTTGCATCTGAGTTTGATTGTGAAAGGAGTTGAGAAGCCATTCTATATCAGAAATCTGATGAAACACATTCTCGATGAAGTAACTTTGTTTGGGCATTTGAAATCTAGGAGGAACAGGCAGAGTCCCAGTTGATTAAACAGGAGTAGCTATAGCATGAGCAGTTGGAGATGCATGTGTGGATGGCTCACTCTTAGGTTTCTTGGAGGAGTGACTCTTGCTTGCTTGGAGAGAGTACTAGGATATTGGTCGAGGACGAGGCAAGAGTCTCTCTTCTGATGAAGGACTAACACCTTCACTAAGAACAATCTTCATGACTTGACTGTAGAATGGAAGAATTGTTCGTGTTGCTGAACGGGCCGATGTTTTCCCAATGATTTGAAATATATGAGCACAGATGTCAATCGGTGCACCAGTAATGAGGTCACACAGGAATTTAGCCCTTCCAAGATTGATGAAGGTAGTATTTGATAGTGGGTAGAGATTGGAAAACATAATCAGCTTTAAAGTTGTCAGTTCAGGTGAAAACAATGCAATGCTTATAGATGATCATATGCTTCCCACTTCATGTTCATTCCCAAGAACATGAAGGATGTCTTGTGTCTGAAGTTCCCGGTCATCGTATGGAGTTCGATCCACATCTTTTGGTCTGGTGATGTGAGAAACTTTAGCAATGTAGTCTGCATTTATGGAAAATTCTTTTCCTCGTACCCAGAATTTCAACTCGACTCCTGTGTATCTGGCATTTGAAAAGAATTCTTTGACCAATTCTTCAAATGGATCCTCAAAATTTCCAAATAGATCAGCCCAATCTCTTTCTTCAAAAATCTTAGCGATAGATGTTGTCTCTAGTGTGTCAAACTTGACAACTCTTTCCACAATGGGAGAAGACTCTTTGAAGATGCTTATGTAGGTCTTTGAGTCAGTAAGAGTCCTAAATCTCTCAATGGTAGAGTCCTTGGATGACTTAGACGATAATCGTGTCTGTTTAGCAACCAGAGTTGATGGATCATCAGTTACAATGCCTTTGCCTCTAGATGAACAACGAGTTATCTACAACAAAGTCGACACACAAAAAAGAACCAAAATACAATACCACAAGAAGCAAACATCAGATTGATTAGTTTCAGTGAAATAGTGTGACAAGAGATTTCACAAAATCACAACAACAGTAACAACTTAGAGACAAAAGGGCAATGTGTAACACAAAGACGCAAATGACGAAAATGCCTGGAATAAGATATGAATGGAGCAACACATTCATGAACCACAGTAAATAGCACAGCCTCTCAATAGATAGAAACATGAAAACACACACATATAATGAGAACCAAAGTAATAGCAAGACAGGAACAACAAAGCACAACATTCACAAACCCTCAAACAAAGTTCAAGCCCATGAAATCTTCAACAAAACAGAAACATTACACAAAGCCATTCTCAACATTTTAGGCAAACCCATGTTAGAACACAATATATTGCAAAACACAGATGCAACATTCCAATCAAGAAACTAAAGATCAAAACAGTAAGAATGAAGTAAAGGAAGGAAAACCCATACCTTTTTCTTAGTGTTTGATGAAGACATGATGCAAAAATTGAATCTTTTTTAGTGAGACTCGAAGAGTTTAAGAGATAGAAATGAAGGAGACAATGAATAGTCACTAATATTCGAAGGAAAAACTAAAAAAACAATTTCTAAAACTGTCCATAAAACGCAAAACACGCGTTTTTCGCGACTTGATTAAGTCGCCAATCAGTCGCCAAGTTAAGCCGCGAACTACTAAAGGCCAAGATATTTTTTAAAAAAAATCTTCTAAGTGTTTTTCGCGACTGGAAGGACTACTCGCGAGATAGTCGCCAGGGGAGCTGCGAAAATCTCTGTGTACCCCTCGCGACTGTACCTTCCACCCACGGACAAATCACCACACTAAGTCGCAAAAACCACAAAAACTCAAAAATTTGAAAAAATTTCCAAGTCTTTTTCGCGACTGCAGCTTTAACTCGCTAGTGAACCACGAAAACTCTCAGAGTGAGCTTCGCAACTAGATCATGCAACACTGTTTTTGAAAATTTTGACATCTTTGTAAAAGAAAATACTTTCCAAAAACAAAATAAAACACTCAAAAAAAAAATTTGTGTTTGATCAACAAAGATTGAGTATGTGAAAATACATTTAATCAAGTACAATCACACAAATGAATATGGCATTCATTGAACATAGACTTGTGTGTTGTGTGGGGATATCAAAAATGAGATAGTCCTTAGTCCAATGTGCAGCTTCAATGATCAATTCAATCAAGGCATACACAACTGGCACTAAATAATGTGACCTATCTCAATTATAGAAACATGCATATATGACCTCCCACAAGCACTTGATAACAATTCTTTGAAGCTTTTCATTTGGCTCCATATTCAACATATCGTTTGCACTTTTTGAGCAAAGAAAATCTCATTTTGAGATAGATGCCTGAAATTTTTGATATTTCAATTGATGAGTTAGCCTTTGGCTTTTTGGGCATCATACATTTTATTTTGGTCGCTTTCCCTTTTTCCTAGTAAAATACTAGTATGTGCGATAGGCTTTTGCAGCTCTATATCTCTTTTCATTTGGAGATTTACATTTAGAAAGCTCTTTTAAGCATAAAAATAAAAAGTGAGAAGATATGTAGGCATAAGTCTATGCATGTCTCAAGATCAACAAAACCATTCACTAATCATTCATGACAAGGTTGAAGATCTATTTACAATAATCACATAGATTTCAAAATTTCTTCCATAATGATATGAGTGCATGAGAGACAAGTTAAACTCGTTAAATGCACAAAGCCATTAGTACAAAGGTACAAGGCAAAACATGCTTTGAGACAAAACTCAACAAAATTGATCAAACTTTTTGAATTTTCTACTTTTTATGTGTTTTTGGATTTTTGACACAAAAGCAGTAAAAGATTGATCAAAAACATAACAAAAAATGTAAAAACATTTGAACCAAAGACAATCACACACACAAAATAACAACCTAAATACTAGCAAGAAGCACACAACCAAGCATATTCATAAACATGGGAAGTATTGATGCATGGACATGTTGTAATGCTTATGCATGAGTACCCTTTGTCATCCACACATCACGTGCGTTTGGGGTGATATCCTTGATGGATCAGGTACGAGAGTTGGGACTGTCAAACTTCGTGTGAAGCTTTCCAGGCAATTAGTGAAGGTACCAATCATCTTCATCACGTCCATCATTCCTGGATCATGGTTTTGACTTCTTGGTTGCTCACCATCCCAAGACCTCATGTCATTTCTTCTTCCTTGTGACCGAGGTGCACTTGCATTGTTGTTTGCTCTTAGCTTTTGATAGTTGGGTCTGGTATATCCTTGCAATCTGCAGTAGTGACAAACATAATCCGTTCTAGGACCCTGTTGTGATCTTGGAACTGATCTCCCTCTAGCTCTATATCTGAATTCTGATTGATTACAGGACTTATTTAACACCCATTGATCAGCCACATTCTTCTTCTTCTCAGCCTTAATTTTCTTAGGACTAGACCTATCCACAGTCGTCTCCTTAGCCTTCACAAACTTCACTTCTTTGGTGACCTTGGCTGATAAGCTACTTCCTCCGATGTATCCTAACCCAGACTTGTCTGAGGAAAGTTTTTGTGATGAAATAACATCTACTAATTTCTTGGAGGAGACTCTCTCTATCTTAGCATGAGCTTGCACTACCTCTTGCTTAAGAAATCTCACTTTTGTGTAAGTTCCTGATAGCTCACCACTAAGTGCTTCAATCTCACACTTTGCCTCCTTGTATCTGACCAGCAGGCTTTTGTAATCTTCCTCATCTCTCTTCATCTTCTTCACAGCCGCCTTTGCTACCTTTGTATATTCACTTGATTTTTCAAGAAGTAAGGCGTAATTCTTCTGAAGACTAGATGTATCTTCTTCTTCTTCAGCCTTTGATTCTTCAACAATCCCAATAGACTCCTCATCAGAATATTCGCCAAGTTCCTTCACAAGTGAACCCAAATCATCCAAGGATTCCACATGTGCAATGGTCATGAATGCGGAGTAGTTTCCTTCTCCCTCACAGCACTCTTCAGAATCAGAATTTGAAGAGTCTGTATCACTCAGCATTGTGGCATACGCCTTGCCTTTCCCTCTCAAGAAATTGGGACACTCCTTCTTAAGATGTCCATGGCCATTACATTCAAAACACACAATATCTAAAGGAGATTGAAAATCCTTCCCTTCTTTCCTCGTAAAATCTTTCCTATCACCTTTTGAAGATGAAAATTTCCCTCTATTGAATGGTTTCCCACTGTTCTTCATCTTCAAAAATTTGCAAAAGTTTTTTGCAAGATACGCTACTTCCTTCTCCACTCCATCTTCTTCGGAAGGATCATCCATTCTTTCAGTGATGGTTTTGAGAACAAGCGATTTACTCGTCTTGTGGGATGGCAGTCCAAGCTCATATGTTTGGAGAAACCCAATCAGCTCCTGAATTTTGATCTCATCCAAGTTTTTACTCTCTTTTATGGCTTTCACTTTTGCTCTAAAGTTTTCAGGCAAGGACCTCAAGATTTTTCTCACCACCTTGGTATCCTCAATCTTCTCACCAAGATTAAGTTTAACAATAACAATTTCGTTAAGCTTCCTATAGAATGAATCAAAAGATTCATCGTCACCCATCTTGAGCTCTTCAAATTTGGTGGTAAGCATTTGGAGCTTTGTGTTCTTCACCTTCTTTGTACCTTCATAGGTAGTCTCCAAAATCTCCCAAGCTTCCTTGGCCACTGTCATGTGAGATATCCTATGCAATTCATCTAGAGACACACCACAAAAAATAGCATTTAACGCTTTACTGTTAGCATTGGCTGCCGCAAGAGTTGCCTTATCCCAAGTAGATTTAGCAGCCTCTGGCCTAGTCCAACCTATTTCAACCGCATCCCACACAGTGTCATCAATAGAGCATAGACATGCCCTCATTCTAACTTTCTAGAAGGCATAATTGTTACCATAAAAAAATGGTGGAACATTGAGAGATTAAGACCTATCCATCTCAACAAGGGGTCAAGGATCACACTCAAGTATTAAAACCACAACAAGTGTACCCACTCTAATACCAATTGAAAGTTCAATATGTGTATAAAACACCCTTGAACGTTTAGACCCCAAATTATAAAAATGCCAATACAAGTTTTATATCAAACAGTTAATGTGTGGAACATGATAACAAGCTTATAACAGAATTGATAAACAATCTAAGTCAAATATAAACACATCCACAGTAGTAAATATAAAGACAAAGATAAGGGGAAGGAAGATGCAAACACACGAACAATACACGATATGTTATCGAAGAGGAAACTGAAGTCCTCGACGTAAAATCTCTTCGCCGCCCTGCAAGCAGTCAAATAATCCACTAAAGAATGTAGTTGGGATACACGAACAGTAGAAGACCCTCCAAGCCTAATCTACCTAAGTACCTAAGTACCTAAGCCCTCCAAGCTTCTTGCTCCAACGAGGTTACGTCAAACCTATTTCTTCTTTAGCTTCCCAGATTCCGCTACTAGACCATAGCATCAACCAATGTATATTGGTTCCTCCCAAACTGCTTTTCTTAGCACCAAATGAACCTTCTTACAGACATGGGTATGGTAAGAAAAGGATTCGGTCAATAACCTCTCAAGGGTATGACAATGGAAAGGAAGAGAGTAGAGGAATTTTTAGAGACTCTAAGGTAAAGATTGGGGATGAGGCAATCTTGTTTTTCTCTAGGGTTTCTCTCACAAATTCTCTCTAGAAGCTCTCTCAATTTAGTGGGTATAAGGGTCTATATATAGTGGTGTGTGTTTGAAATACGAAGAGTCAGTTTTTGCCAAACAGGGCTGATTGGTGGCTTGACTTCGTGGCTTGTCCAAGTCGTGAGTTCAAGTCACAACGCAACGGCCTGGCCAGCCTAAGACTTTTGTCCTATAGTGCGACAGCTAACACAACCCTTCAGCTTCCCTATGTGCTTCCCACATGCCTGCATTTGGTGGCTTGCCAGTCGTGAGTCAACTGTGAGTCCTAACTGCGAAACTGTGCTTCTTGCACATATTTGAGCTTTTCTTCACATCTTCTCACACACTACCCTTACAATAATCCCACCTAAATACAGGGTTACTAAGTGCTTAAATTACAAGCAAATTGGTACAGAATAAAGCCAACAAGATGGTTGATAAATTTCAACCTTACAGTTTTCAAGATATGTCAACTGTTTTGACTCCACTTTTGACCCATAAATAGTCGTTAAAAAGGGATTACAATAATCTTTGCGATGACACTGGTTTTAACCCATTTCGATGGTCGAATCAAAATTAGGGTTTCTAAGGCCCTTAAGAGTCAACCCCGGTCAAACTTGGTTAAACTTCATGAAACTATTGCAAAAAGGAATGCAATAATCTTTACGATGACATTGTTTTTAACCCATTCCGATTGTCGAATCAAAATTAGGGTTCTTGGGGCCTTCGAGAGTCAACCCCGAGTCAAACTTGATCAAACTTGGTCAAAGTTGACGAAAATCTCTAAGTAGCCAAGTTTGATGTAGAAACATGAAAAATGTTGTTTTGGAATGATTTTGACCAATTTTGACTTTCAGTTAACCTAGGGTTGATTAGGGACGTTTTGGTCAATTTGGCCTAAAAAGGCACTTTAAGTGCTCTGATGCCCGAACGGGTTGCCCCACGTCAATCTAGATGTTTCCACGGCCCTTTGGAGAACATTTTTGAGATTTTCAAGGTACGGCACACAAATCGAGGACAGACAAAGTACGGTGTCTACATCTACCCCTTCTTTATCTAACATCTTGATTATAAGAAGAGGTGTTGGATAAAGAACGTGGTTTTACATTTCGTTGCCCCAAAATTGCGAGTAGAAACTGAAAACCTTGTGCTGTTGTAGTTGGTCTGGAAAAAAATTTTCTAGCTTAGTCCTTGGTGCTAGGCAAAAATTCTAATTTTTTTTTTTTTTTTTTTGGTTAATGGTCAACATTGACTTGGTCAAAATGCTAACTGCAGCCACTAATGGTGTGTCGAGTAGACTCGGCAGCCATTAAAGGTGCACCGAGCTACCTAAGTCGTACGGTGGCCTATAAATGGGCCTCAAAGTTTTTTGGAGCAAGTTAAGGTCTAGTGGTTCCAGCTTTCAACTTCAGTTAACAACTTCAGTCTTTTGTTCTGCACTGGAGGTCAGTGTCTATTCTCTCTTTTTCTTTATTTTTTGCAAATTTTTAAGTAGCGAAGCAACTAGAAAAGCATGCTAGCACTTATTTTATTTTTGGTATTTTTGCATATATGTTTTTTTTTTTTTTTCATTTATGCCATGATGATGTTAGAAAATATATCGATTCACATGTTTAAGTAGCACAAGCGAACTTGCATGTGTTGGATATTATGAAAACACATCAAACACTAACAAAACTAAAAAGAAAAACTAGGTAAATATGAGAGAATATGCATGATAAAGATGGAAAATTTTGAGAGGATTGAAAATCTAAAAACAATGAAATTTTGAAATGTGAGTAGTTTTGGAAACGTAAAATTAAATGATTGTAGACGCCACATTTTGTACCCCTTCTGACCAAGCCCCCGTTCCCTAACGATGCTAAAATTCTAAGACCCACGGTTGGTTTAGGGCCTAATCAGATGTTAAATTGACTTGATAAATGTTAAAATGAAAAACATAACTTTTAATGAGAAAATAAATATATTTTTGGAAAAATAAACCAAGGAAACCCTCAGTATGCACACACAAGAATCAGCCTACACACGCAACATTCTGCATGTGCACGCATGCCCGATCTTGTGCATGCATGAAGGGTTCTAGAAACATAAATAAGGCAAGTTTTCTGCATTAATTTTGAGGTTTGGAATGAATCCCACATCATCTAGAAGTCGTTCCAAACCTCTATTTTCATAATATAATAGTCTTACATGGTATATTTTTAAAACACATAAAAATCCTATGGGAAAACACTAAGATTCACTAGATATAATGAATCAAAGTGGGAGTTTTTCACAAAACATCCTTAAGTCAATTTTCTTTTGACTATGGTCTTTTCTGGTCTTGATCTTTGAGTTTAAGATTACTAATAATGTTTCTTATTGATTGTGAATAGATTTGACTAAAGGGAATGGTCAAAAATCAAGCTTGAAGAGCTTTTTCTTTAAGGTATAGTTCTAATCTTTTTCTTTTATTTTCTTTCATTTAATTCTATTTTTGTTTGTTTCTTTGTAATTATATGCCTTAATATAATTATGTGGTCTAGATTTATGTAGTTGATGCTAGGATGTTAGATTTAGTGTTTTGAAGTGCTGCTTTGTTTGCTATGTTTTTAGGGTTTCTGGTTTGAAACCCACATGCGCATAATCCTGCCTGCTCACGTAGGCTTGATTATGCATACACAGGTCAAAAATCAAGCTTGAAGAGCTTTTTCTTTAAGGTATAGTTCTAATCTTTTTCTTTTATTTTCTTTTATTTAATACTATTTTTGTTTGTTTCTTTATTATTATATGCCTTAATATAATTATGTGGTCTAGATTTATGTAGTTAATGCTAGGATGTTAGATTTAGTGTTTTAAAGTGCTGCTCTGTTTGCTATGTTTTTAGGGTTTCTAGGTTGAAACCCACATGCGCATAATCCTGCCTGCTCACGTAGGCTTGATTATGCATACACAGGTCAAAAATCAAGCTTGAAGAGCTTTTTCTTTAAGGTATAGTTCTAATCTTTTTTCTTTTATTTTCTTTTATTTTCTTTTATTTAATTCTATTTTTGTTTGTTTCTTTGTTATTATAAGCCTTAATATAATTATGTGGTCTAGATTTATGTAGTTGATGCTAGGATGTTAGATTTAGTGTTTTGAAGTGTTGCTCTGTTTGCTATGTTTTTAGAGTTTCTGGGTTGGAACCCACATGCGCATAATCCTGCCTGCTCACGTAGGCTTGATTATGCATACACAGGGTTGTTCATGCATGTGCATGATTCTGCCCAAAAACCCTAACCCTAATTCTTCTGATTTTGCTTCTGTTTTCACATGTAGTGCTTCTGCTTTGGATCCTTTTTCACATATTCATGCTTTTAAGCTTCCGTCTCACATGTTTAATTTCTTGATTTCCTTTCACATGTTAGAATTAGGGTTTAATTTGTATTTTCTTTGCTTCAATGCTATGAACACGCATTCACATATTCATGCATAATGCCGTGGGTGCTGAGTTGCAACAAGGTAAGTGAGGTAAGTCATACATTGGTATGAACATGCATTTTAATGATGTAATATGCTTGTTTGATGTTTGATTTCATGTCTAAAATTTTGGAATACATGTGATGATCTATGTTTGTTTTCCATGCCTATCTTTATACCTTATTTTGTTGTTGCCTTGGATGATGTAAAATGTAAGGAGATGCCATGATTAGGTGTTTGCTAGGGTTTGTGATGTGATGATATGCATGATTAGATGCATGTTAAGTTGACATGAGATGCCATGCTAGATGAATGCTAGGTTGACATGACATGTATGCTAGATGTATGTTAGGGTATGCCATGATTGATGAATGATTAGGTATTTTTGGGATGATTGATGCCATGTTGATTGTTAGATGAATTCTAGTATGTGTGTGAGTTAGAATAACAATATCGAGTGTGCCTTTACTAGGGTTATGACATAAGACACAATGAAAGAATGCCAATCTTAAGGTTAGGCGGTTTTAGGTGCCTAACACCTTCCTAAGACTGTACCTTGACTCTAAACCCATATCTCTGGTAGTAAGTTCATTGGTCTTTCCTTGAGAGGACTCTATATATATGGTTCCTAGACCATTGTAAAAACTAGGTGGTGACTCCACTCCCCATTGTGTCCACAGTGGTGACTCCACTGGGGATAATGAGTTTAATTCTTATATGGCCTATGTCTTAACCTTGATAAAGGCTTATTCAATACTTGTTTACACACACTTCACTTGGTTCTTTTGTCCTTTTGCATCGGTTGGTGATGAGTGGAAAGATGGAAGGCTCCATTCTAGCCCAAGTCTTTCAAAGTTCATCCCACCAACTCACAATCGATGCCATTACCTATGATGGGCTTTAAGTACGTTAAAGGTTTGCCACCAATCCACAAAGGTCCATTTAGGCCCTCGGTTGGAATCGTGGCCCACCTAGTTGTAAGTGACCTACTTATCTACCCCTTTAGCCTTAAGGAAGCTTACTCACACTTAGAGAGATGCTAGATCTTATCAAAAGAGGACATCTTTTATATATCTCTTGTGTGTTCAACCATATATCTTGTGATCACCCAATTCTAAAGAACAAATAAAAGATGTAAAAATGGAAGGATGACCCTAAAGTTATGGCATACCTTAAGATAATTACGGTAAAAGAAAAGAATTTCTCACACGTAAGAGGCTTATCCCTAAGTCCAAAAGGTATATCTTAATGTGAAAGGTTCGTAAGTCCATAGCCTAATTTCTATCATAAACCCAAATCAAAAATCACTTTTGAAAAGAGGACCTTGGGCCTAAGATAATGAGATTGCTATGGACTTAGTTCCCTAATCTTGGGCCTCTTTGTTGTATGCCTAGGCCCAAAATGATGAGAATTTCATGGACCATAAGAGGAAGGCTACATTATATTCTAGTTAAAAGGCTACTTCAAAAAAAAATGATGATAATGAAATGAAAGAGAGAAGAGCTCAAAGGAGATGAATATATTGTAAGCCCATGTCTAAGACGAAGGGTTGAAAATCTCTAAGTGCATTCTATTGAAAGCCCATGAGTGAAAGATGAGAGCATTATTGTAAATGGACCAAAGCCCAATGAAAGAAGGGGCAAGGTTCGTGAGAGGAAAGGGAGTGATTTTGTAATTGGGCCTTCATTAAAATGGACTTAAAGACTTACTAATAACATCTAAAAATCTAAAAGGAACCTTTTAATTGGGACATAAACTTAATGAAAATGGGACTTCTTTTCAGACACCATTGCACCACCAAAGTCAAGAAAACACATCCCCACTCCAATTTGGATTCAAGAGAAGCACGAAAGGCATTTGGTCAAGATTGAAGACATATATCAAGAGGAAGTGTTCCAAGTAAAGGAATCATCTCAAGCAACAATGGCCACTCTAATTAGCAATGTGGTCGTACAAAAGATTTTCAAGGCAATGGAAGAACAGAGCAACATTCTCAAAAAGATGGGAAATCACCTCACCAAGCTAGAAGAAGCCAAGTTGAATAAGACCCCACATGTAGAGGTTCTCGATGATAAAGAAGTGGTAGATTGGGATGAAAGGGACAAAGCTGATTATGAGAGTAACAAGCAATTTGAAAAACTTATGGCAGAAACAATAGCCACAAGAGAGAAGATGGAGAAAATGTAACTAGCCTTTCGCAAGGCCCAAGGGATGGATGATTGTCTCTATAACATAGGAGGCATAAGCTCTGAAATTCCTATTGCACTACCTCCAAAGTTCAAGATTTCTGATGTGGAAAAATTTGATGGAACTAGGGACCCAAAGCAACATGTTAAGAGGTACCTAAACATTGTTGAAATGAAGGGGTTGGAGGAAAAACAAACTTTGCATGCATTTCCTCTCTCAATCATAAAATGTGCATCAAGGTGGTGTTATAGCTTGGACCTAGCAAAACTAAGGTGTGAAATGAGCTGGTGGAGTTGTTTATGGATCAATTCATCTTCAATACTGTGATTGGTGTGACTTTAAGAGATTTAGAGACCACTAAGTATGAAGTAGGGGAAAAATTCTTCGAATACATGACAAGGTGGAAAGGAAAGGCATCTAGGATGGTTAATAGGCCAAATGAGAAAGACCAAATCAACATGATTATCAAGAATTTGCTTCCGGCATATAATAGTAGGCTCTTGTCATCACCTATTAGTTCTTTGGAGAGTTGTGTGATTTTGGAACTAGGATAAAGGATGTCATCAACAATGGATAATTGGAAAAGGATGAAAGCAAACTTCCAATCAATAAGACATATGGAGGAGGAGAAACTACCTCTAAAGCACCCAATCATATGAATGTAAATGCCATCATACCTCAACAAACCTTAGCCTACCCAAGCTTCACAAAGAAAGCCCACTGGGAATTTTCTGACTTAGTAATGACCCTTGCCCAAGCAAATGAAAATTTGACATCGAAAGGATTCATTAAACCTCTAGATCCCACACCTATGCCTAATCATGTGCCTCCTACTTGGAACCTTAAAGAATATTGTCACTACCATCAAAAATTCGACCATAAAACCAACAACTTCTTCTGCCTCAAACACGAAATTCAAGATCTCATAGACAATGGAACCCTTCCAAATCCCAATATCATCACTAAGCCTAGCATTAGGAAGAACCCTTTTCTTGATTATCATAAAGCTCACCCTCCATATTAAAATTAGGTGTAAATAGATGAGATTGAATGGGATTGTTTAAAGTTGATAGAAACCATGGAGGTTAATGCTATGGAAGTCCAAGGAATATAGGATGAGGAAGATGAGATTATAAAGAATGTGGTGGTTGTATGAGGGATACTTCCCAAAGGAATGACCAAGCTAAAGAAAAGAGTCATGGAGGACAATGTGGCCAACATTAGTAACTAGGAGTGGGAAACACTACAAACCATCCTTTTTGTAAAAGGATCATCCCAGTAGGGACATAGGAGAAAGGTCTAAACCCACGAAACCTAAATGGAAAGAGGAGAAAGAGAAAGAAGATTGAGTTTTGACTCAATTGAAGAAAACTCAAGCTCATGTGCCTGTATGGGGCTTACTTATGGCTTTTCTCAAGCAACATATTACTATTTTGGATTATTTGAATGGAAAAGTGGTGACCATAGAAACTACACCACAAGAAGTACTATCTCTCACAGGAGTTGAGAACCCATCTCATCTTTTTCTTGCTTTTTTCGATGAGGAACTTCCTCCCAAAGGGACCACTCAAGCTAAGCCTTTGCAAATTACTATTAAATGCATGGGCGCCAAGGTTCCTATGGTGTTAATTGATAACGGATCCGCATTGAATGTATGCCCTTTTAGGACTGCCCTTACCATTAGCCTAGATGTGAAGACCGTCATTCCCTTTCCTTTGATTATTAGGGCATATGACAACACTTCGAGGAAAGTTATGGGTACTTTCAAAGCTCCTTGCAAGATTAGCTCAATAGAGACAATTGTGGAATTCCATGTCATTGACATCACTCCAAACTACAACCTTATTTTAGGAAAAGCATGGCTTATCCTATTAGGGCTATTCCCACTTCTCTACAACAAAAGATAAAGATCCCATGGAAGGAAGGGATTGCTGTAGTGCTTAGAGATGATGAGATCCTAGCACCGGTTTGTGTACTTAAGGAAGGAGGAAGTGAGCTCCAAATGAGTGGCTTTGAGTTTATAAACATGGCTAATTATGGATTAAAGGATGAAAGGTATACTATGGATTTTGTCCCATATTGCAATCATGTGGTGATTGCAATGATGAAGAATATGGGGTATATGCCTAGTATGGGTCTTGGGAAAAAAGGGAAATGGGTGGCTGAATTCCCCAATTTCAAGACTCATTTGACCAAGGAAGGTTTAGGATTCTTTGAAGGCTATGACAAAATCAAGAAGAACCTTGGGTGGACTACATGGATGCTAAAGCAATTGAGACTATGCTGAAGAGATAGCCCAACACCACATTGACAGTCATGCTTACATGGCACCCGTCCAGCAAAAGTTGAGGCATATGAGAATCGAATGGCTTCTAAAGATCAAAGAAAAGGTCACCAAGCAATTAAAGGCAGGGTTAATCAAAACCATACACCAAGTCGAGTGGATAGCAAATGTTGTGCCCGTACCCAAGAAAGATGGGAAGGTAAGAATAAGCATGGATAACATAGCTTCTTCCTCACATAGATCTTCTAGTGGATAACACAGCTAGTAGTGCATTGATGTCTTTCATGGATGGTTTCTCGAGATATAACTAAATTAAGATGGTTCCTAGGGATGTGACCAAAACTACCTTCACCACAGAATGGGGAATTTATTGTTACACCGTGATGCCATTCAGGCTTAAGAATGCGAGTGCAACTTCCCAAAGAATGGTCACAGGCTTGTTACATGATATGATGCACAATGAGGTTGAAGTGTATGTTGATGATATGATTGTGAGATCCAAGGAGAAAGAGGGTCACATCACTAACTTGAGGAAGTTCTTCGAGAGGATCAAGGAGTATAGGCTGAGATTGAACCTGCAAAAATGCACCATTGGAGTAACCACAGGGAAGTTGTTAGGCTTTTTGGTAAGCAAGAGAAGGATAGAAGTTGACCCATCAAAGATCAAAGCCATATTAGAAATGCCTCCAACCAAGAGCGAGAAAGAGATAAAGGGATTTTTGGGCCGATTACAATACATCAGCTGATTCATTGCCAAACTCACTTTCACTTGTGAGCCCATCTACAAGCTCCTAAGAAAGAATGAACCTCATGAATGGAATGATGATTGTTAGAAAGCTTTTGAGCTCATCAAGGAATATATCCTCCATCCACCTATCTATATAGCCCTGGTGCATGGAAAATCATTACTCCTTTATCTCTCTACCATAGAAGATGCGATTAGAAGTATGCTTACATAAGAGGATGATGATAAGAATGAAAGAGCCATATACTATTTGAGCAAGAGGTTCCATGATTATGAGACTAGATACACACCCATCAAAAAATCATGCTCTGTTCTCGTATGGGCCGTATAGAAGTTGAGACACATTATCCTACCTTTCTAGATATGGGTAATGGCTAGAATGGATCCATTAAAGTAATTGTTTGAGAAACCCGCACTGAGTGGAAGACTATCAAGGTGGTTGATCCTATTAATAGAATTCAATCTAAAGTATATGGCAAGGAAAACTATCAAAGCAAGTACCGTATCAAATTTTTGTGTCGAGAACCTCGTGGAAGGAGAGCATGATAGAGAAGATTTTCTGAATGAGGACATTTTAGACATTAAGCTAGGGGCATGGAAGATGTATTTCAATGGAGTTGTGAACCGATATGGGAATGGGATAGGCGTACTCTTGATCACTTCTAAAGGATCTCACATACCCTTGGCATTTAAGTTGAACTTCGAGGCAACCAATAATATGGCAAAATATGAGGCTTGTATTACTGAAATGGAAGCTCTCTAAGAATTAGGGGTGGAAGAGGCCAAGGTCTTTAGAGATTCCATTTTGGTTATAGCTCAAACACAGAGGTTGTGGAAAGTGAAGGAAAAGCACTTAAAACTCTATCAGCAATATTTAGAAGAGTTGACCAAAACCTTTGACAGGATTGAATATATTGTCATCCCTAGAGCTTAGAATCAATTCATAAATGCCTTGGCTACTTTAGTTTTCATGGTTGAAATACCCAAAGGAGTATGGACACGACCCTTAGAGATTGAACAAAGTTATAGGATGGTACACAAAGAGAAGACTGAAGCTTCAGTCTTGGTTATAAAGAAGGAAAGGGTTCCTTGGTATTATGACATCATGAAATTCTTGGAGTTAGGGGTATATCCGAATGGTGTCGACAAGAGAGAGTGTTGTTCGATTAGGATGATGGCAATGCAATACATCTCATATGCGGGTCAGCTTTATAGGATATCCTATGATGGTATACATCTTCGTTGTCTAAAGAAACAAGAAGCCAAGAAAGTTATATGTAAAGTTGTAATTTACAACTATATGTTTTTGTTGGCTTTTATTTCGTGCCAAATTTTATTGTAATTATTTTCAATCTTTTGTACCCTATATTTGCTATGGGATTTAATTATAAGGGTTGTGTGTGTGAGAAAAAGAATGTGAAGACCTAAGCAAATTGAAGACTAAAGAGTTTTTGCTGGTAGCTCACGACTAAGCATCCAGCGAAGTGATGCATATGACCTACACATGTTGGAATGCGAAGAGTCAGGATAGGATGGAGATAGTTGTGTTTCACAAGTAGCTCGTGGGTAAGGCCTTCCTGCAAGACACCCGTGAAACATTCTATTTTGCCAGATTGTCCTATCTGATACACACTTTTTGTACCCACACTGTATACCCCACATTACCCACAGTTATTGAGGAGTGCTTCAGAGATAAAACCCTAGCAACAAACCTTGAGAGTTAGAGATTGTTATACCCACATTTCTCTACACAATTGCTGGTAGATTTTCCTCAACTCCTACCTCTCTATTTCCATATCATTGAGAAGTTGATAGCCCAAACACTTACCACACCCTTTCAGAGTGTCAAGTGAGGTTTTGGTGCTGTTGGGAAGCATTGGAAGAAGCTAGGCTTTGGCAAATGCAATTGGGCATATTGTGGGATCCGAAGAGCTAGACAAGACATGTTTTTGAAAAGTCTTATTGGAGTAGGAGCTTGAGGGCTTAGGTACAACAGTTATAGATTAGGCTTAGAGAGTCACTTGCTAACCCATGTATCCCAACTGATTGTCTAGTGGATCGATTACCGCTTGGAGGGTGGCAGAGAGGTTTTTCGCCAAGTTCTTCGGTTTCTTCTTCGATAACACATCAACATGTTATCTTGTGTTTGCATTCTTCTTCCCTATTCTTTTACCTCTCATTTTACTGATGTGTTATAATGATTATGGGTTAGAGTAACTTGTTTGTTTATCCACTCACATTTTACTCTATTCTGCATTTAGTATTAAGTTAGAGCAAAATCTATTGAGCCGTAACTTTAATTTGGGGGTCTAAACAGCTCTTGTGTTTTTCAACACATTTTAGAGCATTCATTATAAAAGAAATTCATCAAGGGATTTGTGGTCCTCACATGAATGACAAAATGTTAGCCAAGAAGATCTTGAGAATGGGGTACTATTGGAACACAATCAAGACCGATTGTGTGGACTTTGTGAAAGGTTTCCGCGATTTCCAAGCACATGCAAATTTGAATCATGTGCCACCTAGGGAGCTATACACCATAACCTCTCTGTGGCCTTTCTCAGTATGGGGCATAGATGTGATTGGAAGAAAAGCTAGTAAGGCCTCGAATGGGCATGAATACATCTTAGTGGCAATTGACTACTTCACCAAGTGGGTGGAAGCAACCTCCTACTCTATGTTAAAGGCCAAGCATGTGCCTCGATTCATAGAGAATAACATTATTTGTCGATATGGGGTACCCCAAGAGATTATATCCAATAATGGTTTCCACTTTGAGGGAGAGGTTAGAACAATCATGGAACTATACAACATTGAACATCACAAGTCTTCACCATATTAACCACAAACCAATGGAGCAGTAGAAGCAGCCAATAAGAACATTAAAAACATCCTAGCCAAGATGGTAGTGACATATAAGGATTGGGCCAAAAACTCCCATTTTCCTTATGGGGTTACAGAACTTCTATCCATGTGTCAACTAAGGCAACCCCCTACTCTTTGGACAATGGTAGTGAAGTGGTACTTCCCATTGAGGTGGAGATACAATATTCAAGGGTACTAGTAGAAACCAAGGTTCTAGTGGAAGATTGGGTGAAACAAACATATGAGAAATTGGCCTTAATAGATGAGAAGAGAGCTACAGCACAATACCATGCACAAGAATACCAAAAGAGGATTGCTAGAGCATTTAACAAAATGGTGAGACCTAGAAACCTTAAGGAAGGGAACTTGGTCCTAAAAGTGCTTATAGATGAAACTTTTGATCAAAGAGGAAAGATAAAGCCAAGATGGTATGGTCCTTTTATTATCAAGAAAATCATGTCAGGAGGTGCTACGAGAATTATAGATTTGGATGGAGAAGAGATGTTTTGCCTAATCAACATGGATAGACGCCGAAGATACAACAGTTGGAAAAAAAAAATGTCTGTTAGGTTGAAAAACTGAAAGGGTAGCCTAGGCAAAAATTAAGGCAAAAGGACCTCGTTAGGTTGAAAACCCGAAAAGGCGATCTAGGCAAAAGATAGGAGCAAAGACCATGGGCATGGCAAAAATTCCTCAAAGGACATTATGGGAAAAAGTTACATGGCATGGGAAAAATAAAAGAAAAAAGAAGAAAAAGAAAAATGACGATGATAACCAAAGATAATAAATGGGTGCTTCTCTCATTACTCAAACTAAAAGGATGATAAACTGTTTCTATAGGGGATTTGGAACATTCCAATCCTTTATTAAATTTATAAGAAAAGACATAAGAATCATAAAGTGCAAAAAAGTAAAATTTGGGGCATGTCATGTTGGTTGGTCAGTCTTTCTCTATTTTGATTGGACTTTTGTAAGCTTTCTCAGCTATGTGGACCCACTTCATGACAGCCACTAAGTCATTTCTTATGTCCTAAAGTTGGGTGAAACAAATTGGAGCCTCTCATATGGCCATATTTGGAAGAGGTAAGAGAGAAGGAAAGAGCACATGAGTAAAAGGAAAAGAAAAAGAGGTAGAAAAGAGAAAAATAAAAAATAAAAAATAAGTTCAAAGACAATACAAGGAGCCTTGATGGGTTGAAAACTGAAAGGCAATCCATGCAAAAATTTGAGGAAGCCAGCTAGGTCGAAGACCAAGGCCAAAATTTAGGGATTGAGAAAAAGGATTCGTTTATCTTGACTTAATGGTATAAGAAAGATGTGAGGGAGACCAAAAGAAGTGAGAACCTCTTTGGAACTAAGAAAGGTGAAGGAAGGTATGTAGAACTAAGTCCCCTGTTTTGAGTATTTTCTCCCAAAAGTTTCTCCTGTAAGTCTTATTGCTTAAAAAAACTACTCAAGGCATAATTCAAACACAAAATTTCCAAGTAACAAAGACCAAGAATAGTAGAATTGCCTAAAGTTTCCACAAGTTTGTAATTTAAGTACACATCCCAAATAAAAGGATAAATGTGAAAGGTGTTCTTGAAATACAACCCAATGTCTCAAACCAAATCTAAAGTGCAGCCATGTATGCTAAAAAGATAAAAATAATAAAAGCAAAAAAAAAAAAAAAAAAAAAAAAGTATGCTATGCTGCTGTGTCTGTGTCTATGTCTATCTATCTGCAAGGTCACCAGAAGCGCCTTTTCCTCGGTTGATAGCTTGGAGTCAACTCTAAACCTCCACCACCATCACCACCATCATCACCCTCATCATCATCATCATCGACATCCTCGCCACTATACAGCTGTTAGGAATACTCAATCAACTCCAGTTTGAGATTTCCCGCAAACCAAACGAGGTCCTCATGCACCTAAACAATGGGTTGAATTTGAAGAAAAGTTTGTTAGAACAAGTGTTAGGATGCAAGAATAGAAAGGAAAGATAACAGCAATGAAAAAGAACTCACCACTCATGTGCCTTCAAGAAAAGGGTAGCCCAAAATATTTGTATTGCGGTCAACAAGATGCTCCTGAACAAAGCCATTAGAGCCGTAGGCATAGATCAACTAGGGCAAATTGGGAGGATCAATAAGAGCACCAATAGCAAGGCCCTCCTAGCACAAGTATTTCATTTGAATATTGCCAATGTACAAGAATGCAAATGATGAATGAATAATGAAAAATGAGAGAAGCAAGAACACATACTACAACAATGAGGGAAGGTACAAGGCAAGTCCCACTAAACTCATCCCATTCTAGCTTAACTTTGACTCACTCAATGAAAGGGATGTCCGGCCCCCATATGTCATACTCCACATTCGTCATGGACCAAGGAGTAAGCCTGAACACTGGAGGGTTGATGGGAACCTGAGGCACATCATCACCTGCTAGCTGGCAGCACACCATCTTTGCCAAAGGGCTGAGAGGGCCTAGAAACAACTATAGCAGCTGCCTCCAAGTTCGAGTCCGCTACAAGGTTAGTACAGGCCCAAGGACTTCACATAATTTGTGACAACACATAGGGTAGAAAGAGAATCCTAAGAAGAATGCAAACAATGGAAAGTAATATATTCCTAACTTACATCATCAAGAGAGAGCCTGTCGAGGTGGGCCCGAAGCGAGGTGACACTCTTCAAGTCCATTGAATTCCCTCGAGCAATGAGACTGTACTCCATAGCCCAGCATTGAAAAAATATGACAGTTTGCGAGATGACAATTTGTAAGAGAATATGGTACAATTTGTAAGATTTAGATATGATAGTTTCCAAGATGACAGTTTGTAAGATGTTATTAAATGATTGATAGGATTAAATGATCATGGCCGAATCGAATCCGTGTGAGATTAAGCAAGCACGGTAGAATTAAGTCTCGAAAAGATTGATAGGATTAAACGATCATAGCAAAATTGAATTAGTGTGAGATTAAACGAGCATGGTTGAATTGACTCAGAAAAATATGGATAGGATTAAACGATCATGGCCGAATTGAATCTCAAAAAGATGGATAGGATAAAACGATCATGGCTAAATTGAATCCATGTGAGATTAAACGCGCTTGGTCGAATTGAATCTGCTTGGGATTAAACAAGCACGGTCAAATTGAATCTCAAAAGGTAGATATGAATAAATGATGATGGCCGAATTGAATCCACATGAGATTAAACAAGCACGGTCAAATCGAATATCGAAAAGATGGGTTGAATTAAACGATGATGTCCGAATTGAATCCACATGAGATTAAACGAGCATGGTCGAATCAAATCTTGAAAAGATGGATAGGATTAAACAATCATTGCCAAATTGAATACCCGTGAGATAAAATAAGTGCGGTCGAATTGAATATCGTAAAGATGGTTAGAATTAAATGATCATGGCAGAATTGAATCCGAGTAAATTTAAATGAGCACGGTCTAATTGAATCTCATAAAGATGGACAGGATTAAACTGTCATGGCCGAATTGAATCTATGTGAGATTAAACGAGCATGGTCAAACTGAAGCTTGAAAAGACGAATAGGATTAAATGATCATGGCCAAATTGAATCCACGTGAGATTAAACGAGCATGATCAAACTGAATCTTGAAAAGAAAGATAGGATTAAACTATCATGGCCGAATTGGATCAGTGTGAGATTAAACGAGCACAACTGAATTGAATTAGTGTGAGATTAAATGATGATGACCAAATTGAATCCGCGTGAGATTAAACAAGCATTTCCAAACTGAATCCGCGTGAGATTAAACGAGCATGGTGGAATTGAATCTCGAAAAGATTAGTAGGATTAAACAATCATGGCCAAATTGAATCCGCGAGAGATTAAACAAGCACGGTCGAATTAAATGTCAAGATGGATAGGATTAAACGATCATTGCCGAGTTGAATCAGCATGATATTAAACGAGCACGGTTAAGTTGAATCTCAAAAAATGGATAGGATTAAACTAGCATGGCTGAATTGAATCTGCGTGAGATTAAAAGAGTGCGGTCAAATTGAATCGCGAAAAGATAGATAGGATTAAATGATAATGGCCAAATTGAATCTGCATGAGATTAAATGAGCACGGTTGAATTGAATCTTGAAAAGATAGATAGGATTAAATGATTAGGGCCAAATTAAATCTCGAAAATATGGATAGGATTAAACAATATAGGCCAAATTGAATCTGTCTGAGACTAAATGGGCACGAACAAATTGAATCTCGAAATTGTGGAAAAGATTAACCAATCATGACTGAATTGAATCCGTGAGAGATTAAATGATCACGGTTGAATTGAATCTCGAAAAGATGGATAGCATTAAATGATCATGACTGAATTGAATCCGCATGAGATTAAACGAACACAGTCAAATTGAATCACAAAAATGTGGATAGGATTAAACCATCATGGCCAAATTGAATCTCAAAAGGACAAATAGGATTAATCGATCATGGCCAAATTGAATCCTCGTGAGATTAAACGAGCACGGTCAAATTGAATCTCAAAAAGCTATCAAATGATAATGGACGAATTGAATCTGTTTGAGATTAATCGAGCAAGGTCGAATTGAATATCAAAAAATGGATAGGATAAAACGATCGTGGCTGAATTAAATCCCCATGAGATTAAATGCACTTGGTCGAATTGAATCTCGAAAAGCTAGATAGGATTAAACGATCATGGCTGAATTGAATTTGCGTGAGACTAAACAAACCTGGTTAAATTGAATATTGGAAAGATGGATAGGATTAAACGATCTTAGCTAAATTGAATCCGTGTAAGACTAAACGAGCACGGTTAAATTGAATCTCGAAAAAATTGATAGGATTCAATGATCATTTCCAAATTGAATCCGTATAGATTAAACAAACACGGTTGAATTGAATCTAGCAAAGATGGATTGGATCAAACGATCATTGCCGAATTGAATCCACGGGAGATTAAACGTGCAAGGTGGAATTTAATCTCGAAAAGATGGAAAGGATTAAAAGATCACTGCCGAATTGAATCTGCGTTATATTAAACGAGCATGATCGAATTGAATCTCAAAAATATTTATAGGATTAAACTATCATTGCCGAATTGAATCCTCGTGAGTTTAAACAAGCACGATCGAATTGAATCTCGAAAAAATAGATTAGATTAAACGATAACAGCCAAATTGAATCCATGTGAGATTAAATGATCACAGTTGAATTGACTCTTGAAAAGATAGATAGGATTAAACGATTACGGCCGGCTTGAATCTCAAAAATTTCAATAGGATTAAACGATATAGGCATAATTGAATCTATGTGAGACTAAACGGGCACGATTGAACTGAATCTTGAGAAGATAGATAGGACTAAACGATTGCGACCAAATTAAATATTGAAAAGATGGATAGGATTAAACGATATAGACCATATTGAATCCACCTGAGACTAAACAAGCACGAACAAAATGAATCTTGAAAAGGTGGATAAGATTAAACGATCATGACCGAATTGAATCCGCGTGAGATTAAATGATTGTGGTTGAATTGTATCTCGAAAAGATGGATAGCATTAAACCATCATGGCCAAATTGAATCTCAAAAAGAAAAATAGGATTAAACAATCATGGCCGAATTGAATCCAATTGAGATTAAACAAGCATGGTCGAGTTGAATCTCAAAATGATAGACCAGATTAAACAACCATGACCAAACTAAATCTACATGATATTAAACGAGCATGGTCAAATTGAATGTCGAAAGATTGATAGGATTAAGCGATTATGGCTAAATTGAATCCGTTTGAGATTAAACGAGCACAGTGGAACTGAGTCTCGAAAAGATTAATAGGATTAAACGATCATAGCCAAATTGAATTCGTATGACATTAAACGGGCAAGGTTGAATTGACTCCGAAAAGATGGATAGGATTAAACGATAATGGCTGCATTGAATCCACATGAGATTAAACGAGCACGATTAAATTGAATCTCAAAAAGCTATGAAACAATAATGGACAAATTGAATATGTGTGAGATTAATCGAGCATGGTTGAATTGAATCTCGAAAATTTGGATAGGATAAAACAATCATGGCTAAATTGAATTCGTGTGAGATTAAATGCACTTGGTTGAACTGAATCCGTTCGAGATTAAATAAGCACAGTCAAATTGAATCTCAAAAGGTAGATACGAATAAACGATGATAGCTGAATTGAATCCATGTGAGATTAAACAAGCACAGTCAAATCGAATATCGAAAAGATGGGTTGAATTAAACAATGATGTCCGAATTGAATGCGTGTGAGAGTAAACAAGCACGGTCAAATTAAATCTCGAAAAGATGGATAGAATTAAACTATCATTGCCAAATTGAATACGCGTGAGATTAAATGAGCACGGTCGAATTGAAGATCATAAAGATGGTTAGAATTGAATGATCATGGCAGAATTGAATCCGTGTGAAATTAAATAAGCACAGTCGAATTGAATCTTGTAAAGATGGAGAGGATTAAACTATCATGGCCGAATTGAATCCGTGTGAGATTAAACAAGCATGGTGGAATTGAATCTCGAAAAGATTGGTAGGATTTAATAATCATGGCCGAATTGAATCCATGTGAGATTAAACGAGCACGGTTGAATTAAATGTCAAAAAGACGAATAGCATTAAACGATCATTGCTAAATTGAATCTGTGTGATATTAAACGAGCACGATGAACTTGAATCTCAAAAAATGGATAGGATTAAACTAGCATTGCCAAATTGAATCTGCGTGTGATTAAAAGAGTGTAGTCGAGTTGAATCGCGAAAAGATAGATAGGATTAAATGATAATGGCCGAATTGAATCCACTTGAGATTAAACATGCACGGTTAAATTGAATCTTGAAAAGATAGATTGGATTAAACGATTACAAAATTAAATCTGGAAAAGATGGATAGGATTAAACGATATAGGCCAAATTGAATCCGTCTGAGAATAAACGGGCACAAACAAATTGAATCTCAAAAAGGTGGATAAGAATAACCGATCATGATCGAATCGAATCCTATCAAATTAAATGATCACGGTTGAATTGAATCTCGAAAAGATGGATAGCATTAAATGATCATAATTGAATTGAATCCGCATGAGATTAAACGAACATTGTCAAATTGAATCATGAAAATGTAGATAGGATTAAACCATCATGGCCAAATTGAATCTCAAAAAGATAAATAGGATGAAACGATCATGGCCAAATTGAATCCAAGTGAGATATCGAGTTGTATCTCAAAATGATAGACCGGATTAAACGATCATGGCCAAACTGAATCCACGTGATAATAAACGAGAATGGTCAAATTGAATGACGAAAAGATTGATAGGATTAAACGATGGTGGCCGAATAGAATCCACGTGAGATTAAACAAGCACAGTTGAACAAAGTCTCAAAAAGATTGATAGGATAAAACAATCATAGTTGAATTGAATTTGCGTGAGATTAAACGAGCACAGTTGATTTGACTCACGAAAAGATGGATAGGATTAAACGATTATGGCCAAATTGAATCCCCGTGAGATTAAATGTGAACAATCAAATTGAATCTCAAAAAGCTATTAAATGGTAATGGACGAATAGAATCCGTATGAGATTAATTGATCATGGCTGAATTGAATTTCCATGAGACTAAACAAACCTGGAATTGAATCTTGCAAAGATGGATAGGATTAAACGATCTTGATTGAATTAAATCTGCGTGAGATTAAACGAGCATGGTCGAATTGAGCCTCGAAAAGATTAATAGGATTAAACAATCATAACCAAATTGAATTCGCTTGAGATTAAATGAGCATGGTTGAATTGACTCACGAAAAGATGGATAGAATTAAATGATCATGGCCAAATTGAATCCGCTTAAGACTAAACGAGCGCAGTAGAATTGAATCCCGAGAAGATAGATAGGATTAAACAATCATGGACGAATTGAATCCGTGTGAGATTAAATGAGCACGGTCAAATTGAATCTTGAAAAGATGGAAAGGATTAAATGATCGCGGTCGAATTGAATCCACGTGATATTAAATGAGCACGGTCGAATTGAATCTCAAAAATATTTATAGGACTAAACTATCATGGCCGAATTGAATCCGCGTGAGTTTAAATGAGCACGATCGAATTGAATCTCGCAAAGATAGGTAGGATTAAACAATCATAGCCGAATTGAATCCACGTGAGATTAAATGAGCACGGTCAAACTAAATCTCGAAAAGAAAGATAGGATTAAACTATCATGGGTGAATTGAATTAGTGTGAGATTAAACGAGCATGACCAAATTGAATCAGTGTGAGATTAAACGATGACCAAATTAAATCCGCATGAGATTAAACGAGCACAATCGAATTTAATCTCAAAAAGGTGGATAGAATTAAACAACCATTGCCGAACTGAATACACATGAGATTAAATAAGCGCAGTCAAATTGAATATCGAAAAAATGGTTAGAATTAAACGATCAAGGCAGAATTGAATCCATGTGAAATTAAACGAGCATGGTCGAATTGAATCTCAAAAAATGGATAGAATTACACTAGCTTTGCCGAATTGAATCCGTGTGAGATTAAACGAGTGTGGTCAAATTGAATTGCAAAAAGATAGATAGGATTAAACGATAATGGCCAAATTGAATCCACGTGAGATTAAACATGCATGATTGAATTGAATCTTGAAAAGATAGATAGGATTAAACGATTATGGCCGAATTAAATCTCGAAAAGATGGATAGGATTAAACAATAAAAGCCAAATTGAATCCGTCTGAGACTAAACAGGCAAGAACAAATTGAATCTCAAAAAGGTAGATAAGATTAATGGATCTTGATTGAATTGAATCCGTGTGAGATTAAACGAACATAGTCAAATTGAATCATGAAAATGTAGATAGGATTAAACCATCATGGCCAAATTGAATCTTGAAAAGATAAATAGGATTAAACGTTCATGGCCGAATTGAATCCGAGTGATATTAAGCGAGCATGGTCAAATTGAATGAAGAAAAGATTGATAGGATTAAACGATGGTGGCCGAATCGAATCCACATGAGATTAAACGAGCACGGTCGAACTGAGTCTCAAAAAGATTGATAGGATTAAATGATCATGGTGAATTGAATCCACGTGAGATTATGGTCGAATTGAATCTCAAAAAGCTAGATTGGACTAAATGATCATGGCCGAATTGATTTCCATGAGACTAAACAAACTTGGTTTTAATTGAATCTTGGAAAGATGGATAGGATTAAACGATCTTGGCTGAATTATATTCGTGTGGGATTAAACAAGCACGATCGAATTGAGTCTCGAAAAGATTAATTGGATTAAACGATCATAGGCAAATTGAATTCGCATGATATTAAATGAGCACAGTTGAATTGACTCACGAAAAGATGGATAGGATTAAACAATCATGGCCAAATTGAATCCGCATGAGATTAAACAAGCGCAGTGTAATTGAATCTTGAGAAGATAGATTGGATTAGACAATCATGGCAAAATTGAATCCGTGTGAGATTAAATGAGCACGGTCGAATTAAATCTTGAAAAGATGGAAAGGATTAAATGATCACGGCCAAATTGAATCCGTGTGATATTTAACGAGCACGATCGAATTGAATCTCAAAAATATTTATAGGATTAAACTATCATGGCTGAATTGAATCCGCGTGAGTTTAAACAAGGGCTATCGAATTGAATCTCGTAAAGATAGGTAGGAGTAAACGATCATAGCCGAATTGAATCCACATGAGATTAAACAAGCACGGTCAAACTAAATCTTGAAAAGAAAGATAGGATTAAACTATCATGGGTGAATTGAATCAGTGTGAGATTAAACGAGCACGACCGAATTGAATCAGTGTGAGATTAAATGATAATGACTGAATTAAATCTGCATAAGATTAAACGAGCACGGTCGAATTTCATCTCGAAAAGGTGGATAGAATTAAACAACCATTGCCGAACTGAATACGCATGAGATTAAATATTGCCGAACTAAATACGCATGAGATTAAATAAGCACGGTCGAATTGAATATCGAAATGATGGTTAGAATTAAACAATCAAGGCAGAATTGAATCTGTGTGAAATTAAGTGAGCACGGTCGAATTGAATCTCAAAAAATGGATAGGATTAAACTAGCATTGCCAAATTGAATCCACATGAGATTAAACGCGTGCGGTCGAATTGAATCACAAAAGATAGATAGGATCAAACAATAATGGTAGAATTGAATCCATGTGAGATTAAATGTGCACGATTGAATTGAATCTTGAAAAGATAGATAGAATTAAACAATTACGGCCAAATCAAATATCAAAAAGATGGATAGGATTAAACAATATAGGCCAAATTGAATCCGTCTAAGACTAAACAAGCACGAACAAATTGAGTCTCAAAAAGTTGGATAAGATTAAACGATCATGATTGAATTGAATCCACGTGAGATTAAACGAACACAATCAAATTGAATCACGAAAATGTAGAAAGGATTAAACCATCATGGCTAAATTGAATCTCGAAAAGATAAATAGGATTAAATGATAAGGCCAAATTGAATCCATGTGAGATTTAACAAGCACGATTGAGTTGAATCTCAAAATGATAGACCGGATTAAACAGTCATGGCCAAACTGAATCTGATTGATTTTAAATGAGCATGGTCAAATTGAATGACGAAAATATTGATAGGATTAAACGATGGTGGCTGAACTGAATCTGCATGAGATTAAACGAGCATGGTCGAACTGAGTCTCGAAATGATTGATAGGATTAAATGATCATGGCTGAATTGAATCCACATGAGATTATGGTCGAATTGAATCTCGAAAAGGTAGATAGGACTAAACGATCATGGCCGAATTGAATATCCATGAGACTAAACAAACCTAGTTGAATTGAATCTCGAAAAGATGGATAGGATTAAATGATCATAACTAAATTGAATCCGTGTGACATTAAACATGCACAGTTGAATTGAATCATGGAAAGATGGATAGGATTAAACAATCTTGGCAGAACTAAATCCGCGTGAGATTAAATGAACGCGGTCAAATTAAATCTCAAAAAGACTGATAGGATTCAACGATCATTGCCAAATTGAATCCACGTGAGATTAAACGAGCATAGTGGAATTGAATCTAGAAAATATATGTTAGGTTCTAAAGATTTAGGATTTAATTTATTCAGAACTCTAATGTGTAATGTTGGCAAACCATGATCAAAAAAATATGTTTAGTCTTGTTTAGGCTTGCTCAAAGTTGTTTAATTTATGTAAAGTTGGAATCGAGAGGCTGCAAATGCATTGGTGCATTTCGGCCTTGCTCGATCGATCGAAAGTTAGACTCGATCGATCGAAAGTCGGCCGAATGTTTTTCTGCAAAATTTTCCAACTCAGCCCTAGCTCATTAAATGTTTTAGGTTTTCTATTTTTACCCTAGGTATAAAAGGCAAAACCTTAGCCACGTTTTTTAGAGTTGCTCTTGTTGTATTGTTGCTCATACTTTGCTGTTTGTGTGAATCTCTTGTGAGATCATTGAGGAGCTTTCCTTCACATAAACTTAGGGTTTTCTAGGTAGAGATATTTTCAATACCTTGATGATCAACTCAGTTGCTACCATTGGAGCTTAAAGAATAACAAGCGTGGGTGCTTGTATCTTGTGGAGAATCAAAGAAAGAAGGAGTCCGTAGATTCAGAGCTTGCACGTGGTCGCGTCAGTAAGTTCTACTGGTGGGTAGCATTAGTAAGTCAAGCGGGGAGATTGTAAGTCCTTTTGTATGAACTTCAAATCCTCCCCAGGTTTTTACCATGTGATTTCCTGGGTCATCATATCATTGTGTTATTTACTTTTCCGCTGCTTTATATTCTTGATATGATTGTGTAATTGTGATAACCTAAAATTGCTTAAATTGACTAAGTTAATCACTTGGCTAATTAACTAGGTTAATCTGGTTGGTTTAAGGGGTCAAAACCATACAATATAGATAGGATTAAATGATCATGGCTGAATTGAATCTGCGTGAGATTAAACGGGCACAGTCGAATTGAATCTCTAAAAGGTGGATGGGATTAAATGATCATTGCTGAATTGAATCCACATGATATTAAATGAGCACGGTCAAATTCAATCTCAAAAATATGGATAGGATTAAATTATCATGGAGGAATTGAATCCATGCGAGATTAAACGAGCGCGGTCAAATTGAATGTCAAAAAGATAGATAGAATTAAACAATAATGGTCGAATTGAATCTGCGTGAGATTAAACGAGCACAGTCGATTGAATGTTGAAAAGGTAGATAGGATTAAACGATTATAGCTGAACTGAATATCGAAAAGATGGATACGATTAAACGATATGGGACAAATTGAATCTGCGTGAGACTAAACAGGCACGGAAAAATTAAATCTCAAAAAGATGGATGAGATTAAACGATCAAGACCAAATTGAATCCGCCTGAGAATAAATGAGCATGATTGAATTGAATCTCGTAAAGATGGATAGGATTAAATGATCATGACCGAATTGAATCCATGTGAGATTAAATGAGCACATTCGAATTCAATCTCAAAAATATGGATAGAATTAAACCATCATGGCCAAATTGCATCTCGGAAAGATAAATAGAATTAAACATTCATGGTCGAATTGAATTCGAGTGAGATTAAACAAGCACAGTCGAGTTGAATCTCAAAACGTTGACCAGATTAAACGATCATTACCAAATTGATCCACGTGAGATTAAACAAGCACAGTCAAATTGAATGTTGAAAAGATTGATAGGATTAAATGAACATGGCCGAATCAAATCCATGTGAGATTAAACGAGCACGGTCGAATTGAGTCTTGAAAAGATTGATAGGATTAAACGATTAAATTAGCACAGCTGAATTAACACACGAAAAGATGGATAGGATTAAACGATCATGGCCAAATTGAATTCATGTGAGATTAAACAAGCACAATTAAATTGACACATGAAAAGATGGATAGCATTAAATGATCATGGCTGAATTGAATTCACGTGAGATTAAACGAGTACGGTTAAATTGAATCTCGAAGGCTATTAAACGATAATGGCCGAATTGAATCTGTGTGAGATTAATCCTGTGTGGTCGAATTGAATCTCGAAAAGATGGATAGGATTAAATGATCATGGCCAAATTGAATCCATGTGAGATTAGATGAGCATGATCAAATTGAATCTCGAAAAGATGGATATGATTAAATAACCATGGATAAAATTGAATCTGCAAGAGATTAAATAGGCACGGTCGAATTAAATCTCAAAAAGATAGATAGGATTGAACAATGATGGCAGAATTGAATCCGCACAAGATTTAACGAGCACAGTGGAATTGATTCTCGAAAAGATGTTTAGGATTAGACGATCATGGTAGATCTGAATCCGCGTGAGATTAAATGAGCACAGTCGAATTGAATCTTGAAAAGATGGATCAGATTAAATGATCATTTCTGAATGGAATCCACCTAAGATTAAACGAGCATGGTCGAATTGAATATCAAAAAGATAGATTCGACTAAATGATCTTGGCCGAATTAAATCCACATGAGATTAAATGAACACAATTGAATTGAATCTTGAAAAGACAGATACAAATAATCATGGCCGAATTGAATCCACGTGGGATTAATTGAGTGCGGTCGAATCAAATCTCAAAAAGATGGATAGGATTAAACAATCATGGTCAAATTGAACCTGCATGTGCTCGAAATGAGTCTCGAAAAGATGAATAGCATTAAATAACCATGGCCAAATTGAATATGCGTGAGATTAAACAAGCACAGTCGAATTGAATCTCTGAAAGATAGATAGGATTAAACAATGATGGCCGAATTGAATCTGCATAAGATTAAATGAGTACGGTGGAACTGAATCTTGAAAAGATGTTTAGGATTAGACAATCATGGCAGAATTTAAATCGCGTCAGATAACATGAGCATGATCAAATTGATTCTTGAAAAGACAGATTAGATTAAATGATCATGGCCAAATTGAATTTGCTTGAGACTAAACGAGCACGATGAAATTGAATCTCAAAAAGACGGATAGGATTAAACGATCATGGTCGAATTGAACCTGCGCGTGCTCAGAATGAGTCTCAAAAAGATGGAGACGATTAAAGAACCATGGCCAAATTGAATCTGCGTGAGATTAAACAAGCACGGTCGAATTGAATCTCGGAAAGATAAAGAGGATTAAACGATGATGGCCGAACTGAATCCACACAACAAGATTAAACGAGCACAATGGAATAGATTCTCGAAAAGATGTTTACGATTAGACGATCATGGCAGAACGGAATCTGCAAGAGATTAAACGAGCTGGGTCAAATTGAATCTTGAAAAGACAGATCAGATTAAATGATCGTTGCCAAATGGAATCCATGTGAGATTAAACGGGCACGGTCTAATTGAATATCAAAAAGATAGATTCAATTAAATGATATTGACCGAATTAAATCCACATGAGAATTAATGTGCACAGTTGAATAGAATCTTGAAAAGATGAATATGAATAATCATGGCTGAATTGAATCCACGTGGGACTAAATGAGAGCGGTCGAATTGAATCTCAAAAAGATTGATAGGATTAAACTATCATGGCTGAATTAAATTTGAGTAAGATTAAACAAGCATGCTCAAACTGAATCTCGAAAAGACGGATAGGATTAAATGATCTTGGTCGAATTGAACCCACATGTGCTCAAATTGAGTCTTGAAAAGATGGATAGGATTAAACAACCATGGCCAAATTGAATCTGCATGAGATTAAACAGGCACAATCGAATTGAATCTCAGAAAGATAGATAGGATTGAACAATGATTGCCGAATTGAATCCGCACAAGATTAAATGAGCACGGTGGAACTAATTCTCAAAAAGATGTTTAGGATTAGACGATCATGGTGGAACTGAATCCACATGAGATAAAATGAGCACGGTCGCGTGGGATTAAATGAGCACGGTTGAATTGAATCTCAAAATGATGGATAGGATTAAATGATCATGGTCAAATTGAACCTGCGAAATGAGTCTTGAAAAGATGGATAGCATTAAACAAACATAGCCAAATTGAATATGCGTGAGATTAAACAAGCACAATCGAATTGAATCTCAAAAAGATAGATAGGATTAAACGATGATGGCCGAATTGAGTCCGCATAAGATTAAACGAGCACGGTGGAACTGAATCTCAAAAAGATGTTTAGGATTACACGATCATGGCATAGTTGAATCCGCATGAGATTGAATGAGCACAGTCGAATTGAATCTTGAAAAGACGGATCAGATTAAATAATCATTGCTGAATGGAATCCGCGTGAGAATAAAAGGGTATGATTGAATATCAAAAGGATAGATTCGATCAAATGATCATGGCCGAATTGAATCCACGTGAGATTAAATAAGCACAATTGAATTAAATCTCAAAAAGACAGATATGAATAATAATGGCCGAATTGAATCTGCGTGGGATTAAACGGCGTGGTCGAATTGAATCTCAAAGAGACGGAGGATTAAATGATCATCTTCGAATTGAACCCGCATGTGCTCAAAATGAGTCTCGAAAAGATGGATAGCATTAAACAACCATGGCCAAATTGAATTTGCATGAGATTAAATGAGCACAATCGAATTGGATCTCAGAAAGATAGATAGGATTAAACAATGATGGCCGAATTGAATCTGCATAAGATTAAATAAGCATGGTGGAACTGAATCTTGAAAAGAAGTTTAGGATTAGACGATCATGGAAAAATTTAAACCACATCAGATTAAATAAGCACGGACAAATTGATTCTTCAAAAGACAGATCGAATTAAAGGATCATGGCCAAATTGAATCCACGTGAGATTAAACGAGGACAGTCAAATTGAATCTCGAAAAGACAGATAGGATTAAACAAGCGTGGTCAAATTGAATCTGCGTGTGCTCAAAATGAGTCTCAAAAAGATGGAGAGCTTTAAACAACCATGGCCAAATTGAATTTGCGTGAGATTAAACAAGCATGGTCAAATTGAATCTCGGAAAGATAGAGAGGATTAAACAATGATGGCCGAACTAAATCCACACAAGATTCTCTTAAAGATGTTTACTATTAAACAATTATGGTAGAACAGAATCCGCATGAGATTAAACAAGCACATTCGAATTGAATCTTGAGAAGACAGGCCAGATTAAATGATCATTCCCGAATGGAATCCGTGTGAGATTAAACGGGCATGATCGAATTGAATATCAAAAAGATAGATTCGATTAAACGATATTGGCCAAATTAAATCCACATGAGATTAAATGAGCACGGTTGAATAGAATCTTGAAAAGACGGATACTAATAATCATGGCCGAATTGAATCTGTGTGGGATTAAACGAGCGCAATCGAATTGAATCTCAAAAATACGGTTAGGATTAAACAATCATGGTCGAATTGAACCCGCACATGCTCAAAATGAGTCTCGAAAATATGGATAGCATTAAACAACCACGGAAAAATTGAATCTGGACGAGATTAAATGAGCACGGTCGAATTAAATCTCTGAAAGATAGATAGGATTAAACGATGATGGCCGAATTGAATCTGCATAAGATGAAATAAGCACGGTGGAACTAAATCTCAAAAAGATATTTAGGATTAGAAGATCATGGTAGAATTGAATCTGCGTGAGATTAAATAAGCACAGTCAAATTGATTCTTGAAAAGACGAATCGAATTAAATGAACATTGCAAAATGGAATCCACATGAGATTAAATGGGCACGGTCTAATTGAATATCAAAAAGATAGATTCGATTAAAGAATCTTGGCCAAATTGAATCCACGTGACATTAAATAAGCACGGTTGAATTGAATCTTAAAAAGACGGATAGGATTAAAAGATCATTACCGTATTGAATCTGTGTGAGATTATATAAGCTTGGTCGAATTGAATCTCAAAAAGATGGATAGGATTAAACTTTCATAGCAAAATTGAATCTAAGTGAGATTTATCTAGAACGGTCGAATTAAATCTTGAAAAGACGGATCAGATTTAACAATCTTTGCTGAATGGAACCTAAGTGAGATTAAACGGGCACAGTTGAATTGAATCAAAAAGATAGATTCAATTAAATGATCTTGGCTGAATTGAATCCACGTGAGATTAAATGAGCATGGTTGAATTAAATCCTTAAAAGACGATTAGGATTAAACAATCATTGGCAAATTGATTCTACATGAGATTAAACAAGTCGGTCGAATTGAATCTCAAAAATATGGATAGGATTAAACTATCATGGTCGGATTGAATCTACGTTAGATTAAATGTGCACCATCTAATTGAATCTCAAAAAGGTAGATAGGATTCAACGATCATGGCCGAATTGAATCTGTGTGAGATTAAATGAGCACGTTCGAATTAAATCTCAAATAGGTAACGATCAGGGAAAAATTGAATCCACGTGAGATTAAACAAGCACTGTCAAATTGAAACTTTAAAAGACGGATAGGATTAAACGATCATGGCTGAATTGAATCCGCATGAGATTAAACACACTTTGTTGAATTGAATTAGGAAAAGGTAGATTGGATTAAACAATCATGGCCAAATTGAATTTGCATGAGATTAAACAAGCACAGTTGAATTGAATCTCAAAAAGATGGATAGGATTAAACAATCATGGTCAAATTGAATCTGCCTGAGATTAAACGAGCTTTGTCGAATTGAATATCGAAAAGATAGATAGGATTAAACTATCATGGCCAAATTGAATTTGCATGAGATTAAACGAGCACAGTTGAATTGAATCTCAAAAAGATGGATAGGATTAAACAATCATGGTCAAATTGAATCTGCCTGAGATTAAACGAGCTTTGTCGAATTGAATATCGAAAAGGTAGAAAGGATTAAACTATCTTGGACAAATTGAATCTGTGTGAGATTAAATGAGTATTGTCGAATTGAATCTCGAAAAGATGGATAGGATTAAATGATCATGGTCGAATTGAATCTACCTAAGATTAAACGCACTTTGTCGAAATGAATCTAGAATAGGTAGATCGGATTAAACGATCATGGCCAAATTGAATTTGCGTGAGATTAAACAAGCACGGTTTAATTGAATCTCAAAAAGATGGATAGGATTAAACAATCATGGTCGAATTGAATCTGCCTGAGATAAAACACACTTTGCCGAATTGAATCTCGAAAAGATAGATGGGAATAAACAATCATGGCTGAATTGAATCTACGTGAGATTAAACAACCATGGTCAAGTTGAATCTTGAAAAGGTAGATAGGATTACACGATGGTGGCCAAGTTGAATCCATGTAAGATTAAATGAGCACAGTCGAATGGAATCTTGAAAAGATTGATAGGATTAAACGATCATGGCCGAATTGAATCCGCATGAGATTAAACGAGCATGGTTGAATTGCACCTAGAAAAGATAGATAGGATTAAACGATCATGGCCAAATTGAATCTGCTTGAGATTAACCAAGCACGGTCGAATGGAATCTCAAATAGATTGATAAAATTACATGATCATGGCTGAATTGATTCCGCGTAAGATTAAATGAGCATGGTCAAGTGGAATCTCGAAAAGATTGATAGGATTAAACAATCACGGCCAAATTGAATCCGCATGTGATCAAAGAGCATGGTCAAATCGAATCTCGAAAATATTGATATGATTAAATGATTATGGCTAAATTGAATCTGTGTGAGATCAAATGAGCATGGTCAAATTCAATCTCGAAAAGATAGATAGGATTAAAAAATCATGGTCAAATTGAATCCACGTGAGATTAAACGAGCACAGTCGAATTGAAAGTTCAAAAGATAGATATGATTAAACGGTCTTGGCCAAATTGAATGCTCATGAGATTAAACAAGCACTGTCGAATTGAATGTTGAAAAGATGGATAGGATTAAACGATCATGGCCGAATTGAATCCACAGGGATTAAACGAGTACGGTTGAATTGAATCTTGTAAAGATGTATAATTTTAAATGATGATTGCCGAATTGAATTCACTTCGGAGTAAACGGGCATAGTCAAATTGAATCTCGAAAAGACTGATTGAATCCATGTGAGATTAAACAAGCACGATTAAATTGAATCTCAAAAAGATAGGTTGTATTAAACGATGATGAGATAATTGAATCCACATGAGATTAAATGAGAACGGGTCAAATTGAATATGGAAAAGATGGATAGGATTAGACATTCAACATTCATAGCAAAGTTGAATCTGCGAGAGACTAATCCAGCACGGTCGAATTGAATCTCAAAAAGATAGATAGGATTAAAAGATCATGGCCAAATAGAATCCACGTTAGATTAAATGAGCGTGGTAGAATTGAATCTTGAAAAGATAGATAGGATTAAACGATCACGGTCAAATTGAACCCATGCATGCTCGAAAGGAGTCTCAAAAAGATGGATAGGATTAGAGGATCATGGCAGAATTATATCTGCATGAGATTAAACGAGCACGGTCGAATTGAATCTTGAAGAGGTCATGGCCGAATTGAAACTACGTGAGATTAAATGAGCACAACTGAATTGAATCTGGAAAACATGGGTTGTATTAAACTATGATGACTAAATTGCATCCACGTGAGATTAAAGGAGCATGGTTGAATTAACTCCCGAAAAGATGGATAGGATTAAACAATCATTGCCGAATTGAATCTACGTGAGATTAAACGAGCACGGTCGAATTGAATATCAAAAAAATGGTTAGGATTAAATGAAAATGCTGGAATTAAATCTGCGTGAGATTAAACAAGGACAGTCAAACATGTTCCAGTAATTTGATCATATCTCAATACTCAAAATTCATATTAAACTGAAATTTTGACAATGAAGGAACATTTTAGTCTCTACAACTTTACTAGAAATAGCCTTGTTCAAATTTCAAATATTACTATGCCAAAAGTGTCCTGGAACTTGAATCTGAAAATTGCTACTTGATTAGCACGTTTTTGAAGTGCTTTCCAAGTTTAAAACTGTTTTTGGACGAATTTTAGAGTTATTTTCATGAAACACTTCCTCCCAAAGTGATAATTAGGATTTTAAAATAATTGAACACAATTATCTCAAAAGTCTAATTATCTACATTCTCTAAATATTATCAACTTAATTGTTTTATTCCCATGCAACAAATCTCACTTCAATAAAAATACTCCACCATTCACATAATTTCATTTAATTAATTTTAATTATTAATCAATCAAAATTAATTTCAATTAATCACATGTGACTAGTTCCACCCAAATGAATGCATGCAAATCATGAAAACTTGATCTTGTGATATCCTTCAATCCGACGATCCAATTTGAGAACTGTGCATATTATCGCGATCGTTAGAATCTCAAGATAATTTTTATAATATTTGATAAATGATTTTAAGCATGAAATGCAATTATGATTTTTGGGTACGTAGAATTATTATTTTGGTAATCTTCTAAGGTTAAATTATGAATGCAAAATTGAGTGTCTACACTCTAAATTGGGAAACTTAAGACTGCCATCCTGCTTCTCATTCTATCAATCACAATTAGAACCAAAAGGTCAAACCCATTTTCCTCTTCTTCTTCTTTTTTTTTTTTTTTTTCTTTTCATTTTTGTAGTTTTTGTCAATATTTATCTGATGGTATAATTTAGTTTTCAAAATGTTGTTGTATATTGAAAGTTCAAACAATGTGTAAAATGCCTATGAACATTTAGACCCCCAATTTACAAATTACCAACACAAGCTTATAATCAAACAATGTATGTGCGGAATATGAAAATAAGCTAAAAAAAATTGGTAAAACAATTTAAACCGAAATTAATCACAACCATAATAGAAATTAAAAGGCAAAGATTAAGGGAAGAGAGATCCAAACACAAAGACAACATAGTGATGTGTTATCGAAGAGGAAACTGAAGTCCTCGATGAAAAATCTCTCCGCCACCCTCCAAGCGGTCAATAATCTACTAGAGAATAAAGTTGGGATATATGAATAGTAAAAGACCTTCCAACCTTAATCTATCTAGTGCACCTAAGCCCTCCAGGCTTTTTGCTCCAACAGGGTTACGCTGAACTTTGTCTTCTCTAGCTTACCGAATCCTGCAACAAGCTCCATGTTGCATCCGCCATCCTTGGCATCTTCTAATGCTTCCCAACAACCCCAAAAACACTCTCAACACTTTGAATGGGTGTGGGTAGTGTTTGGGTAGAAATCTTCTCTCAATAGATATAACGATCGGAAAGGGAATGAGAAGAGATTACAAAGATTTCTCTCTAAGAATGGGTAGCTCTCTCTAATAGGTGGGTGTGTTATAGAAACCTCTCTTAAGGTTTTTCTCTCTGAATAGCCACACATACATTTGTGGGCAATGAGGGTATATATAATATGGGTGAAGGATAAGAAAGTCACATATAAAAATCCTCCAAGCAGAGAGTCTCGCAGATATCTCACAAGAAGGCCTTAGCCACGAAATACTCGTGAAATTGACAGCTTGGCACAACTCTTCAACTTCTACTCATGTGCTTCTCACGTGACTCTTTCGTGGGTTAACTTCTCGCGAGCTTTTCACAAAATCCACTAATTCTTCAATTTAAGCTTGATTCTTCACCAACTTAATACTAAACTCAATACAATAAAATCCCACAAAATACAAGGAATAAAATTAAAGCAATTACAACAATTTTTGTCATGGAATAAAACTAATGTAAAACATAGTTGTAAATCACAACTTTACATATATGTATATATTTTTCCTAATAAGTGTCAGTTCACAATAATAATATCTGGATGATGGTGTCGTGGCATGCAATTGTGTCATTGTGACCATTTTTTCACATGATTTTTTAACCATTCAATAATTTTTATAGCATAGTTTGTACTTTAAAATTTTAGATGGCATATGAAGGTTTTGTGTGATTGGAATTGTGGAAACCTAGATTAATTCTCTAACCATAAAAATGTGCCAAAAAAAGGACCTCAATTGGCTTCATATTTAGGTAAATGTATGTATATATATATATGGAGAAAATTCAATTAGATGTAATTGGAGTCTAATTTTATGCCACGTGTTGTATCAAAGTTTTTAAATTTTTGCATCAAATGAGTTAATTCAATGCAAAATAAAAGAAGTCCAATATAAATGAACCATTTGGTACCCAACCATATAGCTAATTCTTTGAATAAAATAAAATTAGAAGAAGAGAGATTTTGAATGATTTTACTTTCCTATGCTACTTGTTTGTCTAACTATACATGTATATATTTTGTGTGGTGTACCATTTGGTACCCAACCATATAGCTAATTCTTTGAATAAAATAAAATTAGAAGAAGAGTAACTTTGAATGATTTTACTTTCCTATGCTATTTGTTTGTCTAACTATATATGTATATATTATGTGTGGTGTTTAATTGTATCCATGCATTTGCACAGGTTCTAAGCTAGTTTATACTTTATACTAAGAGGATGAAAATAAGAAGAAATAAAATAAATGAAGATAAAGGAAAATAGGCAGAGTGACTTTAAGGTTGAGGATAGTGGGGAGATGAAAAGATAAAGGGAGTGAGAAAAGTCAAAGAAAGTATAAATGTTTAAAAAAAAAATTGAGTACAATTTTATGAGGTCAATTTTATTTATTTGAATTTAAGTAAAATATTATATTTTTAATTTTTAAAAGTAAAAATGAGAGAAAATATAATAATTTAATGATATGGAAAATGTGACTAAATTTAAATGTTGAATAAAATAAGATGAGAAGAAAAATAATTAAAAAATAAAAATAAAAGATATAACAATAAACACCAAATTATCCAAATTAGGATTTTTGATAAAACAATATTTTATTCTTATATTCTATCTTTAATTCTTTATAATGCAATAGGGTAATATTTAACAATTAAAAAAAAAAAAAAAAAAAAAACTTAAAACAGAAAACTAAATTGCACCAACCAAAATAGAATTTTAAAGAATACAAAAATTTATCAACCTAAAGCAGAGATGCAAGAAAAATAAAAATAAAAATAAAAATAAAAATCCTCAAAAAAACATTATGAGAGGGATAGAGAGAGAGAGAGAGAGATAACTTTTTTTGTGATAGAAAACTAGGCATAGAATGGAAGATAGAATGACAAATTTATAGTAAGAGGGTGTGAATAAGAAGAGACAAAATAAAGAAAAATGAAGATAAAGAAGAAAAGCAATATTAAGGTAGAGGGTAGTGGGAAAATAAAAAGGGGAGGAAGGGAGAACTATTGGAGAAAATGTAAATATTTAAAAAATGATTTAATGCAAAAACAAATTATAGGAAAATTGGAAAGAAAAATGATAATGTGTTAAGGTTGAATTTTATGGTTATTGAGTTTAGCTGGATTCGAGGTCAGCTAGGCCTCCAAGAATTGAGGGAAAGGAAAACAAAGAAAGAGAAAGGGAAAAGAATTGGCTTAAGATTGTATTTGCTTGATTTTTCCGTATACAGTAGCCTCTCCTCTTATACACCAGCTTCCAACTGTCAATGACATCACAATCCTCTAACTAACTTCTAAATATCCTTTACTACCTAACTAACTCATATAGCCCATGACATCACAATTCCCCATTTACACTATAAACTGCAAGTTTGTCATATACATGCACCTGAAATAGGCACCTCTGCACTTACTGATATAGGCACTTATACTACTTATACTACCGTAGCATCATACAAGCACACAGAACCATGCCTAACAATACCCCCCCCCCCCCAATTAAAGGACCTTGCCCACAAGGTGAGGGAATTGTTTCTACAGCTGATACAAGGACTCCCAAGTAGCATTTTCAGGACCCTCCCCTTGCCATTGAACTAAGACTTGAGTAATAGTCCTTCTTCTCAAGTGATGAGACCTCTCCTGCAACACAGTAATGGGTTTAGGACTAGGAATGCCCTCTGAATCCACAAATGGAAGAGTAGGAATGGATGCCACATGCTAACCCAATTTTGCTTTAAGGCAGGAAACATGAAATGTAGGATGTAACTTAGAGTTTGGAGGCAAGTCCAACTTATAAGACACCTTACCAATCCTCTTCAACATCTAAAAGGGTCCATAATACCTAGGTGACAATTTACCCAATTTGTTCTGCCTCAAAGACTTCTGTTTTTAGGGTAGGAACCTTAAGTACACCCAATCACCCTCAGCAAACTCTCTCTCAAATCTATGCCTGTCAACACTGAGCCTCATCCTCTCTTGAGCTACTAATAGGTTTTGCTTCAATAATGACAGAAGTTGCTGTCTAGTTCTCAAGTGCACATCAATACTGTCAACCTTAGTTGTTCCTAGTATATAATCCAATAACCTGGGAGGAAGATAACCAAATAAAGCTTCAAAAGGTGTCAACTTAGTTGAGGTGTGGAAGTTAGTATTGAACCAAATTCTACCAAGGGAAACCAATTAACCTAATAATAAGGTCTGTCAACAGCAAATGCTCTTAAGTAGTGCTCCAAGCTCTTGTTAACCACCTCGGTCTACCCATCTGATTAAGGGTGGTAGGCTGAAGACATGGCTAGCTACACCCCTTGCAATCTCATCAGCTCTTCCCAAAAATGTGAAGTAAACATAGGGTCCCTATCACTCACAATTGAGGCTAGCATCTCATGCAGCTCGAACACATAATGCAAGTAGAGATGAGCTACTATGGCAGCAGTATAAGGGTGGGACAATGGAACAGAATGAAAAAATTTGGTCAATCTATCCACTACTACCAAAACCACATCCTTTGACTGTGATTTAGGAAGGCCATCAACAAAATCCATTGGTAAAGGCTGCAATAGTCCAGCAACATTACAGGTCTCAACTTTCAGTCTTTGACAAGCATCACATTCCTTGACATGTTTCTTTACATCCTCTCTTAAACCAGGCCAATAAAAATCTCTCTTAACCATATGCAAAGTCTTAAGGAAGCCGGAATGACCCCCAAAGCATTACAAGAACCCAAATAAATCTTTCCCTTATACAAGAGTAGCCCATTTTGGATTGAAAACCCTTTAGGAACATCCTTCCCCAATTGAAAACTTGAAAAATACCCTGCACAACTTGGTCAGAGGCATAACTAGCCTTAAGATCAGTCAACCAAGCTAGAGTTGGGAAAGAAACCATGCATAAAAGCCCTTCAAAAACATCATCATTAGGACTTAAGTCTTCAACCTTAACCTTCCTAGACAGTGCATCAGCCACTAGATTGTCCTTACCTTTCTTATACTTAACCACAAAGTTACACCCCAACAACTTTGCAAACCACTTCTGCTAAGCTGGAGTCCCAATTTTCTGCTCCAACAAATACTTTAGACTCTACTAATCAATCTTGACAGTAAATGGTCTTCCCACCAAGTAAGCCCTCCACCTCTTGACAGCAATGACTAAGGCTAGAAGTTCCTTCTCATAAGTTGAAAAAACCAAATTCTTACCCTTAAGGGCCTGGCTGTGATAAGCAATAGGCTTGCCTTGCTACATTAAAACAGCACCTATTCACCTCCAAGAAGCATGACACTCCACCACAAATGGCTTGTCAAAGTTGGGCAAAGTTAATACAGGTGCTTGGACCATAGCTTCCTTAAGCTGATGGAAAGCAAGTTCAACTTCCTTGGACCAACAAAACAAGTCCTTCTTTAATAAAGCAGTCAAGGGAGCAGCAATAGTACCATATCCCTTAACAAACTTTCTGTAATACCCCATAAGCCCAAAAAAAAACCTCTTAAGGACTTGATATCCTTAGGGAGAGGCTACAACCTCAACCTTCCTAGACAATGCATCAGCCACTAGATTGTCCTTAGCATTCTTATACTCAACCACAAAGTTATACCCCAACAACTTTGCAAACCACTTCTACTAAGCAGGAGTCCCAATTTTCTGCTCCAACAAATACTTTAGACTCTACTGATCAGTCTTGACAGTAAATGGTCTTCCCACCAAGTAAGCCCTCCACCTCTTGACAGCAATGACTAAGGCTAGAAGTTTCATCTCATAAGTTAACAGAACCAAATTCTTACCCTTAAAGGCCTAGCTGTGATAAGCAATAGGCTTGCCTTGCTGCATTAAAACAACACCTATTCCCCTCCCAAAAGCATGACACTCCACCACAAATGGCTTGTCAAATTTGGGCAAAGTTAATACAGGTGCTTGGACCATAGCTTCCTTAAGCTGATGAAAAGCAAGTTCAGCTTCCTTGGACCAACAAAACGAGTCCTTCTTTAATAAAGCAGTCAAGGGAGATGCAATAGTACCATATCCTTTGACAAACTTTTTGTAATACCCTGTAAACCCCAAAAAAAAACCTCCTAAGGACTTGATATCCTCAGGGAGAGGCCACTGCTGCATGGTAGCAACCTTCTTTGGATCAGTATGCACACTTTTAGTAGTGATCACATGCCCCAAATACTCCACTTTAGTACAAGCAAAATACACTTAGATCTTTTAGCATGTAAATGGTTAGTAGCTAAAATCTCCAAGACATTTCTAAGGTGCATGACATGATCAAACTCAAATTTGCTATAAATCAAGATGTCATCAAAGAAAACTAACACAAATTTTCTAAGGAAAGGCTTGAATACCTATTTCACCAAGAATTGGAAGGTGGAAGGAGTATTGGTTAAGCCAAAAGGCATCACCAAGAACTCATAATGGCCCTCATGTGTCCTAAAGGTAGTCTTGGGTATATCTTCTTCCTTCATTCTGATCTAGTGATACCCAGACCTCAAGTCAAGCTTGGAGAAAATAGCAGCCCCATGTAATTCATCCAACAACTCATCAATGATGGGAATTGGGAACTTGTCCTTGACAGTGATGTTGTTTAATGCTCTATAATCAATACACATTCTCCATGAGCCGTCAGCTTTCCTAACCAACAAAACAGGAGAAGCAAATGGATTGCTACTGTTCCTGATTAACCCCACTGACAGCAACTCCTTTACAATCTTCTCTATTTTATTTTTTTGATAAAAAGGATACCTATAAGGTCTTTGGCATACAGGTTAAGCACCCTCCTTAAGCACAATTGAATGCTCATAAGCCCTAACTGGAGGCAGATCAATAGGGGTCTCAAAGACTTGGCTAAACTCTTGTAGCAAGGAATCCACTTCAGTACGAATTCTAGCTTCTGATGGACCTACTTCCACACCAGCAATCTGTAACAACAAACCCCTCTTCACTGGAGTCTTAAAGAATGCCTTAGAATCCATAAAAGAGGGCCTTGAAGCTGAAGTTAAACCCTGCAACAAAACCTGCTAATTCCTATATTCAAAGCACATAGTTAAGAGCTTAAAATTCCATTGGATTTAACCCAAAGTCCTTAGCCAGTAAGTACCTAAAACTGCATCACACCCTCATAGTGCTAAAACATGAAAATGGATGCAAAACTCCACTCCTTGGACAATCACTGGCACATCACTACAAAATCCTTAAGTCTTCATAATAGAACCATTAGCTACTTTGACCTCCAACACTTTTAAGACATTAACTACAAACTTTTGACCAATGATGCATCAACAAAATTATGAGTGCTACCTATATCTATCAAGATTACTAACCTACTACCATTAACTCTTCCCTTAACCTTCATTGTTACAGGTGTAGGGGTACCTGTGAGAGCATACAAAGTAATCTCAACATCTTCATTGTGATTGGACTAAACACTTCCATCAATTTTATGCACTACCTCACCTTCCACCTCTTCTTCTAATTCAGTTATCTTTACCCCAGAATTTTCACCATGAATTAGTTCAATTCCTTCTAAAAGAAAAAGCTTAGCATTCCTACATTTATGTCCTAGCCCCCATTACTACCATTACTTTTAGGCAAACCCAAGATAGAATTCTTACCTAAATCTTGTTGATACTTGACACTCTTTCTGCAACTCATTACATATTTTTCTTGAATCTTGGCCAATCCAAAAGCTGCATTCAAAGATTGAGGATTGAGCATCCTCATAGGTAAACGTATTTCATCCTTCAAGCCACTCAAGAAACAGCTGAGCTTGTGCAATGGAGAAAGCCCTTTGATTCTATTTGATACTACTTCAAACTCTACTTTATACACAGCCACTGTGGTAGTTTGTCTCAGCCTTGTTAATATCTCCATGGGATCATCATAGGCAATTGATCCAAACCTCACATGTAGAGCTTGCACCAAAGATTCCCAATCAAAAAATACCCCAACCTCCTCTGTTTCTTGGAACCATATCAATGCCTTAAATTCCATGTGAAAGGAAGCTATCAATAGCTTTTTTGCAATTAGGGTTTGGTAATACCCAAAATACTGGTTAGCTTTGTAAACCCAACTAGTAGGATCAACACCTGAGAATCGTGGAAAATCCAACTTCACAGACTTTGCAGGTGACAAGGTTGAAGAACTTGGAATTGAATTTGATTGCACATTTCTCTGAGGTGAATGCTGATTTCCATCTAAATAATTTAACTTTTGTAAGATCTCATTGATGTTTTGATTCATTTCATTCAAGGTCCTGGTATGAATCCCCTGAATTTTCTGTATTTCTTAGATGTCTTTGTTGTGGTGATTAGAGGTAGTGCGAAGGGACGCAATGACTTCATTAACCATATTCATGGTAGCGGCTCGAGTCTCCATCATGGCAACGCAGGAACAATGCTCTGATACTAATTGTTAAGGTTGAATTTAATGGTTATTGAGTTTAGCTAGATTCGAGGTCAACTGGGCCCCCAAGAATTAAGGGAAGGGAAAACAGAGAAAGAGAAAGGGAAAAGAATTGGCTTAAGATTGTATTTGCTTGATTTTTTTCGTATACAATAGCCTCTCCTCTTATACACCAGCTTCCAGCTATCAATAACATCACAATCCTCTAACTAACTTCTAACTATATTTTACTAACTAACTCGTATAGCCCATGACATCACAATTCCCCATTTACACTATACACTACAAGTCTGTCATATACATGCACCTGATATAGGCACTTATGCACTTATACTACTTATACTACCAATACTACCATAACCTACTACAATACAACATACCATCATACAAGCAAATAGAACCAAGCCTAACATAATGACGTGGACGGCTTAACTGGAGTGTATCATTTATTATTGCTATATTTTTAGATATATATAGATTTGGGTTCATTAATTAGATAGAAACTCAAGTTTATTGAAACACTCACTCACGTTGGTTAAATAAATTGACTTCATTGAAATACTAGTTAAGAAACATATTTTATAACCCATTTTTTTAGTACATATTAGCTACCATACTCTATACTTTAATTTCATTTGCCAAACAGACTCAAGTTTATTCACAAGCCCTCTTAATTTGGTAAATAAATTAACTTAATTTTAGTATAATACAAGTGTAAAATTGTTTTTTGATAATTTGATAGTTTAATAGAAATGAGAGATTTAAATTCTAGATGTCTTCAAAATACCATAATATGTCAACTAATTTAACTATAAAACTCTTGGAATATGTTGATGTTCTTTAACTTATACTTTCTTTGTTTCGTTCTAAAATATTTTACCAGGGAATAGTGGAAACCATTATATGGGAACTTAGTCTGTTTCTTGTTTTGACATACATTAGCAATGTTCCCCACAGCAATGGAATATTATGTTTTGTTCAGTATCTCACATAGTTCCATATAAATATATAAACCTCAACTTCTAAACAAAACACGAATATTTAACATATCAACTGAAAATTCAATATAGAATTTTTGGATTTTTATTTTGAAAAAAAAAAAACATTTACTAACTTGCAGACATTTAAAAAATCATAAACCATACATGCTTCCAAGAAACAGAAGCCAAAATTATCCAATACAAATCCAATGAATATAACCAACCTTGGTTGTTGTCGTTGTCTTTAGTTAAGTCCAAACAATATCCAAATTTGTTCACATTGAAATTTTTATTGAGAAGTCTTATCAATATCCAAGCTTGTTCATATGAAATTTTCAATGAGAATTTGTAGAAAATTGGAGCTAGCGGACATTAGTGATTTTAATTTGATTAGAAATTAGTGGTTGAAATTGGATTTCTTTTTAATTATTTTCAGCTATGATTTATATCAATTTTACGAGTCTAATGATTTTTTTTTTCTTCCTCTCTGCAGTTTTGAATGTTTTATGGTATTTTGTGAATGGTTTGTTAAACTTAATAAATGGAGTTTTATAAGTAAACCTTTTAGCATTAAAAAATAAAAGTTCATGGGGATAATAAGCCATCAATTTTTTTGTTTATGTTTAGAAATAAAAAACTGTAGAGAAAAGAAAATTAATTTATGGGTTTTGTAAGATTGGGAAGATACAACTTGTGGTGGGTGGCGTTGTTTCATCTTTTGAGAGGTGGTGCTTCTGGGATGTTATTTTGTGTGTGCGGTTGTTTTTGTGTTTGTACATGGCAGTGTTGATTGGTCACACATGCTGTTTTGGCTTCTTCTTCTTCTTTTTTTTTTAATAAATAAATAGTAAACTACTTTCTTTTTTTTTTCTTTTTTTTAGAAACAATAGTAAACTACTTAGTTTCTATCTTTTACATCATATATCAATTTATTTAATCTCTAATTTTTCAATTGTGTTAATTTGATCTTTAACCTTTCAATGGTATGTCAATTTTGTTTTTGTTGTTATTTATTGGATTAAAAAAATCTAATGCCTAACGAAGTAATAAAAGATTAATTTTTTTTGCCACGTCTGTTGTCAATTGTTCAACCACGTCTAAAAACATAATAAAAAATAAAAAACAGATTTTATGTTGGCATGCGACTCAAATCACATTTGACAAGAACTGAAAGATTAGACTCACAAGCCAGCTCGAACTTTGCCAAATCGCCTTGATCTTTGGAGCCGATGGCAAAGATGTTGACAAGGTATTGGATGTTTCATACCAGGCATCACCACCACCGTCGGGATGGGTTTTTAGCCAAATGAGCTAGTTCCACCTTCCATGATTCCTCTAGGGGTTATTATTTTGGGGATTTGGAATTAAAGGATTTTTTCAGTGTGTGTTGTTGGGCTGGGTGTAGAGATTTTAGAAATTTTAGAAGGAGATGTAATCTAACTCACGCATGGGTTTCAGTTACTAGTAAAGTTTCTAATAATTAAATAAAATATTTAAGGTTCAATATCTTCTTATATCAAACACTAATTGGTTTCTTGATTCGATAATAAATAGCTATCATTAAGCGCGGGTTTCATAGGTTAAAACTCTTTCAAAAATAAAATAAAATAAACTAACTCACATGTGAACAAAAATTTGTTTTTAAAAAAAAAAAAGAAAATCTGGCATAGGTGTACAATGGAGAATTGATGTGGTAAGAAAAATAATTTTTTATTATTTCATTTGACTAATCAAATTTTTCCATCCAATAGATAATAACAAGGATTAAATTAACATGATATTGAAAAGTTAGTGACTAAATTGACATAATTGAAAATTTAAAGACGAAATTAACATATTATCTAAAGAATAAGGACCAACTAACTAATTTACCCATAAATAAATAAATAACTTTACTTTCTTTTCTTTTCTTTTCTTTTCTTTTTTTACAATGATAACTTTTGCAATTTAACCTGTACTAGAAGGGGCTGAGTACAAATCAAACATGTAAACCACAAGTGTGTTTATTGCATTTTCCCTTGTTATAAAATGATGAGGTATTGGTGAGTTTTTATTTTTTTTTTTTTTTTTTTTTTTTTTTTTTTGGCATTAGTGAGGTAATTATTTAATAGTACTCCATAATTTATGATTTATTTTAAAATTGAAGATAAACTTCCTAGCTAAAACCCTAGCTTTTGCAATAAATCTAGATTATTTGATCATTTCATTTTATTTTACTTTTTTTTTTTTTTTTTTTGCAAAATAATAATTGGACAAGAGACTTGAATTATAAAGCCACAACATTGTGGGAGGGGTGAGGCCGAGTACAGAACAGAGCCCATGGGCCCAGTCTAAGGAGGAAGAAAGCCCACTTGCACATCAATCCTGGCCCAACACATGGAATAGAGTCCAAGAAGGAAAGATGAAGAGACTGACTTCCTAAGGATCCTGAGGAGCAAGCGTTCCTTGGGAATTATCGAGCAAGCCACTTACACCAAATGACAAGAAACGAAGGATGGTGGAAGAGATGTGTAAGCAAAAAGGAAAGGAAATATCCAAATAAAGTAGTCATCACCTTCGCATTTAATACATTATACCAACTTAGATGACTGCATTAATGAAGGAATGGCCCCTGAACAGTAGCCTCACAGCTTGTAGCACATTTTACCACGTCTAGCACAACCTTGATGGGACAAGCATCCAAAGGAAGGCCCCTAGCTATACAAATGGAGGGCTAGGATACAATCCAATGGACTATATAAGGAAATGAAACCCCTCCAAATTGGGGGACGAGAAATTGAAAGGAAATAGAAGAACTGAGTAGTATAATCTTATATCTAAAACTTGAACCTAATACGAAGATTTGCTCTACAACCAAATCTGAGGAAGTGTTAATTCCCAACTTGGTCTCTCTTGAATTATTGTTTTAGCTTTTTCATCACAGATTTAGCAATTAGACCAAAAGATTGCATAAAAATTGATCTCAGAAACCCATAACTCTGAACAAATTAATCATATTGGACCTTCCAACCAAACTCCACCACTCTAAGTGGGCTTAGCATATTTTGGGCCCATACAATTGGCACCATCTGTGAGAAGGGGTCGTCTTTGATCTATCTTTGTGGTTTATTCTTTGAGAGTAAAAAAAAAATGGCAAACTCTAGTGAAGCTAGAGAAGAATCTATGCACTCTCAATGAGTTAACCAGTTTTTCAACTTGGAAAAAAGAAAGGACCAAGAGATGGATTGGTCTCCTAGTATCAGGGTCGAACTTGTCTATTCGAACCACATTAGTCAAAGTCACTCAAGACCAAGAAGTCATGTATCGCAAGAACAAGAGACACGAAACCTTAGGTTGGAGATTAACCATCTACGTAAACGACTTCAACATAAAGTGCATGTCAAGAAGGATTGAACACCTCCCTCAAGCCAAAGCTCTAAGTCAGAAAGAGATCGAAGCTACAGGCAAAGTTTTATAACTCCTCCGAGCGAATCTTTTATGACAACCTCTCATACAAGAGGTGGGGACAGACATTGTAGAAGAAGAAACAGAAATTCATCCCCTGAAAATATGGGGAATGATGCTATGAGTAGGGCCTTACGCCAAATTCCTAGGTCACCTTTTACACACTGTATTGATAAGGCCAAGCTCCCTCATCATTTTACCCAATCGACCTTCACCATTAACAACAGAAGGACTGACTCGATGGAGCATGTGAGCCATTTTAATCAAAGGATGGCATTCACTCCAGAAACAAGGCTCTCATGTGTAAAGTGTTCCCCCCAAGCCTCGAACCCGTTACCATGAGATGGTTTGATGGATTAGAGGAGGGCTTGATAGGGTCCTACAAGGAGCTGGCCAAAGCATTTGGGGCCAAATTCATGGCCTGTAGCAAGATTCGTAGGCCTATAGATTCTTTGCTTTCCATGGCCATGAGAGAGGGGGAGACCTTAAAAACCTATTTTGATAAGTATTGGGAACTTTTCAACGAAATTGTTGGGGATTTCGAGGGCATGGCTGTGGGAAACTTCAAAGTGGAACTTCCCATGAATCACGACTTAAGAAAATCCCTCACCATGAAGCCTGCTCGGAATATGCATCAACTAATGGATCGCATTAACGAGCACAAAAGGGCTGAAGAAGATCAGGTACAGGGCAAGGGAAAGGCCAAGGTTTTCGCGCTTGCGAGAAGGGATCCTTGGCCTGACAAATATGGCCCTAATCGACCATAGAGAGACTTTTTCTACCAACCCCCCCCCCCCCCCCTCACACGGTAATACCCTAGTGGTCACTCGATGTTCAAGGAGCCCATATATCGAGTCCTTGAGAAGATAAAAAATGAGCCTTACTTCAAATGGCCCAACAAGATTGGGGGGAGAACCCCACCAAAAGGAATTAGAGCATGTACTACCAATATCATCAAGAGCGGGGCCATACAACTGAGAATTGCAAAACGTTGCGCGACTACTTAGAGCAGTTAGTCAAGGCAAGGAAGCTGAAGCAGTTCATGTGTCAATCCCTTGGATAGGGGAGCTAGACAAGACAAGGATACCAGAGAGAGGTGGATTTATGCCCGCCATTGGGAACTATCAGCATCAATTTTGTTACACCAGATAAGGAGGCAGGGCCCTCATTCAGAGTTACGTCCATTTCATCACAACCCAAATTTGGAGACGAGGATAGAGGGTCCAAAAGGATTAAGGCAAAGTCGAAGCCAGTCCTGGGCTTCTCGGAGGCAGATAAAGTGGGGACCTTTCAACCCCATAATGATGTGCTAGTGGTTAACCTCCAAATTGGAGGGTTTGATGTGAAAATGGTGATGGTGGACTAAGGAAGTGGAGTCGAGATCATGTACCTTGACTTATACAAGGGGCTGAACTTGAAGCCCGAGGACCTCAACAAGTACAAGTCCCCATTAGTAGGGTTTGATGGAAGAACCATAATCCCCAAGGGGTTGATTAAGCTGCCAATACAGACAGATAATGAAGTGGTCAAAGTGGAATTCATTGTAGTTGACGCTTATTCGCCCTACATTACAATTTTGGCAAGGCCATGGCTTCATGTTATAGGGCCAATCTCTTCTACTTTGCATATAAAGGTGAAGTACCCAACCAAGGGATGAGTAGGGGAGCTAGTAGGGTGCCTGAAAATGGCCAGATAGTGTATGGTTGCTGCTATTAGGCATCAATCAACTTAAGTGGGTCCCCTTGACCCAAGTCTTGTTTTGTAGCAATCATCAATAGGAGAATTAGTGGGCTTCGATACAATCGTGAAAGGTAGTTTACAGTGTGAGGAACTGGAGAAAGTTATCCTCGGTTCAGACAAAGAGAGATTTTTCCAAGTGAGGACCCAATTACCCCTGGCCAAGAAGGAAAGGTTGTTGATCTTCCTAAAGAATAACTTAGATGTTTTTGCCTAGAGCCCATACCAGGGATAGACCTGGAATTCATTTGTCACCATCTCAACATAAACCTAGCTATCACGTCAAAGAGGCAACAACCTCGGTGATCTTCTAAAGAGCATGCTGAAGCAATAAAAAAGGAGGTCAATAAACTTAAGCAAGCTAGAGCAATCAAAGAAGTCTTTTACCTCGAATGGTTGACTAACACGATTATTATGAAAAAGCCTGCCCTAAAGACCTCTTCCCAATTCCCCTAATCGATCAACTAATTGATGCCACATTTGGCCATTCTCAGATGAGTTTTTTAGATGTCTTCCAAGGTTACCATCAAATACCATTAGCACTGCTAGATCAAGAGAAGACATCGTTTATAACCCTTATCGAGAACTACCACTATCGGGTAATGCCTTTTGGCTTAAAGAACAATGGCTCCATCTATCAAAGGATGGTGATGAGGATGTTCGAAGCCCAGCTAGGCAAGAACATGGAAGCTTATATCGATGACATGGCGGTAAAAAGCAAGTAGGCATTCGAGCACCTAACCGACTTGGAAGAAGTATTCTCAGTGCTTAGAAAATATAAGTTACGCCTAAACGCTTCCAAATGTTCATTCGATGTGGGCTCAAGAAATTTATAGGATACATGATCACTCACCAAGGAATAGAAGTTAATCCCGACCAAATTAGAGCCATCCATGACTTGCACCTACCTTGAAATTCGAAGGAAGTACAGATGCTAACGGGGATGTGGCGGTTTTGAATAAATTCATCTCTCAATCAGCTGATTGTTGTAGACCATTTTTTCAATTACTTCACAAGTGGAAAGATTTCACATGGACCGAGGAATGTGACCAGGCCTTTAAGGAACTAAAGAGATTCTTGGCTCATCCACCAATCCTATCCATAATTGAGAGGGAAGAGTTATTGTTTGCATATCTAGTAGTTACAACCCATGCAGTAAGCCTAGTCCTAGTTTGAATAGATGCAGGGGTACAGAAGCCCATTTATTATGTGAGCAAGTCCTTTCAAGAAGCAAAAACTGGGTATTTACCCTTGGAGAAAGCCATTTTGGCCATCATACATGCCACTAGGAAGCTCCCCCATTATTTTCAAGTGCATACAATCATCATCCTCACCCAACTCCCTTTACAGGCGCTGCTTCGGAGGTCAAACTATACGAGGAGACTAGCCAAATAAAGAACCCTATTGGGAGCATTTGATATCAAGTACTTACCCAAAACAGTCGTGAAGGGGCAGGTTTTGGTGGACCTAGTAGTTGAGTTCACTAAGGGAATGGTAAGATATGAAATCGAGAAGGAAGGGACACCTGATAAAGAAATTTCACTCATTTCAACATCCCATCCACCATTTTGGGAACTGTAGGTGGACGAGGCCACCAACCAAAAGGGATCTGGAATTGGAATCATTCTAGTATCTCTTGAGCGAGTGACCATGGAGAAATCCTTGAGGTTGGGCTTTCTAGCCTTGAATAATGAGGCGAAGTATAAAACCCTTCAAGCAGGCTTGGATTTGGTAAAACAACTAGGAGGTAAGGCTGTGGAGGTTTTTTCTTACTTAAGGCTCATTGTGGGGCAAGTGAAAAGGAGAGTTTGAAGCCAAGGACCAAAGAATGCAAGGGTACCTGGGCCAAGTGAAACAACTACAATCCAGCTTTGAGATGTTTTCTACAAAGCAAGTCTCTCGAAGTAAGAATGCCCACGCTGACTCATTAAAGACCTTGGCCACCTCGTTGGAAGAAGGCCTACCAAGGGTTATAATGGTCGAGGATCTAGTAGCACCTAGTTGGGATGGTCAAGTCCTTGTCATAATAAGCAAAATACATGTTGGCCTAAGCAAGATGGAGTTGGTGGTATCATTTTTGAAGGACAGGATACTACCCTCAAACAAAACTAAGGCCGAAAAAATTCGAAGAAATGCACCACGATATTGGCTCTCGAAAGAGCAGAAGCTGTACAAGCAATCGTACTCCGAGCAATATTTACTGTGTATCCATCCTGAAGCAGTGGAAGCATAACTAGAGGAACTTCACAATGGAATTTGTGATAGTCACACCGAATGAAGATCTTTATCACATAGGGCTCTCACTCAAGGTTTTGGTGGCCCAACATGCAAAAGTCTGCTCAAGATTATGTCAGGAAGTGTGATCAATGCCAAATGTATGCCCCAAATATTCATCAACCCGGAAGGACCCTGAACCCTCTTTCCAGTCCATGACCTTTTGTACAGTGAGGCTTGAATATAGTTGAATCTTTCCCTAAAGCAACTGGAAACTGAATATGGCTCCTCATCGGAACTGACTACTTCATGAAGTGGGTCGAGACTGAGCCTCTCTCTAACATCCGCGATCAGGATGCGAAGAAGTTCGTCTAGAGAAATATCGTCACAAGGTTTGGAGTTCTGCATACCCTGGTCTCGGATAATGGGCTTTAGTTTGACAGTAAGGCTTTTCGAAGATATTATTGTGAATTAGGCATAAAAAATAAATATTCTACTCCAGCCTATCATTAGAGTAATAGGCAAGCTAAAGCCACCAACAAGGTCATAATGGATGGGCTAAAGAAGAGAAATATCTTCATAAGGTTTGGAGTTATGCATACACTAGTCTCGGATAATGAGCTTCAATTTGATAGTAAGGTTTTCCGAAGATATTATTGTGAACTGGGCATAAAAAATAAATATTCTACTCCGGCCTATCGTTAGAGTAACGGGCAAGCTGAAACCACCAACAAGGTCATAATGAATAGACTAAAAAAGAGGTTGGACAAAGCAAAGGGCAGGTGGGTCGATGAGTTGCCACATGTATTATGGGCATACAGCACCATGCCTAAGAGGTCGACTAGAGAAACCCCCTTCTCAATGACATACAACTCCGAGGCAGTCATCCCTCTAGAGATAAGATTACCAATGATAAGAACCAACCAGTTCAATAGCAGCAGAAATAAGCAACTACTCTCTACTAGTTTGGATCTAGTCAAGGAAAGAAGAAAGGTTGCCAAGGTCCAAATGGCCCATTAGCAATAGAAGCTTAGATAGGGGTATGATAAAGGCATCAAAACGAGGGTGTTTGTGCCAAGGGACCTGGTCCTAAGAAAAGTCATGGGGAATACTAGGAATCTGGCATGGGGAATGCTCAGGCCAAATGTTAAATAGAACATTGGTCATGTTCAAAACCTCAGCCGTGTTCGACTCCTTAAGTCACATGCCTAAATAAATTAATTCTTACAAAAATTAGCTAAGTGTTAAACAAAACCTCGGCCATATTCGATTTCTTAGGTCACGTGCTTTAGATAAATTAACTCTTACAAAAATTAGTTAAATGTTAAACAGAACCTTAGTCATGTTCGACTCCTCAAATCACATACCTTGAGTAAATTAACTCTTACAAAAATTGGCTAACTGTTAAACTAAACATCAGTCATGTTCAACTCCTCAAGTCACATGCTTAAGGTAAATTAATTCTTACAAAAACTAGCTAAGTGTTAAATGAAAACCTCGGCCATGTTCAACTCCTCAGGTTACAAGTTTTGGGTAAATTAACATTTACAAAGAAATAACAAAGTGACTAAATGTTAAATAGAAATTCGACTGTGTTTGATTCCTCGAGTTACATGCCTCAGTTAAGTTAACGCTGGAAATAAATTAAGGGCAAATACAAGTAAATACCAGCCAAATAAAAGCAAAATCCTCATTCATTAATGGTGGAGTAAGAGTTTAAAAAAAAAAATGCATATGCTATCTAGGCTAAATCATAAAATGGGATCCTATTACATAAAGTTGTAGAAAGCCTATTCTTTGGACTCTTTCTCCTTGGGCTCTCTAGTCTTGTCCCTTTTCTCCTCTGGCCCTTTGTCATTCCCTTCTTTCTCAGGAGAAAGTTGAGAGATTGGTTCAGTTGGGCCTAATTCCAAGGTGGACGAGTTGGCTATGCCTCTAAGAGCTAAGGGGTAGACAATCTTGGATGGTTCCCTAAGCTCGGAAGATGAGTCCACTCTAATAGTGTTGAGAGCTTTCCATCCATGTTTAACAACATAACTCTCAGCCTAACTCCCTCATCTGAAGCGTAAGGCTAATCACGATTTCTTTCTACCCCAATTCGTAAGTCGCTTGCTCAACCTTGGACTACTCAGACACTTTCCCCTCCAACTCTTTTTGCTGGAGTTCAATCTTCTTTTTTGCCTCAACTAGTTCCTACTCAACTGTACGAAGCAGGCCACGTTTCTCCTCAGCCTATCTCTCAACGACCCCCAAAGCAACCTTGACACTCTTTTTTCCTTTCTCGACCTCAACAAACCTAAAGAGTAAATCTTTGTACTTTTTCTTAACCTTGGTGTAAGCCTTGGTGGCAATAATCTGGCGTTCCTCCTTTTCCTTAGATTTTGAAAGGGCATGGTCCACCCATTCTTCAGCCAGGAAGGAAGCCTGAACTGCCTGTGATCGCAAAAAAAAAAAGGGAAATGGAATTATAAAGTATGTTTTAAATATATATATATATATATATATATCAAATCGTACCACAGCCAAGTCCTTCTTAAGAGTGAGGAACACCTCATGCTTCTTCAAATTCCTAAGCTCCTCCATATCCCAAAGGAGGAGCAAGGCTTGCTCCACAAAATCCGCCACGTATCCAGCTCTCCCCTGCTGAAATTTCTTATTGGAAGAACTAGAAGAGAGAAGGGCTCCATCCAGCACCAGTGAAGGGTTCCAAGCAAGGACCTTGGAACGTCGGTCCGCCACAACCTTGGTGCCAGCTCCCTTAGTGGAAACTCTTTTCTGTTGGGGCTTAGTGGCTTTAGGCACCTTTAGAGGCTCTTACTTCACTGAAGGCTAGATTTCACCCTTCTTAGAGCTCTCCTTCCCTGCCCTCTTATCCATATTTCTTTTCTTCTCCCTAAGCTTAAAAGGAGAGGTCCGAGCTGGGAGAAAGGCAGGAGGTCTCAGATCCACGATCACTGCGGGCGAAGCTCACCCGGCATAGGTCTCTAGAAGGGCCAATAAGCTAGGCGTATTCTTTTGAATGACCATCCCTTCGAGTACACTTGTAACTTCCTGATTAAGACTGATCTAGGCTGTAACTTAAGGTCGGGAGCTAGATTCAAAGGTCTTGATGAAGTTAGGCCGGTTGAATACCTAAAAATCCTCCTCAAGGTTGATAATAATGGACACCCGAGCTGGCTCCTGAAGTTCTTCGTTAGAAGGTATAACCTCCTCTTCAGCTTGGATAATGTTGGCAACTTGTCAAGCAGTAAGCTCAACTTCGTGAGTCCTTAGAGGAGGAGGAGGGCGAGTAACAAACCCAGGAATGGCTACATCAATCCTCGTTATATAGGGATCCCTGGCCTTGATCACGTGTTTGCAAGACTGAAAACATGTCGAAATGGACTTATATTTGAGGATAACATGGGCGACTCGAAGCTGACCGTCTTTGTGAAGAAAGATCTCAACTTCAGGATCCTATTAAGATCCTCACAGTTCACCAAATTGAGGTTGGGAGTGGTGAAATTTTTATTTGTCGTAGATAAGTGAAATGAAAAGTTAAAAGTTAGATACCTTCATTTAAATTACAAAAATTAAATTAAATTAAATTAAAATTTAAAGAAGATGATTTTCTACAGAATAAAGGCGGAAGGTTAGTTCTGGCCTATAATGACCCCACTTGGCTCCCCGTATTGCGTAAGGCAATGCAACTTATCATGCCAATCACTTAAGACGATCAAAAAATCCTTGTCCATGCCTTTATTGGTATCGAGAAGGCAAGAAATCAACCTAACTAAGGGCCCCCTAGTCTTAAAGTAGTACCTCGTGTCTTTACTATTTTGACAACTATAAAAGCCAATTGACATCATGATGGGTTAGATTGACACCCATCTTGCAGTTTAACATGTCAACACTACCCAATATCCTAAAGACGTTTGGAGAACACTTGGTGGGGGTAAGTCTATAGAAAATCAAAAAATACCTAGTTACTCAGCCTATGGGAATTTGCATCTTACCTTCTGTGAAAGCAATCATGTAAACAACTACAGCCCTGATGGGTCTTTTAGTATGTCATTCCCCTAAGTGGCAGTGCTCCATCCCTACCCTAGCAGGGATGTTGTACTTAGTTTTAAAAGCCTCTTGTGCCTCAAGCGTACCTACCAACTTAGCAAATCTACCCATCCTAATAGCTAAATGCAATAGAAGAAAATTAAAAATTAAAAAAAGGGAGGGATCTTGAGCTAAGTGAGAACTAAGGACACTTACAAAATCAGGAGTTAGGCTCCTCGAGCTCCTCACGCCGTAGAACATGGGGAACATAATGCCGCCTACTTCATTTATTACAGTGTTGCAAATGTCGAAGTGTCAGGAACATGTATAGGATAGATGAAAATACGCTCTCACGTGGTAATGCTTCCAACGCGTGCCAACCCACCAATGTTTTGTCAAAACTCCACTCTCTAGAGTAATAGCAGGAGTGGAATTTTGAGGGGCTATTTTGGGAGGGGTGGGGGTGAGTCTAAGTATGGAATAAAGCCCATTGGCCCAATCCAAGGAGGAAAAAAGGCCCACTTGCTCATCAATCCTAGCCCAACACATGGATTAGATCCGAAGATGAAGTGGCTGACTTCCTTAAGAGACTAAGGAGCAAGTGTTTCTTGAGAATTATCGAGCAAGCCACTTAAACCAGAGGACAAGAAACTGAGGAAGGTTGAAGAGACATGTAAACCAAAAAGAAAGAAAATATCCGAATAAAGTAGCAATCGCCTCCACATTTAATGTACTGTACCAACTCAGATGACTGCATTAATGAAGGAATAACCTCTGAACAGAAGCCTCACAGCTTGCAGCACATTTTACCACCTCCAACACGATCCTTAAGGGACAAGCATCCAAAGGAAGTCCCTTGACTGTACAAGTGGAGGGCTAAAATGCAATCCAATGAACTATATAATGAAACAAAGCCTCTCCAAATTGGGAGACGATAAATTGAAAGGAAAAAAAAAATTGAGTAATATAATCCTGTATCTATGACTTGAACTTAGTACAAACATTTGCTCTTCAACCAGATCTGAGGAAATGTTATTTCCCAACTTGGTCTCTCTTGAACTATTTATTTAGCTTTTATATCATAGACTTAGCAATTAAACCACAAGACTGCATAAAAAATTATCTCAAAAACCCATAACTCTAAACAAATTAATCATATTGGGCCTTCCAACCTAACTCCACCACACTAAGTGGGCTTAGCATATTTTGAGCCCATACAAGCATAAGTTAATTAAGGTTTATATTTTTATTTTACCAATTGATCTAACTATTTAAATAAAAAGTATAAGGATTACTGATGACATAATGACATGATTTTTTTTTTTTTAATCTCAAATGTCTCAATTACTATAATCTTGTCAAGACCCACATGTAATACCCACCTCCTTATATGAGGTTCAATAAATCAAATCTACGAAATAATTCCACCTACTTAAGGCTTGGCCATTTCGTATTTTCGATCCATATATTCCTTCAATTCACTTTTTTTTCATTCACTTAAAAAGGAAACAAAAGGCAAAAGGCAAAACAAAAAACATTGGCTATTGGGTATTATTTCAGTATTGCTTAATAACTTTGGTGAATTTTGGAACTATTTTGGGTAACAAAAAATTAGGGCGGGCAACCTTGTGCTCCCTGCTTCCTTATCATCTTACCTTCGTCACTTTCCATACCCACTCTGCGCAACACCTCTAATCACCTCTCACTACCACCATTCAACTTTATTTTTTGGTATATTCAAAATATTTTATTTTATTTTATTTTTATTTTGTGCAAGTTACACAATACTAACCCATGAAATTCACTCTACATCCTATTATTAGAGAAGGAAGTGTCAGTTGAGCTAATAAGGCATTAGCTGCTCATCTGAATTACTAAGCCATATTTTGTAAAAATAAATAAAAATTTAAAGTTCTAATACCAAATAGTATCTCAATTGGTTTATATCTCCTAGTAGGAGTGACATTACATGGTCTTCACGGGGTTCATTTTTTTTTTTTTTAATATATATAATATTTACACTATTTTTATTTATCCCTAAAAATATTTTTGCACATCCTGAGTTAAATCTTGCACACCTTGATTACTAATCAGCCCAATCCAAAATCAAATTACAAAACAAATCAGTATAACCCAAAACCAAACAATACCACATATCACAGCTCTCTCTCTCACAAGAATCTCATCTCACCTCTCTTCTCTATTTGACTATTTTAATATCTTAGACTCTAAGAGTAAAGAGTGAGTAATTGTGAATTTTCTCTCTTTATTATAAATTATATATTGTGTGTGTGAGTGTGTTTCTGATGTGTGTTATTTTTATTTTTATTTTTTCTTATAATTTTATTTGTGTAAATGTGCGCGTGTATAATATAAATATGATATAATTTATATAATTCAATAATTATGATATTATAGAAGATTTGTTACATTTGTGTGTTTGTTATCATGTTATAACAATTTTTTGTTATAAAGTTTGTCATTTAAATTTTTTTTTTTTTAGATAACAAAGTTAGTGATTGTTCAAGGATTTGATAGGTTAAGTAAATACTTAATGTCTTATATATATATATATATAGATGAATGTCGTTGTGTGGGTCAATAATTAATACAGTGATAGTGAGTTAGGTTTTGTCATTTAATTTAGAATATTTTTATAAAAATAATGACAAATAAATAATGATAATTGCAAAAAATAATAATATTATACAAACATAATAAAATAAAAGAATCACAACTACTCATATTAACAATAGATAATAACAACTAATAATAAACTATCATGTAACAATTTCATAATATGAAAACTCAGAAGAAAATTATAAAATTTCATGTATTTTTGTGTGTGGTTTTATTTTATTTATTTTTTGTGTCAATATGTACATGTTCTTTTTTATTATTATTAAATTTTGTTTAAATTAAGTTTTTTTAATGACCCCTTGAAAAAATATTTGTGAAACCGCCATTATAGAAACATCTAGAATTCAAATCTCCTTCTCCCAACCATTGAATTATTGGAGAGGGGGATGTATAAAGTCTGAGAACATCCACCTGAATACCAGACCAGTGAATCAATCACCATAGCAATACCATCTAAAAAGAATATTAGCATCACCGATATATAAATAAATGAATGGTTGCATTCTCATTCAACCCAATTGATGTCCAAATGTTTTTAGCTTTTTAAGCCACTTTTGCGTATCTAAAGAAATATAGGATTTTGATGGTGTCTTACTTTCTCGCCCTGCATCAGTTGATGTTATATAATCAATTTTTATATCTTTGGAAGGATTCCCTTGCCTATTGGGGTGCCTGACCTTGAGTGAGAGAAGACGTGAAACTTCATGGAGGCCCCCCCATTTTTCCAATGCTCGTGCAATGTCATAGCGCCCTGTAAAAGTTGCACAGGTAAATTTAATTGAAAAAACCACCAATTCACAGCATTCACTTTACATGCTGAAACTAGTTTAATTCCTAATGTGAAAAATATCAAAAAGGAAAGATGTAGCCCAGCATTGCACAACAAATAGAAAATGTAGCTGTAAGTCTCCTATATGCAAATATGTGTTTTAAACATCGGAAGACATTTGAGGTCAGAACACTGGGCATAGGCCGCAGTATTATGCCATGCAACATGCACAACAGACCATCTCGGTTTTTATAGTTTCACTGGCTTGCAGAAAAATTTTGGATAAAGTCTATGGTAAGTACCTAAATTTAACCAGATTTTGAATCTAGAATTATTGTGCTTCACTCAAGGATGTCAATGTAGCCCATTTCAATAATAAATGAGAATATTTTTGTACTGTGCTGCCTATTGTTTGTGGCCTAATTGGAAAATGGGGATTAATCTTCACCGACCTGCACGCTCAAATGTCTTTCTACTGGGCATGAATGAAGGGTCCATTCCCCAGCTTCTCTGGAACCGACTTATCTGTAAATAAAAAATTAAAAAATTAAAAAAAAAAAATTTTAAAAGTAGAAACTCCCTCAAGACCAGGTAAATAGCACAATGATAACCCCAATAACACAAGTTTGTTAATGGAAATTTCAGGCTAATTGAAATAACATCGATGAATTAAGGGAACTCAGACTGAGATTCACCTTATTCAGATAGCTATTTACCTGTATGAACAGTTGAGTTTCAAAATAGGAAAAAAAAAATGACTAGTGACAAGAAACCGGACTTTTGTATGATCTATCGCTAGATACAATTCAGGTTTTGCACTCTACCTCTTCCTGCAGATTTTCAAGGTTGTCCCAGTATCCCTTTGGTTTCCGGTGTTTGTATGCAAGAGAAAGATTCATCAGTGAGGCAATCCTTCTAAATCCACCCATGCGTGTGATTGCCTTCTCAATGTCTACCCTTCCATGCAAACGAAGCTGCTTTCTCATGGGCATAAATCCTTCCTGCCCATGTTCTGAAATAAATTTCTGGAGCTCAGCTTTAAGAACGTCTATATCCCTTTGTAGGCCTGGGACCCTGGGCCTTTGTCTAAATGAACCTTCACCATTTAAATCAGAGACCTGCTCAGTTGTTATACTACTACAATCACCAACTATATCAATGCCAGATGAAGCACTTTGTTCCTCTGAATATCTATTTTGGTCACATGATTCCAGTGAGTGAGCTACTTCCCTTCTTTCAACATAGTCTCGAATTGCACATAAATTTGATGGGAGATCTTCATATATAACCTAGAAAGTAAGAGAGATAATTTATCAATAAATTTTTCGAGACTCTTTGAAAACTAAAAATATAACAAGCAGACTGATTTTCCTGTTAAAACCCACTTCAACAAATTACAAATCTTTCAATAGTAATTTTTAAGCCAAAAGTTGTTAGCTCCTTTAAATCAACCTTTATGTTTATGCAAAGGTCAAACAAAAAGTCCTCCAAAGACAAATGAAAAACTGAAGTGGACTACTACATTTACATTTAACAAAGTCCAAAGCCATTGTAGTCACAACAAAATGACATATACAAACCTCCTCCATAATAGCTTCAGAAAGAAAGGTATCCTTGCGCATTTTTGACTCCACAGTGTACTTTAACAGTGTGTGATGATTTCCCAGTTGCTCAAGAAGCCATTTACCTTGAAATGAGTCAAAGTCCCCTTCAACCTGTTCAAAGCTAACCTCCTGTTCAAGATGTTCGCACAAGTCTAGCACAACTCGTGCATGAAGTACCATATAAAGTAGGCCCTTGCATCCTTCCTACATAATCTATATATATATTAATAGCCAAAACTCAGAAAAAATCAAATTAGAATCTAAATTGAATTTCAATTGGAGTTTAATTGTGAGATGTGCGCCCTATTTAATTTTTAATTTTTGTGCCAAGAGAATTATTGAATGTAAAAATCAAAAAGTCTAAACCCAATTAGATTCAAAATTGGATTTAAATTGGAGTCCAATTTTGCACCACGTGTCCATCTTCTTCTTTTTTTTTTTTTTTTTTATGACAGGTGAATTATTAAATACAAAAACCAAAGAGTCTAAATCCAATTAAATTCTAAATCAATCATATATATATATATATATATATAAGATGAGAAACCATAACATATTTTAAAAATCTATGGTTAAAAAAAAAGTGTAAGCTAATACCGTGTATAATTTCAAATTTTTTTTTAAATGTATAATTTGAATTGTATAATTGTGATTGTTTTCAATATAAATTTTTAACAAGATAAAACCATCATTGACAGCATTTCCACAATTTAATGAAAAATTTAGAGGGGCTTGTGGTGGAGCTTTGCAGTGGCAGCATTGCAGTGCTGGTGGTACACGGCACTGGTGACTGTATGGTACATAGCCTAAAACTTGTGACACAATCTTCTGAACATAACAATTATGTTCATTTCTAAACGGATTTTTTTCTTTTTTTTCTCTTCTTTTTCATATATTTTTCATTTTTCCCCATCATACTTATCTACTTCTCATGAAAATAAAAAATTTGACGTGAACTAAACAATACTCTCTCTCTCTCTCTCTCTCTCTCTCTATATATATATATAAATTGAAACGTAACATTTATTGTTGCTACACTCTTATTAAGTCATATCATCAGCCACGTCTTCCTTCATCTTCCCAATTAATTTTTCCTCCATTTTTTTTAAAAAAAAAATATATATATATATATATATATATAACATTAAATATTCAATAGATAGTAAAAGTCTCATATTATGATAATAAAAACAAAATAGATTTATGTTTAAAATTGAAGATTATAAAAAATAAAAATAAATAAAAAAATTTATAAATAAAAAAACCTTAAAACATTAGTAAACTGTTAAGGTTCAAAATGTAATAAGGAGCCAGGCCTTTGAAAATGGGAGAGGCCCAACCCATGAAGGAAGGGAAAAAGGAAGAAAGGCTTGGTCCTCAGAAATGAAGAAAGGAGGAGCCCGGCCCGTGGAGAGAAAAGAATAAGTTCTAGGCCGTAGAAAGAAAGGAGGTGGGAAGGAAAGCATGGGCTAGAGACTTAAGCAAGAGGTGACATCGAAGGAAGCCCAAAAGGAAGGTAGGCAAGAGCTGGGCTGGAATGGCACAAGATCTGCCAACCCCTGGGAGGGATCCCCGAGGAAAGACTAGCATAAGGGATCCCAAACGTGAACAACTCAAAATAGCATGCTCATGATAAAAGATGGGCGCAAAAGACGAAGGGTGTCCTGTTGAAATCAGCTGTCCATGACCAAGGAAAGAATGATGGGGACAACTGGTGATTTCAGGACCAGCACCTGATGAAGATACTTAGGACCTGCAAAGAAGAGAAGGAGAACCAAGAAGGAAGGTGGCCATGAGCCTTTCCGGCTACACCATCATCAAGAAGAGATCCGCCCCATTTTAAGAAAAGAAACAAGTCATGATAGGTCAACATCAGAGCCTCAAAGCTTTGAGATGTCCTTTTTAAGGCCTTAGGGAAAGAATAAGAAACCTTGACCTTGGAGAAGCATTTAGTACTCAGAAGGGATCTCCTATAAGAGGAAGTCAGCAAGAGAGCTTTAGACTATGTTTCGTAACAGTTTTTATTTTCTATTTTCAAAAACTTGTTTTTTGGGAATATAAAGAAAAAACAATTTTCTTATATTTTTGAAATCAAAAACATGTTTTGTTAGTTAAAATTAAAATAATAAAAAATTAAATAAAAAAATATAAAATACTAAAATATGTTGTTACTAGGATTTAAACTCTAATGCTAACTCATTAAATGAGACAGATTCATTAAATAAAATGCATATTTTCATTAACTTTGAAAATTAGAAACTAAAAACAGTCTTTTGCATGTTTTCAATTTCCTTCACAAATTGAGTTTTGAGAATAGTTTTTGTTTTCTGTCTATTTTGAGTTGACAAACAAGTTTTTTAGTTTCAAAAATAAAAAATTGTTTTTGAAAATATAAAATAAGGGGAAAAAACAGTTACCAAACATACCCTTAGATTGCCAAAACCCAGAAAAATGAAATAAGAATAAAAGGTAAGGGACCAGTCACCAAAGTTTTCAAATATGACATTGATTCTAATCCCCAACACACAAAAGAGAATGATGGTTGGTGTTAAGGAGCATCCAAGTAGCACTATAAAAGGGCAAAGCGCGAGCCAAAAAGGGCATTCAACAAGAAGCACTCAGCATACTAGAAAAGATGTTAGAAAGCGAGCTGTGGACTTGAAATAGAGTGGAGAGTGAGGTACTATAAAGGATCCTACAGAAAAATACTTGAGAATACACTTAGATTCAAAGAGATTCAAACTTCACAAGTCTTGGGAGCCCAAAGAGAGCTATCTAAGTCTGTGATTTTTGAACTTTATTGAGTCTTGTGATATATCCTAGCAAAGTAGGACCCAATGTATTCAAATACTTAATATAATGAATCATAATCTCACTCTATTTTGAGGATCCCTGACGTTCTTTTACTTGCACTCTTTTAGTTCATTTGTATTACTTGGCTATTCACTCAACCAATAAAAAATAAAATATATATATATATATATATATATGTTTATGTATATTTATGTTGTGGAGTTCATGTCTTGTGCACAGATTAACTCGTAAAACGGCCCAACAAATCCCCGGTGAGTCAAGCCCTGTTCACTAACCATCAACACCATCATTTGGAGGCCCAAGATCCCCCCCCCGACCATTGGGCCTAGACACTGTCCAAAGCAGGAACGCACATACACTATTCAGTTACTTAAAATGGAAAAATACACCATGATAATGAGATTGACTTCGTACATTCATCTCGGGTGGCTTCAACTTTACATATACTTTACCGTTACATACATCTACTTTAATTTAAATAATGATAATTGAAATTTTAAAAAAAAAAACTAAACCATTTGGTTACTCAATATGGTAAAATTCTTTCCTATTTATTTTCTTTACTCTCAATAAAAAGTAAACCATGTATACAATAATAAATCCCCATGCATGTCTCACGGTTAACGAAAATATCCTTGTTTTCTTTACTCTCACACATACTAATTATTTATCTAAAAGGCAACAACACTTTGCTCTCTCCTCTCTATCTTCTTTTCCTTGCACAGCTCTCTCTCAGCAATCTCTCTCTATGCGGCACCCACACTAATTCTCCTTGTGCGGCAAACCACTTATAACCACATATAATTGCCTTTACATACAGCCTAAAACTTCTAATCCACGAGGATTCTCACAAGCAGTAACTATTCAATGCAATTCTTATTCAAACACAAGCAGTAACTATTCAATGCAACTCTTATTCAAACACGTAGTGTGCTGGACCATGGTGCCCACATGCACCCAACACTAGAAATATTTTAAATTCAACTGGACCTTTTTAGTATAAATAGAAGTGGAGCAAGAGAGAAAGGTGTGAGCAACTAAGTGAGACAGAAAAGTGAAATGGCTTCTTCTGTGTGAGTGCACCAGAGATAGGAAGCTAGAGCGTCCTACAACTCTTGTCTAAATACAATAGGGTGTTCTCTATTTATTTGAGAGAGAACCAAGGGTGTATTTGGGGTTTGGATTTGTGAGAGTGACTTCAAGTTATTGTTGTAATCTCCAAAATTATAGTGAAACTATTCTGTCGACTCCCTTGGACGTAGGCCTATTGCCGAACTACATAAATTTCTTGTGTTATATGTTTCTATTCTATCTTCGTTAACCTTATGTAAAAAAATTATTTCACAACATCACCCTAGAGTTCCTAAAAATCACTCACAAGGGGAATGGGATCAACTCCAGTCTTGAAGACTCTCCTCTGTAAATTGCAGCACCGTATAGGCCTTTGTTAAGCATGTCCATGTTTATTTGTTTCAGTCAGCCTATGTTCCCAGGCCTTTGCTAAGTATGTCCATGTGTATATTTTTACAAGAAGCTTACACATGAGGAAAAAAATGCAGCACGTGTATAGAGATGAAACTAATAAAGTTTCACCAGTTATATGAAAGTAAATAAAAAATTCTTCAAGAGAGGTATTGTCTCATATTGCAATTAGCAAATATTAAGCTTGTACCTGAAGAATGCGGACCTTGTTGTTTTCACGTGACAGTATTTTGCTGATGGCTAAATTTGGAACTATTCTGCAATTAATATCCAAAGAAAAATAATGAGGCAAAAGAAACTATCGGGCCTAAAAATCAAGTTAACAGCAGCTTGTAGCGTCACACCCTTCTTTCCCTCTTCATAACCACTAAAGGACAATGAATATATATCTTAGAGTTTTGCACAAGATATAGAAAAATGCAAACTAGAACCATTACATAGCATTTGGTTTGGGGGATCTAATATGTCTCATTGCATCTAAATTTTTGAGAATGTGATACCTGAGAAGCTGAATAATTAAGAATGTAATAATACCTATATTAATTGGTAAGAAATCTGATAAGATTCTATCCTAGTGGTTGGTTTTTCCCAAAATTCCAATGGGAATTATTCATTTTCTTCAAAAATACCATTTTACAGAATAATCTTGAAATACCTTAGTATTTTAATTATACTTTTAAAATATATAATAATAAAAAAATGTCAAAAATTGAATAATTTTTTTTTTTTTTTGGGATAAGTCAAAAAATTGAATAAACAAAAAAAAATTAAATAGCCTAAACATTTTGCATTGTTCACATCTGCACAACGAATATAGAACCATAAACCAAAAAAGGTTGTCTATCAACACTCAAACGAGGGAAGTAAAGAGATAGGAAAGGGTTTGGAAGAGAAAAGGAAATTTTTAATTTTGTTAGTTGGGCGGGTAAATTGAGGTATTAATGTCACTATCAAAAATTAAATTTTGCTTAGTCACAGGAATGTGGATTACCCACCTATTTTGAGGGGACAGGAGTTCTAATGGAAATTGGATTCCTATGGCATCTACATTCCCTTGAGCTATCTGCAACTAAATAAGGGTAAGCTTGGGAAATTCTCTTAAAGATTCCTAGGAATCCTGACAGATTACCCATACAAAACACGCAATTATGGATCACATAATCAATCATCAGGTTCTTTGGAATTAGTAGTAAGCCATGGAGAAATATCCCAGTGCAAGCAAAACTTATACATTAATGAAACTAAGTGCAACAATCTAATATACTAGGATCTTTTAAATCAATAAGAGTTCAGTTCCTCTGCATTCTTCATATAAGATCTGATGGTATGGAATCACGACTGCACTATGGTCTATTAAAGTGACCTCCTCAACACGCCATATATTAACCACGGAGTTAAGCATAAGCCACTGTATTTTTTTAATAAATGAGGACTCATTTGTTGGTGCTCAATGTGATGAAAAAGGGACATGAATCGCAAAAATGGCATATGCCCAAGTGGTTAACACGCCAACCATCAGTGAGGAAAAACGCTCTGCATCTCACAGCTCAGTATGTCTTATGCCTTGTTGGGCTCACGACATCTCAATTTTCCTTCCTTTTCTCCTTATCTCCATAGCAAGTTTTAAAGATTACAAAAACCTATGTGTCATTTATCACTTCTGCAAAGCTAATTGTACAAGAATATACTATAAGGAATGATGGAAATATACTCAGCTTGGTTTGTCTATGGAATAATGGAAATTTTAGTTTATTCAGTTCCAGTTTAGTTTTGAGTGTGACCTCAGATTTAATTTTTTTATGTAGCAAGTAGAACATATGCTGACAAGAACATAACACAAGGTCTTTATGTTTTTATTTGACATACACATGGGGGAGACTAGCCTAAGTTTAATATTGATACAAGGAATGACAAAAGATTTACAGAAGTAGCCAGTATCTTAGGGACTAGACATAATAAAATTAACTTCTTTAGAAAAAGTTCATAAAACAAAGCATATATATTACTTACTCAGGAAGACTTTCATAAGCAGTTAAAACACTCCAAACTCTGCGAACAGGAGCTTTTACTGTGATGCTAGCAACAACACAACGATGAACGCCTCCGTTTTCCTTCAGCCCAAAATCATGCTATTAGCAACTGCTAAAACAGGTATGGTTCTCCTAGGACAGGAATGCTAGTAGAGAATAGTCTAGGGTCAATCAATTACCAATAGACCATCAAATCTACGAAGATGAACTTCATCAACCATGCAAGGTCTATCAAGTCTACAAACTTTTCCAAAAATACCCCAGTTACTGTTCAACTCACTAGAAGATGGAGACAGGGGACCAAAATTAGATCCAGCAAATCTCTCTTTAAACTCTCCAAGTGATAATTTGCCCATCTCACACAAGGCGCCATCGAAGCTCTTGTGGAATGAACTAACACCACCCGTGGATTTTCCAAGAGAGGAATTCCCTGTGAGTGCTATTCTCTGTATCCCTCTGAAATTTTTTTCAGCTCTACAAGCCAATGCTTTAAGATTTACAGGAAGATCTGATCTGATAATTCTCTCCAAGAAAATGGCCGGGAAATTGAATCTTGGTATCACATTAACTTCATATGATAAAGTTGTTGATGAAGACCTGCAAAAAGTTTAAAGAAAAAAAATCTCAATACCTCAAATTGCACGAGTATTTGCATAAATTCTGTATCTATAAGGAAGAAGGAACAATATATGATGATGGAAAAGGAGAATAATTGTTGACCAAGTATACTGAATCACCTAGACTTTGTTCAAAATAATAAAAGCTATAATGGATTTGTTAAAATCAATTGTAAAAGATTTGTTAAGGGATGAAGTTTTCAACATAAAAATGATGCTATCACGGATATGTTATCCTCCAGTAACCAACATTGTCAAGGTCTTAAATTTAGACGTCATGCTTTCAGGTCTTCTAGGTGGCTAAGGTGATGCGGATCGATTAGCTCAAACTATAATGGATTTGTAAAAACAACTGCAAAGGATTTGTTAAGGGAGGAAGTTTTCAACATAAAACTGATGTTATCATGGATATGATATCCTCGGTCAACCAACATTGTCAAGGTCTTTAATATTGCATATAAAGGGACAATAGAACAAGTATTATAGAAACTGCCATAATTTCAGATAATCTATAAATGACACTCTAAATCTACTAAAAAGAACCAATTCATAAGACTATGGAAAAATCATTTATTTATTTAAAATTTCATGCAAAACACAAAAGAAAAACAATTTTTTCCCTATTGAAGTTCAATTGCTCACATACTTTTGACCAAGATGGTACAGGAACATAATCAATGCTGTTACTTCCCACATCTAGTTTACTCATGAAGTTATAAATATGTGTTTCTTACATTAGTGAGGATTGAAGTAAAGTAAATGAATTGTACCTTGTTGTCCCAGATTTTAAGGACCATTTGCCTTCAAACTTCTTAAAATCTCCATCAACCATGGAAAAGTGGAGCTCACGATGATTAGCCTGAAACATTTTTAAAATAAAAATAACTCTCTTTTTCTCTAGCTCTCAGAAACGATTTAATGATAGTAAGTAAATTTTTGGTTGGCTGGTTTAAGAATAAGAATAAAAGATGGGTTGGGGTTAGTTGCTTACAGAAATGGGAAATTCTTGAAGATCCAAAACGACACGTGCTTCAATATGCCAATAGAGTGCCCGTTGCAAGCCTCTTTGCTCCAACCATATCCGCTCAGGATGAGGGCAAGCTATTCTCCCACTAAACACAAACACAAACACAAACAATTAGTAATTTATTTAAACAACAAAAATTAAAAATATAAAAATTCATATTATATACTTAAGTTAGGAAATATTCAACAGTGTAGAGTAGAGAGCTATGAGAGAGAAGGAAGGACTAAGGAGAAGGATATCCCGTGACTCGTGAATAGATTAGGAATCTTCACGGCAGATTCAAATGATATAAAATAAATAATAATAATACAGAAGAAACCTGGAAACAAGATTGGGAATGTAATCGGCAAGGCGCTCGTAATCAGTGAGAGCATTCCAAACAGATTGGATGTGAGCATGAACGGATATCTGGGCCTTGATTCTGCGTTCCCTCCACGATATTACTTCCACCTCACAATGAACTAATTTTCTATCTTCTTCTTCTTCTTCTTCTTCAATTAAATCATTATCAAGAAAGTGGTTGTTGTTCTTTTTGTTTGAAAATGAGATATGGGTTCTGGTTGTGTTTCTGAGAAGGGATTTAGACATGCAGTGTTGTTGAAATTCACTGTTATTATTATAGAAATAAACTTGAAATCTGGGTTGATTTCTTTCATAGACTTCATCACCTCTAAACTTGAACAAGCATTTGCTCAACCTCAGGCAGCTCATTTAGATGGAATTAGCTTTCACTTCTTTCTCTGTTTTTTTTTTTTCTATTATGTAAGTGAGCTGAGGCTAAAGGAGGCTGAGGCAGAGGGCTTACACTCGTGTAGTTAACCATGGCCACGAGTTTCCTTTTGCGTTTTGAGAATATATATTTTAATACCAACGAGTGGCTCTCACTTCTCACTATTCAATCGCAAAAACACTCGCATTCACCCTCAAATCTCTTCATCTAATCTATAACCCAACCCATCCCAATCCAACCCATCCGACCCATTTGCTAAGTCTAGGCCAATATTTGAAAATGGGAAGAATAGTGCACTGCATCTAAATCTAATGGTTACATTGAAGACTCAAGTGCTATTTGCAAAGTGTAGATACCGTATTTTGTCCATCCTCAATTTGTATGCTATACTCCGAAAATTCCAAAAATATTAACTTTCTTCTAAGGGCAGCAGAAACACATAAATTGACGAAACGCAATCTATTCAGGCATTGGAGCACTGAAAGTGCCATTTTAGGTTAAATTGACAACCCTAAGTTGACCGAAAGTCAAAGTTGTTCAAAATCATCCCAAAACAACATTTTTCTTGTTTCTACATCAAACCCGAGCTACTCGGTGATTTTCATCAACTTTGACCAAATTTGACCCGAGACTGACTTCCAAGGGTCCCAAAATTCCTAAATTTGATTTGACTATCAAAATGGGTTAGGGCCAGCGTCATTGTGAAAAGTATTGAATTCCTTTTCTAACGACTATTCATGGATCCAAATCGGAGTTAAAACAGTTGAGATATCCTGAAAACCGTGCAAAGCACGTCAACTCACTTCCTGCGTCCATAACTTTTGATCCGACCATTGGAAATTCAATTTCTTTTGTGTTCTACAAATTAGACATCCAAATCCTTCCGGGGACACCAAGATCAGCTCAATCGAAGTTCAAAAAGACCTTCAAATATGCATTCATACAAAGTCAAACTGAGGAAGAAGCCGAGATTGCTGATGTTAGCATCAGACCCGGCGGCCACTTAAGGGCTATCGGAGTGGGCACTAGAAGCTAAAGGGTCACTTTTGCCTATTTATACTCCTAGCCCCCCCCCCCCCCCCACCCGGCGGATAAAAAGGGGGGGGGGGGGATTTTGGGCATTTTGGAACACTTTTCTAGGCAGATTCTCTCTCTTTTCATCTCTAAATTCTCTCCTAAACACATCCAAAAATCTTTGATTTCTCTCTTTTCTCAACAATCAAGAGGTATACCTATTTTCCTCTCCTTGGTCTTAAGACCTTGGATTTGAGGTTTTAAGGGTGTAGATATAGCCTTTTAGCTACAATCTACACCATCTACTTTATCTTACTTTATAACATGTTTTATTACTTTCCTTAGTATATCTCTTGCTTTATCTTACTTCCTAGCATGTGTTATGGCTTTCCTAGCATTCTCCTTGCTTTTTGCCATATTTTATCGCTTTAATGATGTTGGCCTAACTTTCTTGGGTTAGGATATATCTAAATATTATGTTTTTGCTTAGATCCCTATGCCTAGGTGCTTTTGGTCGTGCCTATGCTTAGATCTACATGTTTATATGCTCCTTGCCATGTTTATGCTTAGTTCTATATATTTATGTGCTCCTGGCCATGCTTATGCTTAGATCTATATGTAGGTGTGCTCCTTGCCATGTTTGTGTCTAGATCTACATATTGGTTACTATGCCATGTGCTTTCATAGCTCTTGCTATATCTCTTTCTTGTATTTTAGCCCTTTAGGTAAGGTGTAGACCTAGATCTTGTGGTCTACACCTACATCCATACACCTAGGCCTATATCAAAGGGTTTGGATCATTTCTTTTATGCATGCATATGCTTGCTTGCTTCTACGCTTTATATCCATGTTTACCTGCCTCGATCTAGGTTTTACCATCCTTGGTGCCCTCCGTGGGCTTGTGTTTGTTGGTCTTTAGGGCCACTTATTTGTGTGTGGTTGCATTCGTCCCTTTTTGTGGCTTGTTTGGGTGTAACCACTTATAAGAATACATTCCCGTGATGTCGGTTTGCTTAATGCACGCCCTTTCTTCTCTCTATGCGATGTTATGCTTGCCTTGCCTGCTTTGTGCCACCCGTTTAGCCTTTTTTGCTTCTTTGTATTTTTGCATGCTTACCTATATGTCCATGCATGTGTCCTTACTTGCTTGTGTCTATAGACATCAAATTTTTATGATGTATTCATAACCATCTGATTGTTCATGATAAAATATTTGTGATCAAATTAATCTCAAATTGATAATGTGGATGATCAGTGAATGAAATCAAGCCACATGGCAACATCAAATGAAGAAAGCCATATGGCAACATCAAAAGAAAAGACCTATATGGAAAGTTCTTATTAAATGAAAGACCAAACTAAATTCATAATTAACTCTCAATAAATGCTGAGAGAAAATTCCCAAATTAAATACTATTGAGTTGCCTATAAATAGAGGCTTCTCATATGAGAAAGGGGGCAGACACTTAGAGAGAAAACCCTACTAAGACTCTGCCAAATAGAGAGTCATCTCTAATGTTCACAAGAATTTAATTGTTCATCAAGGCCTATTCCTACTTCTTCAAATCAAAGTGGGGATTCTCCTTTAATCTAGTTCAAGATCAAGCCAACGACTCTCGCATCAAATCAAGTACGTTCAACTATTCATTCAACTTGGAAACATCAAGGCACGATTCAAGATAAAGCTTCATAGCCCATTTGGATTGTTAAGTTTCTTGGAGATCGAATCAAAAGAATTTATTGTATTCTTTCATTGTAAAGATTCATACAAAGGATTGTACTCACATATATACAAGTCAATATAAATTGATAATTTGTTACACCACATTGTGATCGTTTGATTTATCTTTTATGAAAATTGTGTGTACAAATTTCTAGCACACCCAATGGGACCACTCTGCCTCTTATCTCTTTCTCCTTCCTAGAAATTTTCAAGTCTCCAATCCACCAAGATCAATGGACTCGAAGAAGTCTCAGATGCCCAAGAATGCCAACAAAAGCGTTAGGGGGTCAACAAGCAGCAGTACTTCCACGGGTCCCATGACTCGAAACAAAGTTAAGGCAATAAGGCTCTTCACATCACAAAAAGTTGAGGGGAAAGCTCCTGTGACGGTACTCATAAGTGCCCTAACCTAGCCAAAGACTGTCATCTCCTTAAGCACTTTGAGGACAAGCAAGCACACTTCCTCTAGGAAGGGAGATTCAATATTCATTCCAGAGGATTCAACAATAGGGAGCAAATATCACTATTCTACATTAGATACTGGGTCAAGTACTGCTTCACAGTCAAGTTCTTCCTAAGGACCCCCCCAAGAAGTCACTTCATCCATCTTCTCAGAGAACTCTTCTCGTACAATAGCCATAGCGGCCATGATGACGGAGACTGCCACCATTGACGAAAAGATTACTGAAACGAGACATGCTATATATAAACTTACCAAGACAGTGGAGGAGAAAGACCTTTAAATCGCCACGCTTATGCACAAGCTTAAGGTTTAGAATCGAGGGGAGTCCAGCAAAGGTCATATCGCTCATTTCATCGAGACTTGCAATAATGCCAGTATGGATGGGGACTTGCTAACAAAGCAATTCGTGCGTACTCTTCGAGGAAATGCCTTCGATTGGTACAAGGATCTTAAGCCCGAGTCCATTAATAGTTGGGAGCAAATGGAAAGGGAATTCTTGAACTGTTTCTACAGTACCCGGCATACCGTAAGCATGCTGGAATTAACCAACATGAAGCAATGGAAAGATGAACCAATGCTAGAATACATCAATCGTTGGCACTCAAAGATCGCCTTTCTAAGTCTTCAGGAATGGCGATGTGCATTCAAGGTATGCACTGGGGGTTGCTTTACATCCTCCAAGGAATCAAACTCATATCTTTAAAGAGCATGCTACCCAAGCCCATGACATGGAGCTTAGCCTATCTAGCCATAGAGAAAAAGGCTCACCTGTTGACGAGCAGCGTAAAGAGAAGAAGGATACGAGGAAAGGGGATAAGTCTTCTAGACCCATGGTTAAGGAATCTATGGCCATTGTTGTGGAGCCTATGAAGATCTCCATTAAAGAGAATAAGAGAATGGAGAAAAAGGCCAGTCCAATGCAAGAGCAAGAGAATCGTTAATTGACTTTAAAGGAGATGGAAGAAAAGATGTACCCATTTCCAGATGCCAACGTTCAAGGCATGCTCAAGGACTTATTAGAGAAGAATGTGATCAAGCTTCCAAAATGCAAGCATCCAGAGGAAATAGGACATACCAACGACCCAAAATACTGCATATATCATCAAGTTGTAAATCACCCTGTGGAAAAATGTTTTGTTCTAAATGACCTTATCCTAAGGCTTGCAAATGAGGGTAAAATTATGTTAGACTTAAATGAAATTGTTGAGGCAAATCGTGCCACGTTCGCTGATGGATCCCCAATTTCTGCGAAGTCACCAACTCCAATAGAAGTGCAGTCCACCTTGCCATCGACATCAAGGGTATATCACAAGCACATTCAATTTGGAACGCTTGAGCCTGTGTGTATGTCATGCTTCAACCCTCAAGATGATGATAGAGCTGACGCTGAATTAGTGGGTGACAAAGAGGGTTGGACTTTTATGACCTACAAGAGATTTTGAAAGCAGTGTAATCCAAAACCCCATGTTCCTTACAAGAAAAGGGAACTCCAAGCAAGCAATTCAAAAGTTGCTCCTAAAAGGAAGGGAACAAATGGCCTGAAGAAACAAAGAAAGAAAGGGAGCTCGTTCAAATGACTTATTGAAAAAGGAGGGCCCCCTGTCCGTCACACTACATGAGTTTTTCCCTAAAGGCTTTCTTACAAAGGGCCTAATGACAACCACTTACATGGTCTCTTGCCACGATGCTAATGATCAAGAAGACCTTACCGAAAAGGAGGACAAAGTGAACCTTGAAGAAACCAAAGGAAGAGGAAAGTGAAACACATGCCTCAAAAGAAGCAGTTGCTTTATGTGCTCAATGCCATGACAAGATGACGTTCGCCAATGAGGATCTCCTATTGGGCTCTAAACCACACAATCGACCACTTTTTGTCTTAGGTTACACACGAGGGGAAAAAGTAAGCTGCATCCTCATAGACGATGGGTCTGCCGTTAACATAATGCCTAAAGGAATAATGAGACGCCTAGGTGTTGGTAAAACATGGTTTGTATCACATACAAATCATATGCAATGGAAAATTAACGAATTTATTTCATTCATAATTAATAACATGTACTAAGTAAATTTCAGAATTTAAGAATAAGAGAGTGAACCTTGATGTAGTGAAATTCAAAACCAAGGCTTAGAAGTACGTAGGAACACTTTTAATCTTCACTCTAATTCCACTTATGCATAAGAAGTGTGGTCTCTTAATAAGTTTATACGTATGTGTTCAAGGGAGAATAAGAGAGTGACTTACACTTACATACACACCATTTCATTTAATTACAAAATTTTGTATGTTTCTCTCTTTATATATAACTAATTATTTAATTGGGCTAGCCTTTTGGGCCATTCCAATTGCGTTTTAGTATGTGGCTTCGAATGGAACCAAAAGGAACAAATAAAACACTTTCCAATGGATTTTGGGCCTTTCTGTCAACTTTTGACACACCTAAAATTACCATTAATTTTATTTAATACTACTATATAAATATAATTGCACTTTAGGCCTTATTAATAAATTATATCTTAAGACTTTATTATACATTCAACCCCTTCAATAAAATATTTTTAGTAATGCAAAGTCATGAATATTGACTGCCACTTTGAAGATTACAACTCTTAATCCTTGAATACCCGGTTTTAATCCTTTAAGCTATTTATAATATATTTATGAAATCCAACTTCATAAATATTCATAAATATATACTTTAGTAACTCCTTACTAAAGTGGTTAGGCCTAACACTCTGAATAACCAAACCTATTAAACTTATCTCAAGAGAATATTTATATCTCCATTAAGAGATTATGAATTCCATCTTGAAAATATATGTTCCTTAAACACTAAATGTGGCTGCCCAACATATTGAGATTTTGATCGTGACTTTAGATCTCACTCCCGATATATCAAAGGAACCTACACTTCATAATCAGATTCATTATTCTATCAGGATTAAGAGTTAATGTAAATAAAAGTCGTGAGATTTATTATTTATTTGATAGTCATTAGTAGAATAATAAATCTCACAGTGGTCTCATTCAACATATCTTAACACTTAAAACATATCAACTAAAAGTCTCAACTTCCATGATCAAGACAAATCATCTTAATTGATATGTTATAGTCTTCGCAGATGAAATGACTAATTTTATCACCAACTACGAACTAAAATTCTGAGTTTACAAAGAATTTGTTATTTATATTTTCTGTAACTAAATCACATAAATCACATACTATGCATCTCATGGACTATATGATAATGTCCAAATATTTATGTTACCATTATTTTAGATAATAATAAAAACAACTTTATTACATAGAACATAATGTCATACAATATAATTTAAAGGGCATATATCTTAACAATCTCCCACTTGCCCTAAAGACTATTGTGCACTAAGTTAACTCTCATTCCCTCCAAATGTGACTCAAAAGTCCTTTGGGACAAGGTTTTAGTAAAGGGATCTACTAGATTACTTGCACTACCAATCTTTGTTACTACTACATCTCCTCGAGCAACAATGTCTCGAATGATGTGGTACTTTCTTTTGATATGCTTTCCTTTCTTATGATTTCTTGGATCCTTGGATTGTGGAACCACTTCACTATTTTCATAAAACAATGTAATAAGAATTTACTCAATTCTCACAACACCAAGATCTAAAAAGAATTTCTTGAGCCAAACAGCTTCCTTTGCCGCTTCACAAGTAGCAACATATTCAGCTTTCATGGTGGAGTCGCCATACAAGATTACTTAACACTCCTCCAACTTGTGGCTCCACCTCCCAAGTTGAACACACAACTTGAAATGGACTTTCTGAAATCAAAATCTGACTGAAAATTTGAATCTGTATGACTAATGGGAATCAAATCCTCACTATGGTAAACAAGCATATAATCTTTCATTCTCCTTAGATACTTGAGAATATGTTTTACAACTTGCCAATGTTTAAGTCCTGAATTTGATTGATATTAGCTTACCATGCCAATTGAATAACAAATATCTGGTCTAGTACAAAGCATGGCATACATAAGACTTCCCACTACAGAAGCATAAGGAATTTGTCTCATCATATTTTCTTCCTCAAGAGTCTTCGGCCATTGGTTATTAAACAAAGGAACTCCATGTCTAAAAGGGAGTAATCCTTACTTGGAATTTTGCATGCTAAACCGTTCTAGAACCATATCTATATATCCAGCTTATGACAAGCCTAAGATTTTATTCTTGCGATCTCGCCAAAACTTGATCCTTAGAATAAAGTTAGCTTTGCCTAAGTCTTTCATATCAAATTGGCTACCAAATCTTTATTAATAACATTATTCTTACATTATTTCCAATGAGTAGAATATTATCAACATAAAGCACTAAAAACATTACTACTTTATCTTGATGTCTTTATTACTACTTTATCTTGATGTCTTTTGTACACACATGGTTCGTCAAGATTTTGTTCAAAACCAAATGACTTGATTGCTTGATCAAATCTAATATTTCATGATCTAGATGCTTGCTTAAGTCCATAAATGGACCTTTTCAATTTACATACCATATGCTCTTAGTTCTTTACTATGAAACCTTCCGGTTGTATCATATAGATTTCTTCTTTAAGATTGCCATTTAGAAATGCAATCTTGACATCCATTTGTCAAATCTAATAATCATAATGAGTAACAATGGATAAAAGAATTCTGATAGATTTAAACATTGTTACTAGTGAAAAGGTTTCTTCATAATCAATACTTTCTTTTTATGTATACCCTTTCGCCACTAGTCTTGCTTTAAAGGTTTCAACATTTCCATCTATACCTCTCTTCCTCTTGTAAACTCATTTGCAACCAACAAGTTTAATGCCAATAGGCGCCTTTATAAGATCCCAAACTTGATTGAAATACATTGAATCCAATTTCAACTTCATAGCTTTGACCCAATGATGTGCATTTATATCTTTCATTGCCTCTTCATAAGTGTAAGGATCAAATTCAGCCTTTTCTAAGATAGCTTCATAAGTTTCTCCCAAATCTATAAATCTTATAAATGGCCTAATAATCTTCCCACTACAATGAGACACTTGTATACTAGATATCTCATGAGTAGAATCTTATGGTGTATCTAATACGGCCACATCATCCGTAGTTTCATCTTTTGGTTGTTCAATTACAGGTTCATCTATTTCAGCCAAGACAACTTTACTTCTAGGATTAAAATGATTCACATAATCATCTTCCAAAAATTTGGCATTGGTGCTAACAAACACTTTGTTATCTTTATGATTATAAAATAAATAACCCTTAGTTTCCTTTGAATACCTTAAAAAAATGCATACTTTTGTTTTTGCTTCCAACTTATCAGAATTCCCTTTCAACATATGTGCTAGACATCCCTAAATATGGAGATATTTCATACTAAGCTTGCACCCACTCTACAATTCCTTAGGTGTATTGGGAACTGATTTTGATGGAACTGATTGTGATGGAACTAAATTTAAAATATGCATTGTAGTTTTTAGTGCATATCCCCAAAAGAAAATTGGCAAAGTTGAATAACTCACCATGGACCTAACCATTTCTAAAAGAGTCCTGTTCCTTCTCTTTGCTACACCATTTTGTTGAGGAGTTCCAGCTGCAGTCAATTGGGATACAATCACATTTTGAATTATGTAATCCTTGAAATCCCCAAAAAGGTATTTGCTACTTCGATCAGATCGAATGGCCTTTATGCGTTTACCCAATTGATTCTCAACTTCAATCCTAAACTTTTTGAACTTTTCAAAGGCTTCAGACTTCCATCTCATTAGGTACACATAATCATATCTTAAGTAATCATTTGCAAAAGTGACGAAGTACACATAACCTCCCTTTGCTTAGGTTGACATAGGACCATATACATCCGTATGAACTAATTGAAGCAACTCTTGGGGTCTTCTACCTTTTGCATTAAAAGGTCTTTTGGTCAATTTGCCCTTCAAACAAGATTCACAAACTAGAAATCCATCAAAGTTTAATAGCTCTAAGAGTCTATCTTTGATCAGTCTTTGAATAATGCTTGAATTAATATGACCCAAACCTAAGTGTCAAAGATATGCTTCATTAGTAGAAGGAAACTTTATCTTTAATGATTTTACATGAGAGTTATTATCTAATTCAAAATTGTATAATTCATGCTTATCAGGAGTTAAAATATAAAGACCATCAACAATATTGCCACAATAGATAAACACTTTATCCTTTTTTATTGCAACATTGTCTTTCAGAATAATACAATATCCATGTTTACCTAAATAAGTTGCAAAAATTAAATTCCTACAAACGTTAGGTACATACAAATAGTCTTTCAATATTAAAAATCTAGAACTAAAACACAAATTAAACACTCCAACAACCACAACTGGAATTCTGCTCCCATTAGCCAAAGTAAGAAACAATTCCCTATCATTCAACTTTCTAGACTCCTAAAACCCCTATAAAGTGTTGCAGATATGATTAGTACAACCTGAATCCACACGCTAGGAATCCGTGAGATTTTGTACTAAACATATTTCAAGAAGAAATGAACTTTGCATACCCTTATCCTTGGCAACTATGAATTTTGGACAATTTCTCTTCCAATGACCTTTCTTGCCACAATGGAAACACTTTCCTTTGGCGTAGTCCATTTTCTTTCCCTTTTTGGCAACTTCTAAGGCAATTTGTTTACTATCTTGCTTGGTGAAGTCCTTCTTCTTCTTCTTTTAACCCTTGCCTTTCGACTTAGATTGAGAAGAAAAAGCTTCAACCATATTAGCACCAACACAGGATGTACCAAAAATGCCTTCTGCCACCACCAATTCATTCATTGATTCAGACAATGTATAATTTTTTTTGTTCATGTTATAATTAAGTCTGAATTCCTTAAATGATTCTAATAGTGATTGGAGTATCATATCTAGACAATTTCTCTTCCAATGACCTTTCTTGGCACAATGGAAACACTTTCCTTTGGCATAGTCCATTTTCTTTCCCTTTTTGGCAATTTCTAAGGCAATTTGTTTACTATCTTGCTTGGTGAAGTCCTTCTTCTTCTTCTTTTTAACCTTGCCTTTCGACTTAGATTGAGAAGAAGAAGCTTCAACCATATTAGCACCAACACAGGATGTACCAAGAATGCCTTCTACCACAACCAATTCATTCATTGATTCAGACAATGTATAAATTTTTTTGTTCATGTTATAATTAAGTCTGAATTCCTTAAATGATTCTGATAATGATTGGAGTATCATATCTGCATAGGATTCTCCATCAATATCGGCACCTAAAACCTTTAATGTATTCAAAAGAGAGATCATCCTAAGACAATGCTCCCTTACTAATGTAGCTTTAGCCATTTTGATATTATAAATCTGCCTCAAAGTTTCTTACTTAGCAAAACGGCCTTGCTCACTAAACATCTCCTTCAGACTTATCATTATGTCTGAAACTAGTTCTACATCCTGTATTTAATGTTGTAGAACATTTGAGATAGATGCTAAGATATAGCACTTGGCCATCTCATTAGATTTTTGCCAACAATCATATCATTGTTTTTCCTCAAAAGAAGCATTTAATGATAGAAAGTTAGGACAAGGTTGACTAAGCACATACTTGTGCTTTTCAGCAGTTAGAACAATGTTCAAATTTCTTTTCCAGTTAACATAGTTGGATCTAATCAGTTTGTTTTGATTAAGAATGCAACAAGTAAGCTAAATGATGCCATGATTTAAATCTGAAAATAACAAACATGAATATAATAAGTAAACCGGACATTATCAATTTAGCATATAAACATATGGTATGGAATTTTAATAAAACCATAACATAAAATATGCAACGACAACCCAATCCATGTCTATAATTCCTTGATAGCAAGTATATTATAAACATCATGATTGATTGAGAACTATTCTCATTATTAGTGCTATCACGATAACTCTTATCAAAAACTAATAATATGCCGTATTAACTTTAGCTTCTAAGTAAATAATGACATAGCTCCTTTAGGAGGTTAACATTACACTTAGTCTAGTGTACATCATTATTTAGAATCATGTGTAGCCACATTTCATCTCCCTTATAGTGTTTAAACTTGCAGTACTATGAAACAAAACACCCTCCTTTGGGATCGCGAGGCATATACGCCAAGACGAGGTGCTTATTCACACTACTTTAAATAAGTAAGTTCAATTTTGTTGTACTATGAAGTAAACACCCTCCTTTGGGATCGCGAGGCATATACGCCAAGATGAGGTGCTTATGCACCCACACTATGATGAACTGATAATGGAGGCCGTGAGATCCAACCCTTGAATCTCTCTCCCACTAGATATTAAAAAAAAAAGTTTTTAATTAGAAATCATGTGTAATCTCATCACACATAGCCTTGCACTTTTAAATGTGGAAACACTTAGTGAAAATTCAAAATTCACAGCTTTCGATTGATCGAATGTATCCCTCGATCGATCAAAATTATGAAGAAGATCTTAACAAACTTTCTAAATGACTCGATCGACTCTCGATTCCTGTTCAATCGATCGAAAAAAATCCGATCGATCGAAAGGAATTCTCGATATGTCGAAAAATTGAATAAATTCATCACAAGGTCTCGGGTTGACTTGATTGATTCTTGATTCTTGTTTAATCAATTGAAAAGGAACATTCAATCGATTGAAGGGAATTCTCAATCGATCAAAACTCGTGAAACTAAATTTTCCAAAATTTTCACCAAATGTTTTCAACAGTTTTTCATTAACAAACTACCATTATATGAACATAATAGATTGAGTTTGAGATTAAAAACTGAATTCCATTGATGCTATAGCCTTAAAGTTCAATCTAACACACTTAATATAAAACTTAAACAACATCATAACATCGATATCAATTTTTATCAAACAATAATTTCAATAACCATGCAGAAAATTGATTATAAAATCTTCTAACATCATGAAATGAGCTTGGAAGGCCCACGAGTAAGGACTCATCTTTGGCATATCTACTTGAGTCTTCTTTATTGTATTGATCATGTGAGGGACCCTCTAATCTAGGCAACATGTGAACGTTTCCTGTAACCTTACGTCCCTGCTTTTTCGCTGTTAGTGAAGTTGACCCTTCAAGCCAACCAACCACCTCAGGCAGTGTGCCTTTTCCGTTCTGAATGTATGTTTGAATTTCTGTCCTTGCTAGATGTTTTGAATCCGGGTTTGATGAAGTAACCATCGTTGGCACTGATCTGTCACTTGATTTCCTTGATCGCTCTTCTCTGCTACCCCAACTATTTTAGGATTTGGATTTTTCGTAGCTGCCTTTTTGATTTCCACCACCCTTCATCCAATCTCCATACTGTTTGGGAGAGTTGGGATTGAAAAGGTGGCTCGAGCAGTGTTCTTTATCGTGACCGAGCCATCCACATTGGTAGCAGAAGGTGGGGAGATGCTCGTACTTGCAGGTAACCCACGTCTTCCCTCCTTCAAGGTGCACTATGTTACCCCCTCTTCAGAGAGGTTTATTGAGTGGCAAGTCAACCCGAAGCCTCATAAATTTTGCTTGCTCGGATAACCAAGACCATTTATTAGTCTCAATGTAATGCCCCAAACTATTTCCTAGATTGCTTCCTACATCCTCAGACAAGTTCTCAAAAGAAAGGCCTTAAATATAAACCTAGAAAGGCGAGTGGGTGAATTCTATGTTGGAGATTGATAGGCCTTTCCTCCATCTGCACAGAAGTAATAAGTTATTGTCAAAATTCTAAGGGCTGTTTCTCTCAGCTCATTCCAATTAATATTCTGAGGTGAACTTGAACTGGAAAATGTCCTTTCTAGTATCAACTATTCTTAGGCTTGAACCCATCTTCCAAGTAGCTCTGAGAGTGTTTTAAAAGGCTCATTGGTTCCGGTGCCTATCCGAAAGGAGTTTGCCAAAGAGGCTTAGAACACATTCTTCCATGAGGTCTGATCTGATCATGGTTGTGATAGGGATGTCCATTTCTTCGTCCTTCGTGAGGCGAAGATGTTGGATGCCCTGAATCACGTTCTAGTCCATTGTTGAGAGGCAGAGGGTGGGGTTATGGAGAGTTTATGGAGATAGTGAGAGGAAGAACCTATAAGGAGGGAGGGGACTTGAGGGTTAGTTGAGAGAGAGGGGCTTCTATAGGGGAGAGCTCAATGGGTCACCTTATCCCTTATAGAAGTGGGATCAATGGACAAGCCAATATTTCCTAGTACCAAGTAGGACACACAGAACTAGTGCATGCTCGTTGCTTTTGGAAGCGTCATGGCCATAAGCGACCATAGGAGATGGAGTTGAAGTACCTAAAGTGCATTGATGGCCGCAAGAGGAAGGCAATGGTGAAGGCAGTGAGAAGGATGCGTAGGCGAAGCTTTCGCACCGATGGTCACAAGACAGAGGTAGTGATTAAGGAGTGAGAAGGGTGCATTGATAGAGCTCTCGCACTGATGGCCATAAGATGAAGGCAGTGGCAAAGGTAGTCAAAAGGATGCACTGACAAAGCTTTCACACTGATGGAAGAATGCGCTGACAAAGCTCTCGCACTAATGGCCGCAAGACGAAGGCAAGACAAAGGCAGTTAGAAGGATTCGCCGACAAAGCTTTCGCACTGATGGAAGGATGTGCTGACAAAGCTCACACTAATGGCTATAAGACGAAAGCAAGGCGAAGGCAGTCAGAAGGATGCACTGACAAAGCTCTCTCACTGATGGCCGCAAGACGAGGGCAGTGAGAAAGATGTGCGAATGAAGATTATACACCCCATCTCCAAGGATGGCTAAAGGACTGTCGTTGCTCAAATCCGTTGGATGCCAAGACAAGAAGGATAGGATGCAGCAACTCACTCGTGGACACCAATACAAGAAGGACAGGATGCTACAACTCGCTTGAAATTGATGATTGGCTTACGCAATGCCATCTTCTATGACCTTGGCTCATGCAACGCCAACTTCTATGACCTGCATAGACTAAATCAAGTGGTTCAAAAAAATAATAATAATAAAGAAAATACAAGGACAAGCACAAGAAAGAATGAAAAAGAAGGAGAATGCCTACTACAGCTGAAGGAAAAAAAAAAGAACTCGAAAAAAAAAAAAAAAACGACACTCAATTTCCTCTAACCCGTAAAACATCAAGTCCTTTTATAGATGTGGCACTCACAAGAAACCCGAGTGATTTGTAAGAGTGTGGCTAAAGAAAAAAAAGCTTGCCGAGCAAGACAATTGTGGCACCAACTTGCCTAATAAAACTAAGGTGGGCTTGCACTCCAAAGGGGATGTCTTTTGTGTGTGACTAGGCCTGTGAAAGTGAAACCCTAGTGTGCAAAAAACAAGGGGTGTGCACTCCATATGGTAAAACAACAAAAAAGATATCTTGGATGGCAAAGCTATAATATACAGCATCGGGATGATAGAAGCCTAAATCACACTTGGATGAAAGCCTTTTGTACCCGGAAAACCAAGTCCATCATTAAAGATATGAAGGAATACTTCAAGCTTCGTCTTCCTTGCATCAGAAGGACACAAAGCCAAATCTTGAAGTGGGGGCATTTGTAGACATCAAAATTTTATGATGTATTCATAACCGTCTGATTATTCATAATAAAATATTTGTGATCAAATTAATCTCAAATTGATGATGTGGATGATCGAAGAATGAAATCAAGCCACATGGCAACATTAAATGAAGAAAGCCATATGGCAACATCAAAAGAAAAGACTTATATGGAAAGTTCTTATTAAATGATTGACCAAATTAAATTCATAATTAACTCTCAATAAATGCTGAGAGAAAATTCCCAAATTAAATACTATTGAGTTTCCTATAAATAAAAGCCTCTCATATGAGAAAGGGGACAAACACTTAAAGAGAAAACTCTACTAACACTCTGCCAAAATAGACAATCATCTCTAACGTTCACTAGAATTTCATTGTTTATCAAGGCCTATTCCTACTTCTTCAAATCAAAGTGGGGATTATCCTTTAATCTAGTTCGAGATCAAGCCAACAGCCCTTGCATCAAATCAAGTACGTTCAACTATTCATTCAACTTGGAAACATCAAAGCACAATTCAAGATCAAGCTTCATAGTCCCTTTGGATCGTAAAGTTTCTTGGAGATCAAATTATAGGAATCTATTATACTTTTTCATTGTAAAGATTTATACAGAGGATTATACTCACATATATACAAGTCAATATAAATTGATAATTTGTTACACCACATTGTGATCGTTTGATTTATCTTTTACGAAAATTGTGTACAATGTCATCAAGCCTAATTTCTACTATCTCGTGTGGGTTCACACCTGTCTTTGATACACGAGACCTTGAGTCCCAATTAGAAATTTTGATTAATGGCACATGTGTCGTCCATACTCCAATTTCATGGAACTATGGACACACAATCCAAACCTACATTTGTCTTCCTAGGACACTCCCTTTTGTTTGATAACATGTTTGTTTGTCCCTTTTGTGTGCTTAACATGTTTGTTGGCCCCTGTTTGGCCCTCTTTGCTAGTGTGTCTCTTTGCGTGCTCCCTTTACATCTTTGTTGTCCCCTTTTCTTGTCTACTGGCTGCTTTCTTTGTTTGTTGCATGTACATGCTTAAAGCGAGGGTGCAACTTCCTAAGCGTGAGCAACAAGGGCAAGGATGCAAGCAAGAAGACGTAATCCCAAAAAGGGCAATGTTCAGTAGATTAGGAGGCCTAGCCTCTCTGAGTGGTTTTCTCTCTCCCTCTCTCTTAGCCTTTCCCTAGAATCATGTATTAGGGTTCCCTCTCCATGTATCCTTTATCTTTCCTGCACTTTGCTTGGGCCGCATTCCCTGGGTAAGGCAATGTCTGTTTTACATTTCCTGTACCTTGCTAGGCCATATTCTTGGAACGTTGACAGTGTCTGTTTAACTTTCCTGCTCTGTGTGATAGCATTGTGATGTATGTATATGTGTGTGTATGTATATATGGCTGTATGTGGGTGATTATGCACTTTGTATGTCTATTTTACTTTCCTGCTCTGTGTGATAGCATTGTGATTATGTATGTGTGTGTGTGTGTGTGTGTGTGTGTGTATATGCCTGTATGTGGGCGATCATGCACTTTGTATGATAGACTCTCGTGGCTATATAAGTGACCCTTTCTATTCATGAGTGCTTTTCACCTTGTAGTGTTGTTTTCTCTCTCCCTCTCTCTTAGCCTTTCCCTAGAATCATGTATTAGGGTTTCCTCTCCATGTATCATTTATCTTTCCTGCACTTTGCTTAGGCTGCATTCCCTGGGTATGGCATTGTCTGTTTCACATTTCTTGTTCCTTGCTAGGCCATATTCTTGGAATGTTGACAGTGTCTGTTTTACTTTCTTACTCTGTGTGATAGCATTGTGATGTATGTATGTGTGTGTGTATATATATATATATGTATATATATGCTTGTATGTGGGTGATCATGCACCTTTGTATGATGGACTTTCATGGCTATATGAGTGACCCTCTCTAGTCATGAGTGCTCTTCACCTTGTAGTGTGGGTATGTGCCCAAGGCAATTGCTATAGATGCATACTCATGTTATATTGTGTGCATAATCATCGCGGTGTGATTGTCTTGATCCATGTCACCTAAGTGACATTGGTTTCCCCATGTATGCGACACGCATCAATATTCTTAATGCTTTGAAGATCTCCGGCATGTCCTAGTACGAGCATTTTACCATGAAAATGGGGCACCTTTGTTGCCGTATTCTTATGGCGAAAGCTTGGTGAGCATAGTGTTTTGTGTGCTATAATGCACCTAAGGCGAAGCACTGCTGAATTTTCGCTATGAAAATAAGGCGAAATATATATTGTTGGATTTTCGTCATGGAAATTTGCTACCACTCACAAACACACTAGGGAAGTATCGATCAAGACCACACCCTTTCCGAAACCAAACCTCAAAGCCCAATCCATTTAAAGCCCCGAAAGCTAGTGTCAATAGCTTGTTTTTAATTGCCAATGTCCTTAACTTATGATTTTATCAAACCAAAGGACTATTTACTGACAAGCATTGTGAGGTGTGCCTAACACCTTCCCCACACGTAACCAGACTTTCAAACTCAAAAATCAAGATTTTTTACCCATTCATATTAGATTAGGAAAAATGTCATTTTCTTAGCCTAAGATCAATAATAAAATCAAATAGAGTTAGGTGATCATCACACCTTAGAAATAACCCAATGATTGGTGACGACTTCACTTACCTTTGGTAACTCCCTTAAAATTGACTCATTTTCTAGTCACACACTAGAGGTCTACCTTTCTTCACAGCACTCGAGCTCCCGAGCCTGCACGCACAAGCGTGCGCGATCGTCGTCGCAATGGGTGGTCAGACCACTGCAAGGCATCGACACAAGGTTTAGTTATATAATAAGGGTGCTAATTGCAAGTTTTTATAATTTTGGGGTGTAACATGTAACTAAACTCATAATTTATGATGGATTTCTTTGGTTTTTATTTTATTTTATTTTATAAATTTTATTAGAGAAACACACAAAAATGTCATAGTTTAATGGCATAAATTTCACTCATTTGTTAAAAGAACCAAGGTTTGAATATCTTCTTTTGTTGTAACTATCAAATTATATAAAAATAAATAATATTATTTCTTAAAAAAAATAAAAATTAAATTAAGTTTGTGCATAAAATGAATGACAAAAATCTTGAAATATGAAATAGGACATTACCACCTTTAGAAATTTTTGTCCCCAGGGGCCAATGGCTTTCCCTTGTCCAAAAAAGATTAACGTGGCTTTCTACCAACTTGCTCTTTTTGGATAAAACCCGTCTTAAAATAAGTAATTTATGAATGGGCACTACAAATAAGTACCCTGTTGAATATTTTGAGTAATGTCATCAAAATCACCTTTTATATTCTATAAATGATAAAAGATCCTTCCTGTTTAAAATGGATCTATTTCAAGATTTAGACTAAACATTACAAATATAAAGTTGTGTTTAATGTCATATCGTACACTGTGAAATAAAAAAAATTAAAAAAAAAAATCCTAACAGTGAAATGGAGATGATCACTTGTAATTCAGTGCTGCTTCTGTTGTGGTCTATAAACAAAGATTAGCTCCTGGCAATAGAAAAAGAAAGATGAAGAATTATTCGTTTTGTGATATTCAGGAAGAAACACAAACACTTGCAAGCAATCTCCTACGATAAATCCCCGCTACTGCAGTTGTTGACTGAAGATACACGTCCATCTCCATCGTGTGCTCCCTTGCTGCTGCTATGGCTTGATGACACTCTTCCTTCATATGAACTAAAGCTGCTGCTGACTTTGTGCATCAAAGAAGCTCTTCCATTATGTGATCTGTTGCTGCTGCTGCTGTTTTTGCAACTTGAGTTATGGGAAAGCCGTATTTTAGTATCCATAAGAACGGTTTTTTGGTATTCATTTTCACAATACGCTGTCTCTCTATCCTCATAATCTGAAGCATCTCCATGATCATGATGCTCTTCATGTTCATCATCTATTATATCAATATCCTCATGGTCTGAATCTGAACTGTCACTCCCCAGCATGTCTGCAGCTTTACTATCTGCATCTTGGTGTGTTGCACTACTTTCACTATCTTCATCTTCATCATCTGAAGTATTGTGATCAATGTGATGATTTTCAGTTTGAGAAGGTGTGGCAGGCGATGGAAGAGGAGCAAGCTGGATGATCTCTGGTGGAGGTGTAGAAAGGAAACTTAGAGTAGTTACAACATCACTCATAAAGGGACGGACTGCTGCTTCCTCCTGCAGGCACATGGCTGCTATTGCAACTACTTGATTCAATTCTTTTTCTGGGAATTGCTTTCTAAGAAGAGGATCAGCCATATCTGGAAACCTTCTTGGGTCCCTGAATATGGGTTGTGCCTGTTTAACCATGAACATAATAGAAAATACCGTAGTTTAACAGATAATCGATTATTAAGGGCTCAACATGTATGCATAATTTCTGGTTATCTATAAATTACTATTTTTTGAAGTTAAAAAAAAAAGAATAAAATCAGGAGTTGGAAGGCACATATATCTCATCTAGATAAATTAGTAAATAGAATTACCCAAGCAACTAAATTTTGCTCTTCAATCGGTCTTGTGGTGTCAATGGCTCTTCGACCAGTAATGAGCTCTAGTAAAACAACTCCAAAACTGTACACATCTGACTTTAATGTGAGATGACATGATTTTGTGTACTCTGGAGCAGAATAACCATACGTACCCATCACCCTCGACGATAAATTGGTATTGTCCCCAAGAGGGCCAAGCTTAGCTAGTCCAACATCAGACAGTTTTGGGTTAAAATCTTCATCCAGCAAGATGTTTGAGGATTTTAAATCACGATATATAACAGGGGGATTGGCCTTATCATGCAAGTATTCTAATCCTTTAGCAGCACCAAATGCAATTCTTATTCTTGTAAACCAATCTAATGGCTTCTGATCTGGTCCAATATCTGCATAAAAAATATGGATGGAAAATGCTTCAATAAACTTTAATGTTTTAAGGAATAATTAAAGGGAACATCATCGATTGGAACATTATCACAAGTTTGCTTGAATTGCAAGAAATTAAAGAAGTATATATAAATGGCCTTGAGAATTTCTGCAATTTAGAATAGTATGCTATTAGACAAACACAAAAGCACACAGGTAAATGGTAATCAAAACTGGTCTGATTATGTTATAGAATTAAAGAAACAATCAAACAAGAATTGAAGAAATTAATAATACCAAGAAGATGATCTTCTAAAGAACCCCCTGACACATAGTCATACACCAAAAGCCTTTGATCTCCATCAGCACAGTATCCTATGAGATTGACCAGATTTTCATGGTGGAGGACACCGAGCATTGAAACATCCACAAGAAATTCCTTGTAACCATGCAATCCATTTCTGTCAAGTTGCTTCACGGCCACCACCTACACAACACAACACATTAATGGCAGAGAAAGTTAGAGATTATTCATTGAAAAGAAAATATAACAATAATAGATGGGGAAAAAAAGGTAGGGGTCCTTATAATTAAGGTAACCTGCTCGCTTGCTTGAAGCGTACCCTTGTAGACTCTTCCAAATCCACCTTCACCCAATAGACATTCTTGGCGGAAATTCTTCGTTGCTGTTGCTAACTCACGGAAAGTGAAAGTTTTTGCTGCACTATTTCTGTCTTGAACTTCACAAACTGCAGCCTTTTGTTTCTTAATCTCTACACGCACAACTAGCGGAGTTTTAGCTACTGAACCTTGTACAAACTCTCAATTAGATATATGGAAAAAATAAAAAGAAAATCTTATGTTGGAATGAAAAGTATCATGCTTCAATGGTGTTTCCGAAAGAAACATTTAAGATTCAAATCCACCCTCTCCATTGTAACCACTAAAATTATGAAAAAAAAAAAAAAAAAAAACTCCTATAAAGTTAGTTGTCCAAATGTTTTTTTTTTTTTTTTAATAGGTGAAAGACATGTCAACAATCAAAGATTATTTCTCAAAGAAATTGGATGTCAAATGTGGTTCACTGACTTGTCAACTAGACTTTTACAAGCTGTCTATATTTCAAGAACAATCCCAAACGGTAACAAAATTTTCGTAAGGAGCAAACCTTTTCATAGCAATAAATGGAAATTGCAATAGAGAAAGAGGAATTAAAAATCATAATAAGTTGAGCGAATAATATAACTGGTTAATCTGTTATAGGCATATAATATGTAGGAGTAGGACAAAAAGAAGAAAAAAAAATTGATGAAAATATTACCAGGCGATCTTGATGTAGTGTGTTCATCAAATGGAGAAACGTGCTCCCTCTTGCTATTTGTATTCGTACTCCTCTGGGACGCGAAGCACGGGAAGCAACTCATGTCTGTAACTGTGTGTGCCAATGATCTAATCATATGCTTGATTGAATCCAGAAACAAAAATTAAAATAAAAGCAAGCGTTGAAGAATCCACTAATAATATTCTTCAAAGAGTATATAAAAATAAAAATAAAAGAATGTTGCCCTCAAGCTAGCCAGCCCGTAGGCAAAGCTGGCGAGGAGATGCTGAAAAAATATTTGGTGGGAAGAAAAGACGGACGAGTTTTGGTTTCCGGGAGATAAAAGAGGAGATATGAGTGGACATTTTGGTAGGGAAGGGAAGAAGGTGTCATTTGAAAGGAGAGCAAAATGTGGGATTCTAATTCGGTTAGTGGATGCAAAATCATGCATGCCCTTCCTTCCAACCTATTTATGGTTTCTATCCAGCCTTGCCAATTTTCTTTTCTAAGCTGTAAAAAATTCAAATGAAGGTCATAATTTTGGGCATTTCCCAACTCTACCATACTTTACTACTTAATATTCATTTTTTTTTTTCTTTAAGAAATTCAAACTCTACCATAATTTTCGGCATTTCCCAAGCCTTTTTCTTTAAGAAATTCAAACTTTTAAGAAGTACCAGAAGCACTACTCGCACATATTCTTGTAAGTTTCTTCCTTCCTACGATCTTCTCTCCTCGGCCAATCTCCTTGGCCTTTCATTCTTCACTTCCTTTTCTTAAAAACTTCATCAATTTCCCCTTAGTTTGACCAAATGGGTAGGTTTAAGCACCTAGTAAGTTCTCCCACCGCCATGGAGAGTTTTATGGCTAGGTACCACATCCCGTATAGAGTAGCCCTGCAATATTGTGCCCCAAATCAAATTCTTATAGATAGAAGAGAAGGTGAAGTTGTCATTCCTATAATCACATTTATAGAGGGAGTGATGGCACTTCACATGGGTAGGATAACTAGAGATTACCTAATCAACCATAGGCTGTGTCCCCATCAGTGCGCTCCTAACTTGTTTAGAGTTTTAGGGAGTGTAGATGCTCTAAACAAGCAGATGAATTTAGAGCTCACATGGCACGACGTCGTTCACATGTACGAGTGTCATTCCCTTGTCAACGCGAGATTTTATCTCAAGTCCTAGTCCGACACTGTTAGAATGGTAACATGTCTTCCTAAATCCAACAAGGGTTTGAAGGATGATTACCTAATCATCTCCGGGGATTGGCACGACGTTCTTCACTACCCAACTCGAGAGGGAGAGCTAGGTAGGATACCCTATGATTAGGTCCTTCGGCAAGGGATTTAGCTCTCTTAGCTTTACTTCCTTTCAATTTCAATACTTCGCCTTCCTTTGATGATAATTTTCATCAATTTGACCATGATTTCCTTCTTGGATGTTTTTGTAGATAAACGGCACGTTGCCCCGAGACTCAGCCTAATCAACGCTTTGGGTCTCAACAATTTGTTGCGGTCAGAGATATTTATAAGTGAAGACGCTACGAGTCGTCCACTTGATACTTGACTTCGAGCCTCTGTCAAGAATATACCAGGACGCGAACCAAGCGATAAGAGCCGATGATCCTAGATTAGCCCGCATAGACATTTCTTTGCCTAGTTTTTTTTATCTTAAAGAGATCTTCCACTAGTCGAATTGCCTCTTCAACGCTCCCCCAAGGAAGTAGCTGCTTCGAGGGAGGAAACAGCTTCCTCACATCTATCTCTTGAGGCCGAGATTGACCAATTTCATTTTCAAGAAGAAGGAGAGGCACCAGACAGGTTTGTAGAGCTCTCGAATTTAGAGGTGAAATTTGATAAATTCACTGTGGCTCATTCTCCAAGACTTGTGGTTGCTCGGGTTGATACTAGCTTTGAGGAAGAAGAGATGGCCTTAAATCCAAGGAGGAACCTTAAAGACTTAGTAGCTGGGAGAAAGGGTTCATCATCTAAGGATGCCCCAAAGACTCAATTCCTTCTAACCCTCCTCTTCCCCTTCTCCCTTCCTCCCTTGGCCTGCATCCCGACCCAAATTTGTAAAAGAAGAAAAGGAAAGGGAAAGAGATCGAGGAAGGGGAGATTGCCCTACCAAAGGACCCCAAACAGCCAAAAATAAACAGAGAGAAGCAAAGGGAGACTTCGATGGAGAGCAATGAGGACTCTTTAGGGTCCAAGGTGCGCTGACCACAGCGCAATTATGCCCTTAGGCTGGAGTTGGACGGCACCCCCATTCCTTGAGATGCTTCAGTCTGAAACTTCCGAGGAAGGCATGTGGGCTATGTTGCTAAAACCCTAGAGTAGCCACTTCTCCTTCCCAGAGATATGGATGCCAAAACCAGAGATATCGAGGAAGGGATGCCAAAACCCTAGAGTAGCCACTTCGGAGAAGGCACATTTGAGTGCCAAAACCAGATTAAAGAGCACGAAGACCCAGGCCAAGGACCGACCCAAACAGGTTCATATGATTGAGATAGAACTGGCCACTCAGAGACAGTTGGTCTTGGAACTCAAGGCGGAGTTGCAAAAAGTTATGGAGATAACTCGGGTGGCCAGTGAAGTTGCTGAGGTAGAGAAGACAGCATCCTATGAACGTGGGGTGTAGGACAGAGACCAGGCTAGCTGAACAGGTGGTTAGGGTGTGTAGGGACTACTGCGCCAAGACATGGGCTTAAGCACTCAATCGGGCGGGGGTTCCTGCCACTTCTGAACTGAGGAGTGTTGAGAATATCTTTTTCCTAGAGGACATCAGAAAAGATCCAGATGTGCTCCCTCCTTCTAAGCAGCTCCTCACCGCCCAAGCCCCTCCTCCCGATGCTGAAGTCTTAAAAAGGGTTAGGAAGGGTGAAGAGGCTCAGCCACCAGTGAAGGCCAGGCATTCCGAGGAAGCTCTCACAATCAAGGATGTGGTCTCCCAGGCTAAGGATGTAGAGCTTAAGTCCAAGGCTGGGGATTCCTAATTCGAGACAGCTGATCCCAAAAAGAACCCTTCGCAAGCAAAAGCCTAGCTATAGAAAATTTTATTTTATCTTCCTGCATGTGTATATATATATATATATTTTTTGTCGTGGTGTTTCACCACTGTTTGTAATAGACTATCCTTTTGATCAATGAAAAGATTTTACCTTTCGTTCCATGAATCTTTTTTTTGTAACCTTTATTCTCTTATCAATATTAGCCAAGATTGCGAACAATAGTGGATTGTTATTTCTCATTCTTTAACAAAAGCCAAAAGTATTGCATTATTTCTAATTCAAATAAATTGAACAAGTGCCAACCATAAAGAGAATTATCACATACTTGTACTAAAAGCTGGGCCTTTTGCAAGAGAGGCTGAATCTCATGGTGATGAATAATATATCTTGTAAAGAAACAATAGGGCAGACAACCCTTATTCTACTCAATACTTATATAGATATCTAAGAACGTTAACATACATTAAGTTATTGATCCGAGGAGCTGAGTGTAACTTGAGACATGCTTTGACACTTGGGAAAAAAGAATAGACGTCATTAAGTATTAATTTACCTAAAACATGTGGTCTGTGGAGCCAGACATGACTAGGATTCTGTTTAATACTTCAATAGAATGAGTAGATGTCCTAAAATGTTAATTTTCCCAAAGCATGTGGTCCGAGGAGCTAGGCATGAGTAAGGTTTTGTTTAAACACTTAGAAAGATGTCATAGAGTGTTTAATTTCCCCAAAGCATGTGGTCTGAGGAGACAGGCATGACTAAGGTTCTATTTGAACACTTAGAAAGATGTCATAGTGTTTAATTTCCCCAAAGCATATGGTCTGAGGAGTCAGGCATAATTAAGGTTCTATTTGAACACTTAGAAAGATGTCATAGAGTGTTTAATTTTCCCAAAGCATGTGGTCTGTGGAGCCAGACATGACTAAGGCTCTGTTTGAACACTTAGAAAGATATCATAAAGTGTTTAATTTACTCAAAGCATGTGGTTCGAGGAGTCAGGCATGATTAAGGCTCTGTTTAAACACTTAAAAAGATGATAATGGGAAGTACGATGTATTTACACAATAAATAAGTATATGATAAAGGAAACTTTTATTAATAATAATACTTTTTCAGGTTATTTATATTCTAAGGGCGTGGTATTACATGTTCATCTAGGTCTTCAAGGAAATATGATCCTATATCAGCTACCAAGGTGATGCAATATGGCCCCTCCTAGTTGGGCCCCAGCTTTCCCCATGCTGGGTTCTTTGTAGTATCTAGAACCTTTCTTAACACCAAGTCTCTAGGCGCTAACGGTCTCAGCTTCACATTGGCATCATAACATTGCTTGAGCTTATGTTGGTAATATGCTAATTGGACCATTGCATTTTCTCTTCTTTCTTCAATAAAATCTAAGCTTTTTTTTAGCAATCCATTATTGTCGCTCGGATTGAAAGAACCTGTCCTCGGCGTTAGGAAGCCAGTTTTTAAAGGAATAATCGCTTCGACTCCATAAGTCATTAAAAAGGGGGTCTTCCTTGTTAATCTGTGAGGTGTGGTTTGGTATGTCTAGAGGACATGCGACAGCTCTTCCATCCATTTTTCCTTCGCATCATCTAACCTCTTCTTGAGTCCATTCACTATGACCTTGTTAACAGCCTCAGCTTGTCCATTCTCTTAGGGATAAGCTAGGGTAGAATATCTATTCGTAATTCCCAAGTCATAATAGTATCTCCTGAAAGATTTGCTATTAAACTAAAGGCCATTGTCCGAGATGAGGGTACAAAGGATCCCAAACTGTATGACAATGTTTTTCCAAACAAATTTCTTAGCATCCACGTTCTTGATATTTGCCAAGAGCTCAATTTCAACCTACTTAGTGAAGTAGTCCATGCTAACTAGCAAGTATCTCTTATTTCCTGTTGCCTTAGGGAAAAGGCTTACAATGTTAAAGCCTATTGAGCCAATGGCCCAAAGCAGGATAGAGGATTAAGGACTTCTCTTGGTTGGTGTATGTTTGGTACAAATCTTTGACACTGGTTGCACTTCCTTACATATTCTTGTGCTTCCTTTTGCATGTTTGGCCACCAATAACCATGAGTGATAGCTCTGTGCGACAATGATCTACCTCTAGTGTGGCTTCCACAAATCCCCTCATGTAACTCCTTAAAGAGTAATTCTGTTGTCTTTGGGTGTATACATAGTAGGTATGGCCTAGAAAAGGAGTGTTCTTGCTTCCTTTTGCATGTTTGGCCACCAATAGCCTTGAGTGATGGCTTTGTGCGACAAGGATCTGCCTCCAGTGTGATTTCCACAAATCCCCTCATATAACTCCTTAAGGAGTAATTTTGTTGCCTCGGGGTGTATACATAGTAGGTATGGCCCAAAAAATGAGCGTTTATATAATTTTTGGTCCTCGTACAGCCGAAATCGAGGAGCCTTTCTTCGTTCCTTGTTTGCTTCTGATTTCTCCTTGGGCGGGATATCCTCCTTCAAGAATAGTATCATGGGGTCCATCCATCTAGGACCTACTCTAACTTGGTGAACATGGACCACCTCTTTTTTCACCTCTGTGGGCTTGTACAAATCCTCTACAAAGATGACTTGAGGCAGACTCTACACTGAGAAGGTTGCAAGCGTAGCTAGGGAATCAATATGTATGTTTCCACTTCTAGGGATATGCAATAGGTTGAAAGATTCAAACATTGATTGCAAATGTCTAACCTGACTCAAGTACCCTTGCATTCTTTCATCTCTCGCTTCAAACTCTCCTTTCACTTGGCCAACGACTAATCTTAAGTCTGAGAACATCTTTGCTGCCTTTCCACCCATTCTTTGAACCATGGCCATTCCCATCAGTAAAGTCTCATATTCAACTTCGTTATTTGTGGTCGAGAAGTCTAGCCTCAATGATTTATCAATAATAATCTTTTTGGGGGATACTAGAACTAGCCCCACTCTGGATCTCTTCTAATTTGCTGCATAATCCACGTATACTTTCCAGGATAAGGGATCTTGTTGAAAGATTATGCCAACTGATTTTTCATCCATGTCACACTTCTTCGCTTCTACTTCCAATGGGGATTTAGCAAAGTCGACTACCAGATCCTTGAGGACTTGGCCCTTGACAGAGGTACGAAGTATGTATTTGATGTCAAAAACTCCTAAGATTGTGCCCTATTTAGTAATCCTCCCCGTGTAATCAGCACTTTAGAGCAGAAACTGAGTTAGAACAACTACTATGTGTGCCTGGAAGTAATGGGGGAGTTTACGTGTAGCATGTACCACTGCCAAAATGGCTTTCTCTAGTGGTAGATAACAGACCTTGGCCTCATGTAGTGACTTACTCATATAATAAACTGGCTTTTGTATGCCGCTATCAACTCGTATCAAGACCAAGCTTACAGCGTGAAGGGCCACAGCAATGTAAGCAAACAGGACCTCATCCACCTCAGGATTGCACATGATGGAAGGCCGAGAAAGATAATCCTTAAGCTTGCCAGAAGGCTAAAACACATTCCTCGGTCCACTCAAATCCGTTCCACTTATTCATCAACAAGAAAAATGGTCCGCATCTATCTGCTGACTGAGAGATAAACTGGTTCAAGGCAGCAGTCATTCTAGTCAGTTTCAGGACTTCCTTGAGATTTTGAGGTGATTGTAAACTATTAACGGCCTTAATTTGGGTGGGGTTAACCTCAATTCCCTGGTGAGTTACCATGTTGCCTAGAAACTTGCCTGATCCCACACCAAAAGAGCATTTGGAAGCATTAAGGCATAACTTGTGTTTCCTTAAAATTTCAAAAATGTTTCCAAAGCTCCTATGTGTTGGGACACCACCTTACTCTTCACCACCATATCGTCTATATTGACGTTAATATTCTTGCCCAACTGTGGTTTAAACATTCTAGTCATCATCCTTTGATAGGTAGACCCTACGTTTTTCAAACCAAAAGGTATCACTTTGTAATGATAGTTTCTAGTGGGAGTGACAAAGGCTATCTTTTCCTGATCACCCAAGGCTAGTGGTATCTGGTGGTATTCTTGAAAAGTATCTAGGAAACTTATCCGAGGATGTCCTACAATTGCATCTACCAATTGGTCTATCCTAGGCATAGGGGAAGGATCCTTCAGGTAAGCCTTATTTAGATTTGTGAAGTCTACACACACTCGCCATTTACTGCTCTTCTTCTTCACCACCACAGTATTAGCCAGCCACTCAGGGTAGAAAACCTCTTTGATAGCCCCTGCCTGTTTGAGCTTCATCACCTCGTCTCTGACAATATCAGAGTGATCTTTTGACGAGCGCTGAGGTGGTTGCTTTTTGGGGGTGACAGATGAATTAACATTTAAATGATGGTAAGTAAAGCTCGGATCCACCCTCGGGGTTTCGTAAGCACTCCATGTAAACACATCAACATTTTTCCTAAGAAACTCTATCAGTTCTTCCTTCTCTAGAAGAGGCAGCTAAGCTTTGATCTGAAAAAACTTCTTTGGATCATCACTAACAACAATCGTTTCTAAATCTTCACATTTTGCCTCCTTGGCTAATCCATTGATAGGCAAATATGGAGCTTTTAATTGTTATAAGCCTCTTTCAGCAGATGCCAATGACTCAGTTTTAGGCTGATGTAAAATGGCTACCACTAGGCACTGCCTAGCCGTGGATTAACTCCCAACAATCTCTTTAATTTGACTGCCTGGCGGATATTCACCTTCTGGTATAGGGTAGAAGAGATGGCTCCTAGCGAATGAAGCCAATGCCTAGCCACAATGGCCGTGTAGGGGGAATAAGCATCCACCATGATGAAGTCCACCTCCACCACTTCTGAACCAGCCTGCACAGGTAGTTTAATTTGGCCCCTTGGGATGACTACTTTCCCATCAAAACTCACTAAGGGTAAATCGTAGGCTGTTAAGTCCTTGGGTCTCAAGTTCAACCCCTTATACAAGTCAGGGTACATTATCTTAGCATTATTGCTTTGGTCCACCATCACCCTTTTCATGTTATATCCCCCAATCTTGAGCGTGACCACCAAGCATCATCGTGGGGTGATATGGTTCCAATCTTATCCTCATCCGAAAAACTTAGTGTCGGTTGTGTATCCACTCTAGCCCTCTTTGGCTCTGGATTAGTGTCCTTGGCGGACAGCTGAGCCACAAACGTCACTCTAGAAGTACAGAAACCGATCATTCCTAAAGTAACAAAGATGACATTTATCGTACCCAAAGGAGGTATTGAAGAAGTATCTCTCCAGGGTTCTAGATTTGCTTATTCCTGTAGACCACTAGAATGATGCAAAAACTACTTCAGTTTTCCCTCTCGGACTAGCTAGTCCAGATGATCCCACAAATTCCTACAGTCCTTCGTAGTGTGTCTTTGGTTCTAGTGGTATTGGCAGTAAAAGTTCTGATTGCACCTCATGGGGTTTCTTGCAATCCTATTTGGCCACTTAAAGAATGGCTCATTCTTGATCTTCTTTAGAACCTGGTGCATCGGCTCTCGAAACACCACATTAACTGCCTAAGTATTGGCAGGCCTTGGTTGCTTAGCAAAGTTCCTCCAAGGTCGATTGTTATTGTATCGGTCTGACCTGAAATCCCTCATCTTTTGAGGGATAACCTTAGCTTAACCTTTCCCTTGTTACTGGTCTTCCTCAACCCTCTTATACTTGTCAATCTGGTTCATGAGTTGGCGCATGCTAGTGACAGTTTTCCTGTCAAAGACGTCCTTAAACTGTGCTTGGTTGGTAGGCCAATCTTGAAGGTACAGATGACCACATCATCAAAGTCACTATTTATCTTATTATACATCTCCTAATATCTGTCTGAGTACATTTTCAGGATCTCCCCTTCTCGTCTGGACAAGGACAGTAGGGAATCTAAGGACCAAGGAACTCTGCTACAAGTAATAAAATGAGAGCCAAATGTATGGGTGAGCTCCTTCAAGGAATCTATGAAACCCGTCTTTAAGCCATTGAACCATCTCATTACCATGAGTCCTAGACTGGAGGGGAACACTTTGCACATCAAGGCTTCGTTCTTGGAATGGAAAACCATTCTTTAGTTGAAATCGCTCACATGCTCCATAGGATCTGTTCGACCATTGTAGATGGTGAACGTAGGTTGATTGAATCGTTAAGGAAGTCTTGCCTCTTCAATCCTGGGCATGAAGGGCAATCTGAAAATTTGGTTCAACACCTTGCTTATAGCGTAATTTCCTAGGCTTTTGCGAGGTGAGCTCTTATATCTACGTTTATGATGGTGCTCCTCATCGTAGGAGAAAGACTCGCTGGGTGGGGTTCTTAATCTTCATCGATAACTAGCATCCTCTTCATCATCAAAGGAAACATCAGAGTTGGAGGTGGCTCACCCTCGCTGTGCATGGGGCAACTCCCTCTTTAAGTGGTCAATCTCCAACAACATGGCTCTGTTATTCTGCTTTTGAGAGACGTGACTTCTAACTCAAGAGTGGCTTCTATTTGTATGCGTGGTATGCACGCTACCCTTTTGATTTCTCCTGCGTTCAAGATTAAGGAACTCATCTTATCGTCGGGACCTTGTGGACTCTCCTTGATGGGGACTTGATCCTACCATCGTTCACCGTTACACTCACTATCACTTGAGTAATCTCCCCAAAAACGGCGTCAATTGTAAAGACCTAACTTGGATTCCTAGCCTAAAAGGTAGATGAACTTAGGCCCAACAAGCGCAAACCAATGAATTTGTAGAGAATGGGTTGGAAAACTAGAATTTAATGAATCAAGCAACAAGTAAAATAGATCTCTATGACAAAGGAATGAAAATAACAAATTTACACTAAGGAAAGATGTCCTCAGCAATGTCCGAGGAGATTGGTTCCTTTATATTTCTTTAAAAGTTTGATTACAAGTTTGATTCCTAATTGCTATAGTATTTTTCCTCTTAATTTTTCGATCCCTTCCTCTCTAGGGGTCCCTTACATTATATATCTCCCTTTTAATGATCTTGGTCTTCCATTTGTTAATCATCTAAGCCACTACTTGAGTGCTTGCCCCATCGGACACCCTTTCTGGCCTTCTGCGAGTTAGGATAGCCAAGACAACACTGTTCAAGGATCTTCTTCACATAAATGCAGTCAGAAAGTTAGTTGCAGAACATTCAATGCGGTGACCGTAGCTTTTCTTTAGATATTTTTGAGCTTCCATCCCCCTTGTACACTTACAATACACGTCCCTATCAGTATAGTATCCTGGAAGGTCACTTAAAAATAGAATATATATTTGATTTGCACTTTGCCCATCCGAGGAGATAGCCCTTCTCGGACCACCTTCCCCAGCTCTTTTGCTTGCATCTTACTCATGAGATTCTAAACTTAACATCCTCACTACTGTTTACTCGCCCTCGGACCAATCAACGTCCTGGGCTAAGGCTCAAAGCCTAACATACAATTTTGGGCCCTTATTCCTATAGTGAGGTAGGCTAAAATAATTTTATAAAAAATTTAAGAAACTATACTATTGCATGATTTGTTCTTGTATAACTTCAATTTGTGTTACAATTTGATGAAGAAACCATTGCTTAAACATGCAATTGCTTACAAAAAATTTGCCAGTTTTAGATACTGCAAAAAAATAGCTCAAAAACAATTCAAATATTAAAACTTCTAAAAGACTAAAAAATATTAAAGAATCAGATGATTCACTATTTAGAAATTATTGAAAAAAAAAAAACAAAATATATATGATTAAACAATAGAGAAATATAAGAGAAAGATGGATTATATTCAAAAGAATAATTTCAATTATTGCAAGCTTTTTTATCTTGTAAAAAATGGCTAAAAAGAGTTTGGTGGTTCATATGTATAAAAATTACTTTTTAAAAAAATACATGAAAATCCATAAAAATAAATTTTTTTTTTTAATAAAGTAGAGGAGAAGAAAATAACATAAGAAGAGCTCATACCTCTACTTGGTTAAAAAAAGGAAATTAGCGTTTGCTTTGCTTTTATAATATTCATGATCAACTTAACAAATTTGGAGAAAAATTATCAATATTTGAGTTTGAGTTTAACTTGGACTTGTTAGAGACATAGAGTTTCACTTCTTGTTAAGTTTGGATTAAACAAAAAAAATTTTGTTTAAAAAAAATGATAATGATGAGTTTGAGTTTATTGGACTTGTTAGAAAGATAGAGTTTTATTCCTTGTTAAGTTTGGACTAAACAAAAGTAATTGTATTTAAATAAAATGATAATTGTGGAAAATAGTTTTTTTTTTAAAAAAAAAATATAAAGGAATAAGTTTTACTAGTGTAAACTCTAAACAACAAAAACAATCATAGACATAAAATAAATGTATGTATTTCAAATATCCAACAGAAGAATTAAAAGAGCATAGATTAAAAAAATAATAATAATGTAGATGACAAAAAAAAAAAAAAGGTACCAAGCTTAAGATGCGAGACTTGAGGCAAAGAGTAATTCAAAACCAGAGCATCTAAAACAACTAAATTAAACCATGAAAAAAGAATAACATAGGTACTATATGGTTGTATGGAGTCATGCTTGAGCTTTGAGCATGTTAGCAACAGCTAGCCACACTAAGTTCATTGTATGTCTAATTCTATCGAGAGATGCTACGTCTATAACAATTTTACAACAAATCACAGGTGATTAGTTGTTATTGGTTTAAATTTGAAACTAACACTAATATTACTTTTTTGTCCCAACAATAACAACCAGTAACAACCTACCACTTAGGATTTGTTATAAAAATATTATAAAATTTTTGTAGAGATATCATTTCTCAATTCTATTAGCAGTGGCAAAAGCAAAAGCCAAAAATTAAAAATCCTAAATATAGCTCTTTCAATTATCATGGCTCTTCATTCTTTTTCAGCTTATACATTGTTATATATATATATATATATATATATATATATTTATTTATTTATTTATTTATAGTTGTAGGAGGATGGATAATTTGTTAAGTTGTAATTAGTTTTCAACTCTACTTTGATTAATTTATTGGTTTCCAACTATTTTTAGGCAATGTATGGGAATAATTTTTGGTTTCCAACTCTCTTTAGGCAATGTACGGGGTAAATAAAAGTTAAATAATTTTGATTGTATAAAATGATAATTTTATTTAAATATTATGTTAATGTGAAAAATTATGAAATTTTAAGGGAATTTGGTTTTATAATAATAATAATAATAATAATAATAATTACGAAACAAGTCCGAAAACACAACAATTTTTTAACGCACTGTACCATTTTCATAAACCATATCCTTTTAAAGTCTCCTGTCGCAAAATCTGAAAAAAAAAAAAAAAAAAAGAGAAGAAAAAAAAAAAAAAAGTAAATTAGTTGAAGTCGGCTTCCGTTTGCGTCCACCCAAAATCTCTCCTCCAATTTGCCGGACACCCTAAATCGCGCGCACACACACACTCTCTCTCTCTCTCTCGCAGCAGCAGCAGCAGCAAAAGCAAAAGAAAACAGCAGAAGAAGAAGGGGCAGTGGCAGTCCCACTCCCACCAGGTTAGCCACAAATATATTTCGTTTTTCACCCATGTCGTCTACTTCTTCTTATATTTCTTTCTTACAAAATATATAAACAAAAAGCATATTTACTCCTTTTTCAGTTCGGAATTCACGCACGCTATTAGATCCAATCGTTGTTGGGTTTTTATTTTTTAAAATTAATATACACCAAATTCTGAATGTGAAAATTATTAGAAACTTATTTGTTTTTTTCACTCTTTCTCTTAACTCGTTTAATTGGACTGATCTATCTTTAGTTAATTAGGGTTTTTTAGTCTCTCTACCTTATTTGAATTTTGACCAACTACTTTCTAGGTTTGGGAATATCCTCAATTTATAGTCTCAGAGCTGCAGTATACTATTCTATCTCCATACAAAGCTGCTGCCTTAGTACAACCAATTTTGGTGAAAGTGATATGAGGCATCATCCAATATGTGAGCTCATCAATAAATATTTATTCATAATTGGCTGTTCTATAAGATGTGAGCCTATATTTTTAGATTCATGTGCTAATAATTTTTATTGAGTAAATGCAACTGTGTTAGTTGTTGTGAGATGAATGCATTTTCTTCACACACAGAAAATGTGGTCAGTTCAGTTCTTGTTGAGAATACTGAAAGGTTGCTTATGATCTTGTTTCGGATCTCATCTCAACTATATGATGCTCATAAGTGTCATGTACTTTGATATCTTACATCGTTTGTGGACATGCTTTTGACACAAGATCCCCTTTTAATGCTCAAGTCTCCCCCTCCTCCCTTGTAACTATCCAATTAAAAAAAATCAATCCCCTTTTAGTGCTTCATAGTAAGATCATACATTAAACTCGTTATTCCTTACAAAACCCAATCAATCCTGTCCATTCATTTCCCCATCAGTGTGAACTACATAAAAAAATTTCAAAAATAATTCTCAACAGATTCGAACTCCCAAATCCCAATCATGAAGTGGAAAGCAACGTTAGATCTATCCATGTACTATGCAATAGTAACATCCTTTTTCACTGTGATGGCGAACAAACCAGGAAACAAAGCCTTCAGGGGTAACTTGCAACACCATAATTCCTACCAAAACGCAAGTGCGACTACCATTCCCAACAATTTATTTATTAAACTTTGAGAACTTTTCCCAATAACTCCTAACAAACCACTCCATAATCACTCTTAACCTCCACTGTACACCAATGGCCCCATTTCTCATCAAATTTAGCCTCCACGACAACCCTCATTGAAATCCATTGTCGTAGTATAATGCCGGAGCCACTTCCTCAATACAGCATGGTTGAAAGTACCATGTTTTCTAATTCCAAAATCTACAGATTGAATTGGGGCACTGTCCGTTTCTAAATTCACAAAATTGAATTTCGTTTTTTCCCCATAAAAGATCACTTTGTAATTTTTCAAATCTCTTTGCAATACTTGTATACTACCTGGCATAGGAATTTTTTTTTTTGGCTAAATAATGGAATTGTATTAATCAAAAATCCAGGTACACTAGGGGTGTACATGGATAACTGTACATCAAACTCTTAAATTACAATGATCAAGAATTTCTAAAAAATTAGAACATGGAATGAGATTAGAGGCTGAACTCCACTCCAGCAAGGTGTGGAAAGAGAACTTTAAGTTCTGGAATAGACTGTCCCTTCCCCTCAAAAAATTTCGAGTTCTGTTCTCGCCAAATACACCATAAGACACAATGTGGTACAGCCCTCCATTAATCAATGCTCAGATGTCTGCCGAAAGAACCTTGTCAACTCGAAAGTAAGTCAGTAACACTTTGCGGCATAACCCATAGAAGACCAAATAGAGTCCACACCATAGACCATAACTCCTAAGCAATAGGACAATGAAGAAGAAGAAGAAGATGATTCACCGATTGGGGCTCTTTTTACACATATAGCACCTATCCACAACTACAACACCCTTATAGCATAAGTTCTCAAGAGTCAAAATCTTACCTAAGGCAACATTCCCTGAGAAGAAAGCAAGCGTAGGTGGGATCTTTGAACACCACACAGGTTTCTAAGGGAAAAGAGTGACAGGAGTCGAGGAAAGGGAGATATAGTACTCATTCGCTTTAAAACTCTTATTCCTTGCCGGTTTCCAACAAAGTTTGTCCTGACCCTTACCATTAAGAGGTATAGAATTGATAAGATCAAAAATAGTGTATAAATGTTCCAATTCCCAATCTCAGGTATCCCTAGAAAATTGAAGATCCTAGTGAAGCCTCTGATTAGGAAAGTGCATAACATCCTCAACTAATGCTATAGAGTTCTAGAAATGCCTCCTGGAGATTACAAAGTAGTTGAGCTAGATAGGGTATTGTTCATAAAAGTGACCCTTCCACTAGACAAATATATTTTCTTCTACTCTGCTAATCTCCTTCTGTTTGTTCCACAATTACATCCCATGTTAATCTTTCCACATTGTGTACTACTCTAACCAAAACTAGCTCGCTCTTAGCCGAATCAATCTTCAAGTCTCAGACTGCCATGAAGCAAAGATAAATACAGCAAATCAAAAGAAGCTATTCCTGATTCATTCTACAAAAGATAAGTGTGATATCTGCCAACAGAAGATGACAGATCAATATCTAACTATTAGTTTCATTCTATACATGAAATCTTGTTACCAAATTGCCTTTTACTGCTCTATTAGTCATAAACTTTATATCTTAATCTGCTCTATGTCATGAGACACATACATTAATGAGAAAACTTGGTACATCTGAATTGACAGTTTGAAGCCGCAATAGACAAATGGTGCTTCTTTTAATGTTTAAAGTGTAACTTGAAGGTGAGAGAAGTCATCATTTCAAATGCTGTTATAGGATGTCAGTAAACATTATAGGTGGCTGCAAATATAATGTATCTGATTTGGAGAACCTATCTCAAAACCTCCTGCACCCAGACATCAATCAGCCCCTCCTCAACTGTTTCCTCACTATTTGCACTAAAACTTTCGAACTCTTTGTGGACAGTGATCAGCCCGGCCCCGTGTATTAATGGAAGGAAAGCAAAAAACTCTTGGGTAAAATTTGACTAGGTCAACTCGGATTGAAGTGGATGTTGCTGCAAATTGAGGTGGCCCCAAGCTCACCCTCGGATGGGAATTTTTTTCCAAAACTTCTGAGGCGAATGCAAGGTTGTACATGTAGTTTGCAGATCAAACCACTGTGGTAGGTATCTAGAGATCTTTGAATTCCATTGTGGGTCATGACAAGGGTGGATTTCCTTGAAGGTAAAATGGGAAGGCATGGGTGGATTTCTATGCATTGCTATGTAACTCGCCAATAGAGGATGAAGAGAACCAGATGGAAGTGAAGCTGGTACAAGAGGATGCCACTGGGTAGGTGGCCATTGACATATTGCAGTGCATGCAACAGCAATGGAGCCTCTCACTCCCATGAGTGAAATGGGGTGTGATTTGCATGAGAGGGTAATCGTTTTGGATTAGAAATAGGCAATTGTCTACCAATGTAACTGAAATTCGTTCCGTGTATAGTTAGATGTTTGGAAATTATGTTTCTAATACAAGTAAAATTGCACTTAGGCTCATGGAGTTAGTCTTCAAGGCATTCTTCGATGCTTCTTCAGTTCGTATTCAACTTTGAAGGTATAATGCCTTTGGATATATTTTATAGAGAATGCATCCATTCATTAAATCAACCTTGCTGTCAAATTGGGGAATGGGAAAGCAACATATTCTTCATTGAGCTATTGTCGAGTTATATTTCTTGGAAGCGATGATGGCAACGACATAAGAACTTCTCCGTGAGGCTTGGTGTGTTTTTGGTCGTGTCTGAATAGGCACCTCATTGGTGTCATGATTGAAGTCATGCTCCTGAATTTGTGGTGTAGGGCATTTCCACATGGCTGATTCTACATGCAAGAGGACCTGGCCAAGTGGGACACAGATTCTACATTTATGATGATGACATGGCTGAGTACCAGTCCTTTAGTCATGGAGTCAATGTTATACCTTCTTTAATCATGTAATTAATTGTTATACTTAGCTCCTGTTAGTTGAAAAGAGGCTGGGTCTTGGTGCGATAACAATTGCCTTCCACCAAAAGTGAGAAGTTGCATGTTTGAATTTGGGAATCAACCTCACCAAAATAGGAGGGCTGAAAAAATTGGGGGAAAGGTTGCCTACGCACCTCTCCCAAACCCCGCAAAAATGAGAGTTTTGTGTATTAGATCCTTTATTAGCTCTTGTTATTTGAAAATTAGCGCTTGATTAGTTTAAAGTAGTTAGTACCACCTGTAGTTTGTTAAGGAGTTGTTAGTTGTTTGTTAGATGGTTGCTAACCAATTTGGTTAAGAACCTGGGGGGATGATGTCAGCATAACTGATGGTACAGTCAGCATAATTAACTCCTTTAGTGTATAAGCAGCCAAGGTTGGCCATGGTGAACTCACTTTTGAGATGCTATGATAATTTTCTTCTTGAATCTGATTTGATAGTGGACTTCTCTCTTCTGGACCCTCCTCCCCCTCTCTCAAACTCAATTTTCTCTCTTTTCTTTGAAGTTTCAAGTTTTTGTTTGCATCAATTTGGTGAGGCCACAGTTGGAACTGTTACCCAATTTATTTAAAAATTTAGTAAATGGTCAGCCATATTAATGCATTTGCAATCATTTTGGTAGATTCCATTGGAGAAAGAAATGAATTCATCCTCTTTTGGGAAAATGTAGGATATTTCTGCTTAAGGATTTATAAAAAGAGAAAAAGAAAAAGGGAGCAGTGGTGCAATAATAGTAGCCTGCATGGTGGGCCCATCTTTTTGTGTTTATTAGACGTTCTTCATCTGTTGGAAGTGAAAAACTAGAGAAAACAGGGGGGAAATGAAAGCATTAGCAAATAAAAACTGAGAACACTGGCAAGCTACAATGTTTATAAGATTGTGGATTAAATGTTTTCCATTGATCAATTAAGGGAAAACTGTACTAGAATTTGAGAGAGTGGGAAAGAGTTCAACTTGGAATTAATTTTGACCAAAAGAATTGCACAGTTGATGGTATGAATGAGATAGATCTAGACTTGTTTTGCTGAAAAGAATTGATAAAAATAAACATGTAGTTGGATAACTCTTGGTGGAACCTGTTAATGAGGTAGGCTGATAATGCTGGGAATCTTATTTATTGAAGTCTGGTTAAGCATAATGTGTTCAAACCCTTTTTAGGTTCTACAAAAAAGACAGACTAGAATACTAAGGATGAGTAGAATTGATCTCTCCTAGAAGCATTGCCAAGAAATTTGTTCCTTCAATCCTTAAATAAGCTTGTACTTATGATGGACTCAATCCGCTTTAGGTAAGATTTTGACTCTTGAGAACTTATGGTATAAGGGTGTTGCAGTTATAGATTGATGCTATATGTGTAAAAGAAGTGTGGGAAATTGGTGAATCATCTTCTTCTTCATTGTCTTATTGCTTATGAGTTATGGTCTATGGTGTGGACTCTTTTTGGTCTCCTTTGGGTTATGCCACATAGTGTTACAAATTTATTTTCGAGTTGGCAAGGTTCCTTTGGTGGGCATCAGAGCATTGATTTATGGAGGGCTGTACCTCATTGTGTCCTATGGTGTATTAGGCGAGAACAGAACTCAAGATTTTTTGAAGGGAAGGAACGGTCTATTTCGGATCTTAAATCTCTCCTTTTTTACACCTTGTTGGAGTGGAGTTTGTTCTTTTATCTTTTTCCTTGTTCTGAATTTTTTGAAATGCTTGGTCTTTGTAATTTAAGTGTTTGATGTACTGTTTTTCATGTACACCCCCGGTGTACTTGGTTTCTTTTTAATACAATTCCATTATTTATCAAAAAAAAAAAAAAGACTCTATTGGTATTCTCTTTGAAAATCTTTAATACAAATACTTGTTTATTTTTGTTTTCTTGTTTTTTCTAAACCAATAAATTTTTAGTTTCTGTTCACTTCTTAGCACACATGGTTAATGACAATTCATTTCAGGATCCACACTGACTAATTGTCAATAATTTCATGAGAACTAAGAAGTGGCATATGACTGTAGCATTTTGAAGAATGAAACCGTTATTGTTGGGCTTGTGTTGGTTTCCAAGTCGCTGAATCCAAATTGGATACTAAAATTGGTTTGCTTTATTTTAATAAATGGTGGATGACACTTCATCTCCTCTCCCTCCCTTTCTTTTGTTTTTTCAATTTTGATGCATATTATTGTGTGGCATCAATTCTATGGAGCATTTTGCCAATGAGCTCTAGCTCAATTGGCACCTCCTCCCCTTATAAGTTCTAGGGGCAGGGTGAGGTTGTGGATTCAAGACCCATTGGGTGTGAGTGGTAACTTACCAATGAAACAAAAATCTATGGAGCTTTTTTCTTCATTGAACCCCTCTCTCTCTCTCTAAAGAGGTTCAAATGTTTAAATTTCTAGTTCAATAATTGAATCAATAAGTCTTATAACTTCTGCATGGTTTTTTATTTTTTCTTTCAGGTGCCATATTCATTTGTCCTTGTGAACAAACCAACACTTCGCAAAGGATTTTACTTGCAATGCTATGCTTCTGTTAAGAAATACTTCTGACCCTTGTCACTGTTAGTTTGGACTGGTACAACTCTTTCCATAAATTGCTTTGTTTCTGTAACTGTTATTATATTGTTTAACCTTATCCTCATTCTTTTGGCTTCTATTGCAGACTGTGTACCTGACTGGAGTTTCTTTCTTTCCTTCTTTTGTTTTGGGTTGGTTGTGGTGGCAGTGTTTGAAATGTACCCTTGAAAATCACTTCTAATCTGTATTCCTGAGAGAAATTCTTAGAATCATGTGACCCTCATATTTTCTTGTTTAAGTGGATACATGGCTAATCATTCTTTAACTGTAGCTGCACCCAACACTTCTCTTGATATAATTGATCATCCATTAGCCATTGGCCAAGAATTTGCTGATGTAGAAACTTGCCGAAGAACATTAAAAGATATTGCCATAGCACTGCATTTTGATCTTAGAATAGTTAAATCAGATCGCAGTCGGTTTATAGCCAAGTGCAATAAAGAGGGTTGTCCATGGCGTGTTCATGTAGCCAAATGTCCTGGAGTTCCAACCTTTACAATTAGAACCCTACATGGAGAGCATACCTGTGAAGGAGTTCGCAACCATCATCATCAGCAAGCATCAGTAGGTTGGGTTGCTAGATCTGTGGAAGCACGCATTCGGGATAATCCACAATACAAACCAAAAGAGATCCTGCAAGATATCCGTGATCAGCATGGAGTTGCTGTTTCCTACATGCAAGCTTGGCGTGGGAAGGAGCGTAGCATGGCTGCACTTCATGGAACTTTTGAGGAAGGGTATCGCCTTCTTCCTTCATACTGTGAGCAAATAAGGAAAACAAACCCGGGAAGCATTGCAACTGTTGTTGCCACCGGACAAGAAAATTGCTTCCAGCGCCTCTTTATATCTTATCGTGCGTCAATATATGGGTTTATAAACGCTTGTAGACCACTATTAGAACTTGAAAGAGCACATCTTAAAGGAAAATACTTGGGTACAGTACTTTGTGCAGCTTCTGTTGATGCCGATGATGCATTGTTTCCATTGGCTATTGCTATCGTTGATGTGGAAAGTGATGAGAATTGGATGTGGTTCATGTCAGAATTGCGAAAACTTCTCGGTGTTAATACTGACAACATGCCTAGGCTTACAATACTATCGGAAAGACAAAGAGGCATAGTTGAGGCTGTGGAAACTCATTTTCCAAGTGCTTTTCATGGTTTTTGTCTGCGTTATGTAAGTGAAAATTTCCGTGATACATTTAAAAACACAAAATTGGTGAATATCTTCTGGAATGCTGTCTATGCACTTACAGCAGTTGAATTTGAAAGCAAGATTGCTGAGATGGTAGAAGTTTCGCAAGATGTGATACCATGGTTTCAACAATTCCCTCCCCAACTTTGGGCTGTTGCATATTTTGAGGGTGTGCGATATGGCCATTTTGTGCTGGGGGTCACAGAGTTGTTATATAATTGGGCCCTTGAATGTCATGAACTCCCTATTGTGCAAATGATGGAGCATATTCGCCATCAATTGACATCTTGGTTTAATGATCGCCGAGATATGGGCATGAGGTGGACCTCTATTCTTGTACCATCTGCTGAGAAGCGGATTTTAGAGGCAATTGCAGATGCTCGTTGCTATCAAGTACTTCGTGCAAATGAAGTTGAATTTGAGATTGTGTCAACTGAGCGGACAAATATAGTGGATATACGAAGTCGTGTTTGCTCATGTCGCCGTTGGCAGCTGTATGGTTTACCCTGTGCACATGCTGCTGCTGCACTTATTTCTTGTGGGCAAAATGCCCATTTATTTGCTGAGCCTTGTTTCACAGTAGCAAGTTTCCGAGAGGCCTATTCGCAGATGATAAATCCTATTCCAGATAAAAGCCAATGGAGAGAACTAGGTGAGGGGGCAGAGGGTGGAGGTGCCAAGGTTGATATCACGATACGCCCGCCGAAGACTCGCCGACCACCTGGAAGGCCCAAAAAGAAGGTTCTTCGTATAGAGAGCTTTAAGCGGCCAAAGAGAGTTGTTCAATGTGGTCGCTGCCATATGTTAGGACATTCACAAAAGAAATGCACAATGCCAATTTGACCTGAGTTAGTTTGTCAAAGTTTTTTTTTTTTTTTTTTGAAATTCTAAATTTAGTCTGAAATGCAATAGAATCAATGGTGTGCTTGTAATCTCAATGTATGTCTGACTATTTTGTTGCAAAAAATAAGGATTAGGTCCTTTTTGGCATTGTTCTATTTGTATGTCTTTTATCTTTGGTGGCAGCATGTTCATGTTTCTATTCTTAAATAGCATAATCAGGTCATTAAGATCTTGTTCATATCAGCAGTTAAATTTTTACTCCTTTGATTTTATTCTCAGAGTGTGATCGCAAATTTGTCTTTTTAAAATTATGAAGAAACTAAGTATTTCTCAGTTCTCTTAAGCCCACTTACAAAAGTCATTTGATCATTTGTGCGTTCTTTATTGCATAGAGATCTCCTGGTTACTCATTATTCATTAATGCTGTTCTAAATCTTTTTGGAAATCTCAACAGGGAATATCAGTTTCTGTAAACAGTTTTATTAGGGATGTCCCTAGTGAGAAAGGAATAGTAACATGAAAAATATCAGGTTTAAATCTATACCATATGTTATATGGTATTTTACTTTTTTTGCTAGCTATTCATTTTACCAACTTGTTTTTCATGATATTTGTGCAGGTTGCGTATGAGTGCATATCTTTAAATGAGAGGCCAGCTTGGCCAAAATGATTTAGGACTTGTTCAATTTGGTTGCAACAGCACTGATGTGCTGATACTTAAATGGCACTTTAATCGTTCCTCTCCTAATTTCTTTCTGCTCATCGAATAAAAGGTTTGTCTATTGCACGTAATAATTACTCTGTCCAAAGTTCCTTTAAATTATTACGCATCTCTTATAATAAACGCATATAAAGATTGTTTGCTGGTTTTACCTTCAAACTTAGGTAGTCTCTCTATGCAAGCAGGGTAATAATTAATGATTTATCAATTCATCTAAATAAATTGTATGATTGGATTTTTAAGGAGCTAGCCAAATTACTAGTAGAGAAACTTTTGAATTTCGATTCACATATATTTATGCTCATGTTGTATTTTTTGTTAGAAATATTAAAACTTAGAAGAATGAGGATTAGTAGAGTGAAGCTCAGTTTAAATGTCCAATACCGGATCTTAGCAATGTTCCAAGTATTGGTGGTATTATGTGGTTGATTATCTGAAATCTGGCTATTAGTTTTAGGGCTGTTAAAGCAACCTGGCCACCCTACTGGACCCACTCCATCCGCTGCCCAGTCCAACCACTCTGGCGGGTCAGGGTTTTCTCCTCCAAAAGCTGAGCCACTTGACCCTACTGTAATAACCACCAAATCTGGCGACAATCTAGCAGAGATCCACTAAATCCGATGAGATCTTTGCTGAATCTGGTGAGATTTCCACCAGTAGGGGTGTGTTTAGCCAACCCACCAATTGGCCAAAACCAACCCATCACAACCTAACTTGATGATGCAGCCACCCTCTATCCTTAGGACTGACAACCAGCCAGCCAACCTTCTGACCTCTTAGGACTGCCAGCAGCCCCTTATTTTGACTTCTAATATCTGCCATGTATCCTTTTTAATTACAGCTTTGACTTATGTAACTATTGGTTACTTTATTTCCTAATAGTTAAAGATTATAAATAGGCTAGCTATGTAAGAATACAATCAGTTTTTGATGTGAATTTAACTTAGTTTCAGACCTGGACAGAAACTTTGTTTCTCCAGTTTCTCTGTAATTCCAGCTTTAATTCTTAATTTTAATGCAAGTCTAGTTCAAGTTCTCAACCAATTGATTTTGGTTTCCATCATTTGGTATCAGAGCACAGATCTGGTCCTCTTTTTCCCTACCACCTTGATCATTTGAGCCCTAGATTTCCTTGTATTTCTTTTTTTTTCTCCCTCCATTCAAGATCCTAGAATTTAGATCTAGGTTCCTTGTGCCAATCAAATCTGTGGCTGTTGCAAATATCACAGATTTTATCACCTGTGCTGTTACTTCTATTTACAATTTTTTTCAAAGATTGTGAAGCTTCTAATGGCTCAAAGAAGGAGAGGAAGGAGAGGTGGAATAAGGGGGAATCAAATGGATGTTGGGGAAGGAGTTGAAGCCAACCCTCCAGTGGGGAGGAATGTTGGATGGAATCAAAACATAGAGAGAGAAGACGTGATTGCTGAATTAAGGAGACAAGTTGCGGCACTTACGGAGGTGATGCAGTGTATGCAACCTCCTTATGAGACTACCGACGAGTCCGATGACTCTCATTCTCATTTTGAGAACCCTTTTGGAGCTCCTCCAAGGGGTAGGCCTTATGTGGAAAGAAATGAGCCAAGGCTTGACTACAACTTCAAGGTTGAAATTCCAGAATTTCAAGGGAGTCTCAAACCGGAAGACTTTGTAGATTGGCTTAACACTGTTGAAAGGGTGTTTGATTATTATGAAGTTATAGATGAAAAGAAAGTGAAGCTAGTCGCTATTCGCCTTAAAGGGAGAGCTTCCGCTTGGTGGGAACAATTGCAAATTTCTCGCCAAAGAAGTGGTAAAGTCAAGATCAAGAGTTGGGAGAAGATGAAGAAAAAGCTCCGTGAGCAATTTCTTCCTTTCAACTACACCCAATCACTCTACAAAGACCTACACAACATTAAGCAAGAGGGAAGTGTAGAGGAGTATACGGAGGCGTTTCACCAACTTGTAGTAAGGGTAGATTTGAATGAAAGTGAAGAACAAATGGTTGCAAGGTATTTGAGTGGATTGAAGCCATCCATCCAAGATGTCCTTAGTCTTCAATCATTGTGGAACGTGTCGGAAGCCTACAACCGGGCTTTACTAGTAGAGAAGCAACAAACTAGGCCAGCTTTAAGGTCTGGACAGTGGGGTTCCAGGTCTGGGCAGGGGATTTCTAGCCATTATAAGGCTGGGAATTCAAGCACAAATGGGAGAGGAGAAATTTCTGGGGTTGAACAGCTGCAAGCAGGTTCTAAATCTGCTATTACAGCCCCAAAACAGTCCCAAACAGCCACTGTTGGCGGGGGTAGACAGCAACAGGTGGGTACTTTCAAATGTTTCAAGTGTGGAGAGCCAGGGCATCGATCTTCGGATTGTAGGAAGAAGGCTCTTATGTTGGAGGAAGTAAAAGAGCTTGAACATGAAGATGGAGAACCCATCTTTGATCAACCTTCAAATGAGGTTGGTGGTGATTTTGAAGAAGAAGAGGGCTTGACACTTGTGATGAGAAAGACTCTTTTTGCTCCTAAATTCAATTCCGAAGAAGATTGGTTGAGAACCAATATTTTTTATACAACTTGCAGCATTGGAGGAAGAGTTTGTAGTATGATCATCGATGGGGGAAGTTGTGAAAGTGTGGTCTCTCAGGAGGTGGTTGATAAGTTGAGGCTTGCCACTCAAGATCATCCACATCCCTACAAACTTTCTTGGTTCAAGAAGGGTAATGAGGTGAAAGTAACAAAGCGTTGCTTGGTGCCATTTTCTATCCGAAAGAAATATTTTGATGAAGTTTGGTGTGATGTAGTACCAATGGATGCGTGCCATATCCTTCTTGGAAGACCTTGGCAATATGATCGCCAAACGATGCATGATGGAAAGAAGAACACCTATACCTTAAGCAAAGACAATCAGCAATTTACTTTGCTGCCAATGAAGGAAAAGGTGACTTCTAAATCTTTTACAACCTCTTTACTCGCTTCTAAAAGCTTCATTCAAGAAAGTCAAGATAGTGGCTACATTTTGGCATTAATTCCAGTTAACACAATGGCTGGAACTGATGTTCCTAGTGCTGTCATTGAGTTATTACAGCAATATGGTGATGTTTTTTCCCATGAGTTACCTCCTGACTTGCCTCCTATGTGAGACATTCAACATGCCATTGATTTGGTACCGGGTGCACCCCTTCCAAACAAGGCAGCATATCGTATGGCTCCAAAGGAGAAGGAAGAGTTGCAAAAATAAGTTCAAGAGCTTCTTGATAGAGGCTACATTCGGGCAAGTATTAGCCCTTGTGCAGTTCCCGCTCTCTTGACTCCTAAGAAGGATGGCTCTTGGAGGATGTGTGTGGATAGTAGAGCTATCAACAAGATCACAATCAAGTATCGTTTTCCAATTCCTAGATTGGATGACATGCTAGATTGCTTGGCGGGTGCAAAGGTGTTTTCCAAGATTGATTTGCGAAGTGGGTATCATCAAATTAGAATTCGCCTAGGAGATGAATGGAAGACGACCTTCAAGACACATCATGGATTATTTGAATGGCTTGTTATGCCATTTGGTTTGACAAATGCACCTAGTACTTTCATGAGGGTGATGACACAAATGTTGCAACCACTTTTGGGGGTTTGTGTTGTGGTGTATTTTGATGATATTTTGGTGTATAGCCGCTGTTTGGAGGATCACTTGGTGCATTTACAGCTTGTGCTTGACATTTTGAGGAGAGAAAAGTTTTATGGTAACATGAAAAGTGTAGCTTTGGGATGGATCAAGTGGTGTTCTTGGGGTATGTTGTGTCTTCCAAAGGAGTGTTCATGGATGAAAACATGGTTAAGGCAATTATCGATTGGCCTACACCTTCTAGTGTGCATGAGGTGAGGAGTTTCCATGGTCTTGCTACCTTCTATAGAAGGTTTATTAGCAATTTTAGCACCATTGCAGCACCTCTCACCAATTGTCTCAAACAAAAGTCATTTTTTTGGACTGATGAAGCCCAAGAAAGCTTCCAACTTTTGAAGAGGAAGTTAACCGAAGCTCCTATCCTTGCCTTGCCCAATTTTGACAAGATATTTGAGCTTAATTGTGATGCATCAGGAGTGGGAATTGGGGGTGTCCTTAGCCAAGAAGGGCAGCCCATAGCATTCTTTAGTGAGAAGTTGAATGAAGCAAAACTTAGGTATTCTACCTATGACAAGGAATTCTATGCTATTGTTCAAGCCATTAAGCATTGGAGTTACTATTTGGCCTACAAGGAGTTTAGTCTACACACTGATCATGAGGCTTTGAAATATCTCAATAGCCAATCTAATGTGAACAAGAGGCATGCTAAGTGGGTAAGCTTTTTGCAGCAATTCACTTTCTCATTGAAACATCAGTCGGGAATTCTCAACAAAGTGGCTGAAGGGTTGAGTAGGTGGACTAATTTTTTGGTGGAAATGCAAGCTAAGGTTGCTGGTTTTGAAGTTTTCAAGGAGAGTTACCAAGATGACCCACATTTTGGTGATCTATACCAACAATTGCAGCAGGGACAGCAAGCTACCAAATCTGACTTTTGGTTAAAGGATGGATTTCTTTTCAAAGGGCTGAAACTATGTGTGCCTAAATGTTCTCTAAGGGAGTTGATGATTGTTGAACAGCATAATTTGGGGCATTTTGGCAAATCAAAGACCCTAGAATTCCTTAAACAAGACTACTTTTGGCCGGGAATGACTAAAGATGTTGAGCGGCATGTTCAAAGGTGCCAAGTTTGTCAAAAGAGAAAGGGTACAACCACTAATGCAGGTCTGTATTTACACCTTCCAGTGCCTAATAAACCATGGGAATATATTAGTATGGATTTTGTTCTTGGCCTTCCGCCTACACAACGAAAGAGTGATTCAATCATGGTGGTAGTGGATCGTTTCTCCAAGATGGTTCACTTCATCCCATGCAAAAAGACTTCAGATGCTTCCAATGTGGCTGCTTTATTTTTCAAAGAAGTCTACAAGCTTCATGGTGTTCCTCTATCTATTGTTTCTAACAAGGATGCTAAATTTCTTGCTCATTTTTGGCGAACTCTATGGCGCAAGATAGGAACTGAATTAAGCTTTAGCACTTCTTTCCACCCTCAAACGGATGGTCAAACTGAAGTTGTCAACCGGAGTCTTGGAAATCTCTTGAGATGCTTAATTGGAGAAAATCCTAGGAATTGGGAAAGTATCCTTCCCTTGGCTGAATTTGCTTACAACTCTTCTCTTAATCGGACTATTAACACATCTCCTTTTGAAGTTGTGTATGGGAATAAACCTTTGAGTGTCTTAGATTTGGCACCCTTGCCACTTTCTAAGAAGGAGAATGTAAGAGCAACAGAAATGACAGATTTTATGCAATCTGTCCATGCACAAGTCAAGGAGAGAATTGAACATTCCAATGCAAACTACAAAGCTGCTGCTGATATTCACCGACGGAGACTAATTTTCAAGGAAGGGGACCTTGTATGGGTGATTTTGACTAAAGAAAGGTGTCCTCATGGCTCCTATTCCAAATTGGGAGCAAGGAAAGTAGGTCCATGCAAAGTATTGACTAAAATCAATGACAATGCCTACACAGTCCAACTACCCCCTCACTTAAACATTTCTAGTGCCTTCAATGTGAAGCATTTGAAGCCTTATTTTCCAACTGAAACTTGAGGGCAAGTTTCCTTTATGGAGGGGAGTATGATGCAGCCACCCTCTATCCTTAGGACTGACAACCAGCCAGCCAACCTTCTGACCTCTTAGGACTGACAGCAGCCCCTTATTTTGACTCTCATATCTGCCACCACCCTCTATCCTTAGGACTGACAACCAGCCAGCCAACCTTCTGACCTCTTAGGACTGCCAGCGGCCCCTTATTTTGACTTCTAATATCTGCCATGTATCCTCTTTAATTACAGCTTTGACTTATGTAACTATTAGTTACTTTATTTCCTAATAGTTAAAAAAGATTATAAATAGGCTAGCTATGTAAGAATACAATCAGTTTTTGATGTGAATTTAACTTAGTTTCAGACCTGGACAGAAACTTTGTTTCTCCAGTTTCTCTGTAATTCCAGCTTTAATTCTTAATTTTAATGCAAGTCTAGTTCAAGTTCTCAACCAATTGATTTTGGTTTCCATTACTTGATGGGCTGGGTCAGTTTTTAGGGGTTGATGGGTTGGGTCAAATTGCCTTTTTTTTTTTTTTTGGCTGTAGATTGGGTTTTGTTCAGGTAAGTAGATTCACAAATTTGCTTAACATGATACAACCTACCTAAGTTTAATATATATTTTAAATATATATATTATATGTTTATTTAGTTACGCTTTTGCCCCTCTTCTTAATTTAATAAAATAGTAGAAGTGGATGATTAATTGGAATGTTGGATAGCTTGGATATTTTGGTTCCCAGTAATTCATAGAACTAGTTTATGTTTATTTTGGATAGCTTGGATATTTTGGATCCATGTAACTCGTAGAACTTGTTTATGTTTATTTTGTTTCTCAATTGAGTTGGTTTGGAATTAGTTCAAACATATTTTGTTTCTCAACTAAGTTAGGATATAACTATTTAATTTCTTACTAACTAAATATCATTTGGTTTGATATTGTGTTGATATGATAATTTGTGTATGATGGTGCTAATACTTAGAATTTCAGATTTTAGGGGGTAGCAAATAGTTGTAATATTGTTGCTATTCTTCTTTTTATTATTAAAAAAAAAAAAAAAAAAAAAAACTTTCGAACTTGTGGGTCCAACCTGACCTACATGGGTTGGGTTGGACCCCATGATGGGTTGGGATTCTTTTAATCTGTTCCTGGTGGGTTGGATTGAAAAAACCACTCAACCCAACCAACGCACACCCCTATCCACCTGATCTAGTGTGATATCTACTGAATCTGGGGAGATTTTTGCCATTGCTTTGCCTCTCTCCACTGTTACCAGTTTCAACCGAATCCAGCCAACACCTGACAGTAATCCAATTTTTCCAATCCGACTCCCTCAATGGTCAGTGGTGGGTCTGGAATTTCTCCATCCAATCTGATTGGGTGGAGAAGTTCCTTAGGTTGGGCACAAATCCGACCCATGGAGACCCCTATTTAGTTTCATCAACATCACACAATCATGATGATTGTGTAGTTCTAGTAATGGAATTGGAGAAATTGTATGAAAACCCAGTAGCAAATTTTCAAATTGGCTTCATTTGTTGCAATTTTGATAGGACTATATACTTTTGTTCAGTATCTGCGATCTTTTGACCCAGGAAGCTTCTCTGTTTTGCTTTTTCAAAAATCTAGTTTGGATGGCCCATGTACTATTTTTGAATACTCTGATACATAATTTTATCATTTCCTGGCAGTTGGATGACCTATGGAAAATGATGTTTACAATTGAGGCTTTGGTAGCAGATGGAAATGCAGTCATTTTCATTGCATTTTGACTAGTCTCTCATGCATATGTTGCTTTGATGTCGGTAATATTAGCTGGCATCATTTACATTGTTCATTACCATTACTTCGAGACTTCAAGTACTTTTGTCAGTTTTGTGATATTGGTAGTGTTTGGGAATTTACATTATTCACATCACTAGAGCTTTGTGATACATTTGGTAGTGTTTGGGAATTTATTATTTTGCCCATTGATTAACACCAATATAAGATAAATTCCCCAACCCCTGAACTTGACATGTTTAAACTGTGGGAGTGACTGCTTGTGATGCCAGTACCAAAAAACTAGTTTCGAACTTAAAGTCACCAAGTTTTGGATTCTATCCCTTGTGGACTAACAGTTAGATGTTCACTAGTGCTCCGTTTTTTTTTTTTTTTTTTTGGGTTAAATGAAAATCTTTTTTAGAAAAAGTCTTTCCATTTTCAGGTATTTTTTTGTAGGTAAATTATAGTCAAACTTGTAAAATATTTTTCGTTGACTATAAAATCCTTTATAAAAAGTTGTAAAATATTTTACCTTTGAAAATTTGGTAAAACATTTCCGAAAAATAGATAGTGGCTTTCCCTTACCATCTGGTAGCAAGGTCTATGGTCCAGTGACTAGAGACACCACTCCAGTGACTAGTGATGGCGGTCTGGTGGTCGGAGATTGGTGTCCGGGTTTAGTGGCTAGTGGCTCTGCTCCGCGACCAATGCCGGCAGTTTGGTGTCCGAAGACTCCGCTCTGGCGACCAGTGTTGGTGGTTTAGTGATCACTGAAAATACTGCTCCAATGGTGATCTTCGGAAGTCCAGTTATTGGAACCATCACTCTAACTGCCGGTTCTAATGGTCCAGTTGCTGGAGCTGCCATTCCAACTATCAGTTCTAGCGGTTTGGTCATTGGACCTCTAGCATTAGTGGGCTTGATGCTTAGCCATCGATTTTGGTGGTTTGTTTAAAAAAATTTATTTGTTATACCAAATACCTGAAAATATTTTACTAAAAATGTTTTACATATAAAATATTTTACATTTGAAAATATTTACTTCGAAATGAAAGGAGTATAAATCTATTTGTCTTAAGGATTTTGTCAAAACAAATGTAGAACACGCTTTTTGGTGGGGTTTTGTGTTTCTGTTTTCTCCTCAGGAGTGAGTTCAAAGAGTTCTACATTAGTGAAGTTCCACGTAATCAACAAAAATAAAAACAAAACAAAACAAAGAAGAAAAATTGTAGTATAGGCTTTGGTGTAGGCTTTTTACTTGACGTTGTTGGTAGTAGGTACCCTCTCTCCATGGCGCCTGCATGCATTTTCAAACCCACATCCTCTTGTTGCTAGTAAGAGAGATACCATCCATCTACAATGGCCGGTGGACTGATTTCAAAGCGGCGTTCATCGATCATTAACGTGAAGCTGTATATGAAACTGCCATTGACTACATATAGGGGTCGTAGAATGAGCAACTGATCAATAAATAAACAAACAAGTTTCGTAGATTGAGCATTGAGGAATCGACAGCAAACTAAGAAAGTGAACACAAACCTGAAAATGAAAACAAATCCACGGTAGCTGAGATGAGCTAACTAAGGAGCACGTTTAGGAAGCTTCGTGCAAAGGGAAAAAAGTAGTAGGAAGAGAATTGAATTTTTAAGCGTGTCCACATTTACTCTTAACAAATGTGTAAATGCCTAGGAAGCACGGATATGGATATGGGGATGGGTTCGGGTATCGGTATAATATAGTGACACGGCAATTTGTGAGAAAGTAAGATATTGCGACAGAAATTATACGTATATTTATTAATTATTATATATATATATATATATATTTATATTTTCAATATATTGTTAAGCATTTATTTTTCATATAATTTAAAACATATATCAATTTAAGAGTAATAGTGGATAATAAAGTGAATATATAATAAATTAAAACGATGTTTAGAAATTAAAATACAAGATTGAAAGTTTGAAACTAAAAAAGAAATAACTATATAGGCAACTCAAGAACTCAAGCAAGGAAAATAGAGAGAGAGAGAGAGAGAGAGAGAGAGAGAGAGAGAGTAAGCCAAAGAAAGATTAAGCATTAGAGAGAGAGAAGTATCGAGCGATAGAGATGAGAGAACTTACCATCGCCATCGCCCTTGCCTCTATTAGTCTTTGCTTTCACTAATAACGCAGTTGTTGACCTTCGCTATTTTCGCCGATAACCCTAAGAGAGTGAGCGAGGGAGAGAAATCAAGAGATTCAGATTTTGGGACTTAGGGTTAGATTTTTGTTCTTAAGTTATTCTTAAAATGCATCGTAACGGGCTTAGGACTTTTAGTCTCTTTAAAAAAGGAAAAAAAAAAAAATTGCATGAGGCATCTCGTCTGTGTCCTGAACGTGTCCTTGATGTGTCCAATTATTTAAAAAAAAAAAATACAAAAAAAAAAAAAAAAGGAGGACAAGTGTGCAACCTTGTCTAACACGGGCACGACAAACAAATTGCCATGTCCGTGCTTCTCTAGGTAAATACCCTTAATATTAACCCTATATTATCACTAAGCATGGAAAACTCATACTGGATACTTATATTTTAAATTAAAAAAAAAAAAAATCAAATCCCACATTAGCGTTTTGAGTGACATTTATTTATTTATTTATTTTCCCATATATTGTGCTGAAATGAGTTTCAATTTTTCTTTTGAATAATTGGGTTCTTTGAAAACTCACTACAAGCACTTGATTTTTTTTTTTTTTTTTGAATTCATTAATTAAGAATTGAGATTTTGCTGGAATTAATTAAACTTTTTATGTTTTTTAAATTATTATTGCTAATCATAGACCCACGTGACGCTTGAAAATAGATAATTGTTTTATAATTGTGGTATAATATATAATATGTTCTCTAAAATTTGTTGAAGATAATTTATTTTCCCTAAAAGTTAAACAATTTCTAAAATTATTTTTCATCTTTCTATCTCTACAAATATATTATTCAATTATTTTTGGTGTAGTGTTTGATTGATATAATTCCTTTATGAGCTGTTCCATATTCTTTAAAATTATGTTATAATGTGCTATGTAAGAAAAGAAATTTTCCAAAGCATGATGGGCTTGCATTATAAATAGGACATTGATCTTTGTGTTTAAATTGTTTGATGAGACCAATTTCATAAGGTCAAATAGAGCACAAGATGTGGACTAACCTTGCAAAATTCATTAACAACCTATGCTTGAGCCCAAATGAGGAGGAGAGGGCAAGATGAGTGGCTTGTAATTGGATTCAAAGCCCAAAGGAAAAAAAAATGTTGGGCTTGGATCCAAGTGAGGAAAGACGAGAGAGTGAGAAGTGTGAATGATGTAATTGGGCTTTAAGCATAGGGGAAAACATGAATTTTGAAAGATTGATGTAGCTCATTCTATTTCTAAGTCCAAGATAATGAAATGATAAGAGACTTAGAATACGAATGGGGCATACATGTAGTCCACAAGTTGATGCCAACAAGAAAAGTTGGTTAAGATGTTGGGTCCAAAACTTTAAGACATTAGATGATCAAATTCATTTTCAAGGACACTAGATGATCTCAAAGCACATCCCTAATCTTGTCAAGGTCTACTCACTAAGGAGGATAAAAAGAAGCAATGAAGAGCATAAATGAAAGTATCGACATCATGAACAAGACACTTGTTTGCATTGAGGAGCTAATGAAGGATGTGAGCACTATACTACAAAGGCTTGAAGAAGTACATGGCCCACAAGCCAAGGATCTCTTTGGCAAGACAAAAGAAAGAAAGTTATTGCCAATGACATCCACAAAAAGAGAAGGAAATTTGATGTCATTTACATATCTTAAGCTGCTTAAACCTACTCTTATTCCAGTTCCAATCCTAAGCACTTGGAACATGAATGAGTATTGTGCTTTTCACCAAAAGTTAGGACACAAGACAGATGATTGCTTTAGGTTGAAGCATAAGATTCAAGATTTGATTAATGGTGGGGTGATCACCAAGCCAAGAAGCTAGAGATGAAGCAAGATCAAATGAAGGGACATGCTGAAGAGATTTAATCCATGAGAATACCTTTGCTAATGGATGAGCCATTTCAATTTTGTTAAGTCTTTTTCAATTGTTATGTCTTCAATTTGTCAAGTCTATTTCAGTCTTTCTAAATATTATGTTGTTGAGTCATTCCCTTTATTGTGTTGTTGAGTCTTTGTTTAAAATGTCTTGTTGAGTCTTTCCATATGTTTTGTTGTTGAGTCATGTTCCTTTGAATTTTCAAGTCAATATTGTTTCACTTTCTATAAAGATGGTCATTCAAATGCGACGTGTCTCATGTGATATCTTTTTGTTAGTTTTGAAATGAATGAATCCTGAACCTAAAATAAGGAATCGAAAGATGAGATTGTCTTAGTCCATTCGGTCATAAAGAGCAATCATGAAACTAAGAAAAATGGTGAGAGATAGAGAGAAAAAAAAAGGGACTTTGATCAAGTGAGAGAGTACACAAGAATGAGAATGATAAGTGATGAGAGATTCCTTAAAGCACAAGACAAGAGTGAGTTCATAGGTGGGAAATAGAAATTGAATAAATAACTTGTTGTTTCACATGGATGACACTACGATGATGAGAACTTGGTGAGATGAAAAGGCTAACCTAGGTTTGGAAAGGCTAAGCAATCAAGGTTGAAGGGATGAGAGGCCATCTTTCTGCTACCCTTTTTACAATGAGAGATTATTTCCACTTGCTAACCCCGTTGAGCCTAAATGAATTCCTTCTTTATACCCATGCCAAGAGATTACCCCCACACTAGGCTCATGTTCTTAAGAGATGGTGATTTGAAAAGGTTACTCTTAACACTAGGGGCATACTCTAATATTGGAAAGGATTAGCTCTATATTAGGGGCAAGTTTTGGGCATGAATGATGGAGGGATGTGAGGATGATTTATAAGCGAAAGAATACCCTTTTTCCAACAAGAGGCGCAGAAAAAGAAAATAGAGAGAAAAACAAAAAGAAAAGAAAAAGGGGGATACAAGAAAAGAAGAAAGGAAAAGGAAAGTGAGAATCAAAAGGACAAGGAAAAAGAAGAAAACAATGCAAGCACGATATAAATAGTAATCCTTGGAAACTAGGATACCCTGAGAATAAAATTGAACTTGAGCCTTAAATACCCTTTCTTTCTTAATCCTCAGAATCCCAACCTCATTACGGTCCATAAACAAGTTCTCTCTGATCAATTGAGGTAGTTTAGCCCTAAAAGTTTTGGAAAGCCTATCCTTAGTTGAGAAAAGAAAAAAAAAAAAAAAAAAAAAAAAAGGCCCGCTAGTTTGAAAACCTGAAAGGGCAGCCTAGGCAAATGTTAGGGCACCTTAAAAATAAGTGAAGAAAAGCAACAAGGAAAATGGTAAACTCACTCCAAACTAGGGGCAAACCATAAATGGGAATGACAAAGGAATGAAAATACAAGGGAAGATGAGACTAGCCCTTATCTAAAGCAACCATGATGAGGAGAAAATGAACATACATGAGAGATGAATTGATTTAGGAGAATGCAAGAAGAGAGAAATGAGACAAGTGAGGTGTGCATGTTAAAACAAGGACAATGATTGAGTTGACTAGAGGTGATCAAATTTTAAATTCCTATTTGGACTAATCAATAAAGATGGTAGGTAATACATGCAAAACTAGTTCAAAGAGAATACACATTAATGTGCAAAATCATATGGATCTATGATCCCTTGTTTTTACCTCCTTTCTTCAATTCCTCCAATTTTTCTTCAAGGTCCTCTTTGTATTCAAATCATTTTGTGTTTTACTATCTCTAAACTCTTGTCATACTTGAAGCTTCTTTACTCTAGAGTCACTTTTAACCTTTTGTGTTCATAAATATTCATTGGTCTCAAAACTTGTGTTGTGTTTAGAACTTCTTTGATCTAGAGTCTCTTTCAACCATCTCTGATCTCTGTCTAGAGGTGCTAGGAATTCTAGGGCATTGATGGTCATCTAAAGGCAAAAGTTGTATAAAATAAAAAATGAATGAATGATGTGTTCAGTAAATATGTGCCCCTATAAAAAGAAAAGAATGCAACAAACCTATGGCCTAATCAACTCTTCTTTGCTAATGTTCTAAAGAGAAAATGTTTTTTTAGAAGTAAAAAAAAAAAAAAAAAAAATTAAAAATGTGAGATGTTGAAATTAAGAAGAAAAAAAAATGATGAAAGATGAAGATCCAAAAAGAAATAAGGAATTGGAAAATGAGAGAAGAAAAAGAAAGGATGAAGATGAAGAGAGAGAATAAAAGAGAAAAAGACGAAAGAGAAGAAAAAAAAAAGGAAGAAAAAAAAGAAAAAGAAAAAAAGAGATGAGTAGCAAGAAAGAAAAGATGAGAAGAGAAAAGTAAATGATGAAAAAAAAAAGAGATGAAAAAAAAAAAAGTAAAGAAGATTAAGAGGAATGATGTGACATGTTGTGCCAATGGTTCAGTCTTGATATGTTTGGACCAAATCTGATGTGATATGTTGTTCTTGGTTCTATCCTGATGTGCTTGGACCAAACTTGGTGTGACCCGTTGTGTTGATATGACCTAATCGTTGTGAAAAATCTAAAAGATTCAAAGTCCAAAGGAAAGATTCAAAAATTCAAGTGAGAGATTGGCACTTCAGAAGAAAATCAAGAATTTCAAAAGTCTAAGGAGAATTTCAAAAGAAAATATTTCAAGTTTAAAAAATTCAAGAGAGATTTCAAAAATGGAAGAAATTTTTCAAAAATTGATGGATTTGAATGATGTTGATTTCCTTAAATAATGAATTTTTCTGGAGATAAATGATGTGTGTCTTGAATGATGATTTCCTTGATTTGTGATGATGAATCTTTTGAGCTTTTTTATGATAATATGATGTTGCGATGGTGTTCTTTTGATGTTGTGTTGATATGTTTATGATGTTGTGATGACGTGTTGATAACATGATGTGTGATGTGTGTTCTTTGGCTTAGGATAGTAGCCATTGATGTTGTGGTTATGATGTGTTGGTGTGCTTATGATGTTGTGTTGATATGATGTTGTGATGATGTGTTAATAACATGATGTGTGATGTGTGAGTTTGGCTTAGGATAGTAACCGATCTTGTTGTGTGCCTTTGATTATAAGTTCATGATAGCAAACTTAGACTCTTTGATGTGATGTTGTGTTAATGATGTGTTGATGTGATTTTTGGCTTAGGATAGTAGTCATTCTTGTTGTGTTCATGATGTGTTGTTGATGTGATGATAACATGGTATGATGATGTGATGAGTTTTCTTTTTGGCTTGAGATAGTAGCCGCTTTTGTTTGTTTTCCTCTTTATCCAAGGTTCTAGATAACAAACCAAGAAGAATAAAGACTCATAGAATCCAGAGATTGGGTTTTGCACCCACACCCCATGTTTTATTGTTTGCTTGCATGTTTGTGTTGTGTGTGTATGTGTGGACTTAAAGTTTATTAATCTACAAAATGGTTAGTCTCTTTAGGCTCTTGACTACACTTGCAGAGCAAGTATAGCCAAAAAAGGGACATCTGTAAACACTTCATTCTGTACCCGGTTAATAAACTTTAGTCTCTGGTCCCAATGATGAGCTTGACATTCTACAAAAGGTAGTTGAAGTTATTTTGATGGTTTAGAAGTAATTACAACTCAAAAGTGTTCAAATCACTTTGAAAACGATGCTGAAAAATGACCATTGCTTATTAATTTTACCATAACTTTTGATCCACAAAGACTATTTGAGTATGGTTTGTTGCATTAGAAAGTACATCCTAGGCTTCAATTTGAATACAAATTTTACCTAATTTGGACTTAAATTGAATAAGTTATGACCATTTGAAGTTGGGCTATCAGAGCTATGCGTACACATGCACAAACTTGCGTATGTAGAGCCCATTCCAGAACCTCGAAACCTTAGTTTTTAGGGCCTAAAGCATCCCTCTTTGATGCGGCCTGGCCCCTAGACCTTTTGGAACATCCAAAACCCTAAAAACAAGCCTAAAACCCCTAGTTTAAATATATAAATACATCCTTATGCCTCTAAACTCAAACCCTAGCTGGAGAGAGTTGATTTTTGCCACCATCTTCTCAAAAGATTATTTTTCATCTTCTCTAAACTCACACACAGACCTGAGCACGTTTCTTTAATAATCTAAAAAACCTCTTTTTAGTTAGTTTTAAGGCAGAAACTTGTTTTCAACTGGATTTCTCAAAACCTTTTCAAAACTAATCTTGTTTTGAGTTGTGATTACCTATATTCAAATCTTCTATTTACCTTGATATCTCATTGAATCTAGTCGTGTAGGCACTGAGGGACTGATTAAATATTAATTAAGTTTGTGTTCCATGGCAAGGTGAGTCTCTCTCCATGACTTTTCATTGATTTGGTTCTTTTTATAATTTGTGTTTTTGTTGTTCTTAGTTAATTTATATGTTATTCATGCTTAGAAATATGTTTCATTTGTTTGATTTTATTTTGTTTTGTCTCATCATGTTTTGATTGGAAATTTGATATGATTGGATGTTTTGATGAACATGTTTTGATGTGTTAAATGTTGCTTTTATTTGTTGTTAGATCCAATGCATGTTTAGGAATAAATTTTGTTTTGTTTATCTTTATTTATTTATTTATTTATTATTTTTTATATCTTTGCTGTTAGTTTAGGTTGTTTGGCTATATATTAGAAACATGCTAGGTTTTGTTTAATTGTTGTTTGTTGCCTGTTTTAAAACTGTGTTTCTGTTAGGATTTGAGCCCTTTAAATACTATTATATGATGCTATGTATGACATTATTTTGTGATTAATAAAGTTGTTTTTATTATTATCTAAAATAATGGTAACATGAATATTTGAACATTATCATATAGTACATGAGATGCATAGTATGTGATTTAGTCACAAAAAATATAAATCACAAGTTCTTTGTAAATTTAGAATTTTAGTTCGTAGTCTGTGATGAAATTGGACATTTAATCTGCGAAGACTATAACATATCTACTAAGATAATTTGTCTTGATCATAGAAGTGGAGACTTCTAGTTGATATGTTGATATGTTTTAAGTATTAAGACATATTGAATTGGACCGCTATGAGATTTATTATTCTACTAACGACTGTCAAATGAATAATAAATCTCACGACTTCTATTTACATTAATTCTTAATCCTAAGAGAATAATGAACATGATCATGAAGTGTAGGTTACTTTGATATATTAGGAGTGATATCTAAAGTCACAATCAAAACTTCAGTATGTTGGGCAGCCACATTTAGTGTTGAAGGAACATATGTACTCAAGATGGAATTCATAATCTCTTAACGGAGATATAAATATTCCCTTGTGTTGATACTGTATTTTGTCCACCCTCGATTTGCGTGTCAAACCCTCAAAAATCTAAAAAAATTATTCTCTCTATGAGGCCATGAGAACATCTAGATCGACGTGACGCAACCTATTCGGGCACCAGAGCACCCAAAGTGCCCCTTTTCACCAAAATGACCAAAACACCCCTAGGCAACCCTCGGTTTAACCGAAGGTCAAACTTCTAAAAACACTGTTTTTCATAGATTTACACCAAACCCAAGCTTCTCGAATATTTTTAACAACTTTGACCAAGTTTGACCTGAAGTCGACCCAAGGTGGGCCCAAAAACCCTAATTTTGATCCGACTGTCAGAACGGATTAAAACCAATGCCATTATGAAGATATTGAATTCTCGTTCTAACGACTATTCATGGGTCAAATCCAGAGTTAAAACGGCCGAGATATCACAAAAACTGGGATCAATGCACTGCAAATTTCAAAGAGCCATAACTTTTGATCCGACCATTGGATTTTCAGGTTCCATACTTTTCAAAATCAGGAAGCCAAGATCTTTCTAGGGGTGCCCAAATCCACACTTTTTGAGGGCCTTTGAGGCTGGCAACCCTTCAAGAGTTTTTGCCTCAAAATTTGCACTCGCCCTAAGCACGCCCCAGAAAGGGGGAGGACATTTTTTTTTTATAATGATTTTTTGCTCTCTACCCAACTTCTCTACATGCTTTTTCTCTCTACCAAACACCAAAAACTCACCCAAAAAAAAAACATCCAAAAACCGTCAAAGTTTCTTGATTCTTCTCTCTTAACCAAGAACACAAGTTATTGTTCTTATACCAAATCTTCCTTTCCTTGGTTCTACACTTTGGATTTGGGGTTTAAAGGTGTGGATGATAGCTAGAAACTTTCAATGGTTCAACACTTTGGATTTGGCGTTTAAGGGTATGGATGTAGCTTTTCTAGCTATCATCCACACCCATAACCTCCTAAATCTTTTTCTAGCATTTATCTTGCTATTTTTGCTTGAATAACATGATTTTTAGATTTCTTAGCATGTTTCTTGTTTTATTGGTGTTTCTAGCTTAAATCTCTTTGCTTGTATGCCTTATGCCATGTTTTCATGCTTAGATCAACTTTTTTTACACGCTTATATGTTTAGATCTACATGCTTAGGGTTTATGTCGTGCTTTCCTTTGTTTCGTTCCTCTTTTTGCTTTGTTTTGATGTTAGGGTTATGTGCTCACATGCTTGATATCATTTCTATGGTTATGCTTTGCTCGGATCTATGTGTTTGTGTGCTTTTTGCCATGTTTTATGCTTGGATCTGCATCCGTACATGCTTATGTGCTTGGATTCATGTTCTTCCATGTTTATGTGCTAGATTTCACACATTCACACAAGTTGCCATGCTTATATGTTTTCACAAGCTTGCGTGCTTGGATCTATGCTTTTTGCCATCTTCCATGTGCTTGTGCGCTCCATGCCATGCTTGTGTGCCTAGGCCTAGACTTGTTTGTCATGCCATGTGCTATTGTAGCCCTTTTGTTCCTTTTATCACCTTTTCTTATGTTTTGTCCTTTTAGTTTGGACTCGATCTAGGCCCTATGGTCTTTGTCATTGTCCATAAACCTTGGCCCATATCAAAGGGTTTGGATCACCTGTTTTTCATGTCTGTGCTTGCTTGCTTCTATGTTTTATGCTTGTGTTAGCCTCTCTTGTTCTTGGTTTTGCCACGTATGGTGCCCTTAGTGGGTTCATGGCTATGTGGTTACATTCGACGCCTATAAGGCCTTGTTTGGATGTAGCCATTCGGGATGCATCACCATGATTCCAGTTACTTCGTGCACACCTATCCCCTTTTTTGATCCGTGTGACGTTTGCTTGCCATGCGTTTTTGTGCCACCCGTTGGCTTTATGGGCATCTTTACACGCTTGTTTACATGTTCATGCATGAGTCTTACTTGTTAGTGTGTCGTCCATGCTTCAACACAATGAGGCTATGGACATCTGATCCAAACCTACATTTGTCTCTTGTGGACACCACATTTTGTTTGTTATCTTGCTTGTTTACCCTTTGCTTGTTGTTTGCCATCTTGCTTGTTTGCCCCTTTGCTCGTATGTTTTTCGCATCCTGTGTGCTATGCTTGTCATTGCTATCTTGCTTGTTCGTTTTGCACCCTTTTGCTATTATCTAGGCATCTCTTCCTTTCCATTGCTCGTCTGCTAGTTTCTTGTCTTTTCCTTTGCATGTACACACATGGAGCTAAGGCACATTCCCCTAGGCACAAGCAAAAAGGAAGCAGATGCAAGCTTGCCAACGTGAGTCGAGCAACTGTGTTTAGTAGGTTTAGGGTTTAGCTTTTCCCTTTGGTTATGTACTCTTTTAAACCCCTTCCTTCTTCCTCCCTTTCACCCTTAGATGGTTTGTATTATGTATATCATGCTTTGTATCATTTGTCCTCATCTCTAGAGTATGGCGACCCCTGTTTATTTTCCTGCACCTATATTTTGGGCCATGCTCTAGGGATGTAGGCATTTACTTTCCTGCTCTGTGTACTAGCATTGTGCATGATGCATATATATATACCTACTTGCCCCTTTCCAGTGTGATTGTGATGATCTATGTCACTTAAGGCTAGCGATGCCTAATTTCTGCCATGAAAGTAAGGTGGCTTCTATCCAGATTTTCACAGTGGAAATCTGGCATTTTGCTCAAATGCGTTAGGAAAGCATATATTGGGACCACACCCGTTCAAAAGCCAAACCTCAAAGCCCACCCCCCCCCCCCCTCCATGCATGCAAAGCCTTGAAAGCCAATGCCAAAATCATGTTTTTATTGTCAATCTCCAAAAATTAAGGTTTTATGTTAATGTGTGCCCTAAGGGCACACATTAAGCCATCCATTTTTGGAAATATTTTCTTGAAAATTGAAAAAACTGTCAATACTTTTTCAATTCCCGAGAAAAAATTTTCCAAAAATGAAAAATAATGTTTGCCCTTAGGGCACACATTAACAAAATCCTAATATATATATATATATATAAAGAACTGTCCTTGGACAGGCATTATGGTGTGCCTAACACCTTCCCCACACATAACCAAACTTCCGGACCTAAGAATCAAGATTTTTTGCTATCCACATTAGATTAGGAAAAATGCCCTTTTTTCTTAGCTTAGGATCGGTAATAAAATCAACTAGAAACAGGTGACCAATCACACCTTAGAAAAACCCAATGATTGGTGGCAACTCCACTTACCTTTGGTGGTCCCTTGAAATTTGGCCCAAATTCCTGCCATAACGCTAAAGGTAGACCTACCTTCCTCCACCAAGAGAGAGAGCATTTGCAGCTCTACATGAATAACATGCATATACATCGAGAGGGGCCTCCAATGGGCCTTGCACGCACGTGAGCTATCGCCACGGCAGGTGGTTGAACAAAGGCACGGCAACGGCAGTCTTTTCTGCTTAGCTGATCGAGGCCATGCATCGACAAACTGGCGACTCCACTGGGGACTGATAAGTGTTTAGCCTTTAGAGCTTTTGATAGAACCATAATCTTTGGACATTGGCTTTCAAAAACACAAAAATTGACATTGGCATCCGGGGCTTTCCTTTTGAAAAAGGCTTCTACTATATCCTACTAGACGATTTTCAAAAGAGCAAAAAATCCTTTTTCCAAAAATCCTTTTTTCAAAAAGGTGGCTTTGGGGTATTTTCACATAGAGCTTTACCACTTTCCTCACATGCTCTACCACTTTCCTTCACATGCAAACATAGGGTAGCAAAATTTAATTTCCACTACACCTTTATCTGCTTTTCATATATATATTTAGTGTGCTTTGAAAAAGTCTTTCCCTTTCATTAAGGATTGCATGACATATACACCATTTTAAGTTGAAACCGGGCTCCATATTGCTAGCGTAGTCTCATCTCTTTTGGGGATTTCATCACCCCATCTATAGATGTATGGATCGAAACATCGGCAATGTTACCCATAGTTAGATTCGGGGCTGATGTTGTAGGTACTTCTGGGTCCATGGGTGGACAGGAGTTGCTAAAAAGGGCTCTCGATCCTTCCTACCCCATAACTTCCATGAAGGGAGGGGTATGGCAATTGAGTACCCTAGGACAGGAACCACCTACCAATTAAGCCTTTGCATACAGTTGGCCTAGTTATGTCAAACCCGTGAGGACTAGATCCAGCCCAGAGCCCATCAAGACTAGGTGAAACCTAAAGAGCGAACATCCTAGCCTAGGAAAGAATACCCTTATACGGCTAGAGGTCAGGGGAAAATGTCTTGAAACAGGTGCGCTTTTTTTGTTTGCGCTAAAGAAATTGTGCTCTACTCCAGGCTCCTTCTATCCTGCTTGCACAATATTCATGATTAAACCCCCTAGGAAAAGCAACCCCAATGCTTGTACATGCTAGACCATACCCTATCCTTAAGGGTTTACAACCCTACAAGGGCACTCATGCATACACTAATTGGTTCCATCACCTAATTGTGCAAAGATAAAATTTGTGTCAAGCAACCAAAACTCCGTTCAAAGGGGAGGTGCTGCTGGAAAACTGTCAAGAATCCCAAGACATAATTAGTCCAAGAATTCTCCCATGGAAGATCCAAGAAAGATTGTTGGGGGGCTATGATCCTTAGAGAGATACAAAGGTCCAAGAGATCCATGTTGTCCAAGTTATCAAGGGATCTAAGTGTCCGAGAGCTTTCCTGAGAAGTCCACATTGTCAAAAGCCAAGTTCTTTCTCACAATTACACTTCTTGTAAAAGGTCCACTGTTGGAGCAGATGATCCTAGTGTTGTATAAAAACAAGTCTTGTACAAACATGTAATCAAAAAATTGGTCCTTCCCACATTGTTAAGCATATCATGAAAGTTTCGGTTACTTGCCAATCTTGTGCAATAATCTTGCATCATAGTAGAAACTCACCATGATAAATACTTGATCAAGGGTGCGAAGCCAAATTTTTTCTAAAAATGCTAGGTGCATGTTAAATAGCAAGGACATAAACTAACTTGATTTTGGTGTTGTGTTTCCACTTTGTCAAACGCACCCCATTTCTTTCACTTTCCACTTTCACAGGATCACCATGTACTGCCCTAAGGCAATAACCAAGAAATAGATCCTTCTAAGGACAAGAACCCTGAATCTAGGTATGGCTAAGTCAAGAGCTAGGTGGAAACTCTAGCTGAGAAGTTTCATATCATAGAGGGCTCCAGTGTCCACGGAAGTGTTGATCTAGACAGTTTAACCAACCTCCCTCAGGTCATTATGCCTCCTAAGTTCAAGGCATTAGAGGTCATCAAGTATGATGGTACATGAAACCCTTGCGTGCACTTACGTGTGTTCTATAGGAAGATGGCTCCCTATGGGGATAATCACCCCTTACTTTGCCAGATTTTTCCTAATAGTCTGACCGGCCCCATGGCCACATGGTATATGAGATTGGAAAAGACTTCTAGCTGGAGGGAAATGGCCAACTCTTTCTTAAAGTACTACTGGTTCAACACCGAGATAGCTCCTGACCACACTGTTCTTCAGAGGACAGAAAATAAAAGTGAGGAATCCTTCCGTGAGTATGCCCTGAGGTGGCGTGAGCTAGCTGCACATGTGCAACCCCCCATGATGGAAAATGAGATGATCAAGTGGTTCATTGATAACCTTAAGCCTCCTTATTATGAGAAGATGATTAGCACCCAAGTCACTCATTTTGCTAGCCTCATCCCTATCGAGGAGCGCATTGACGAGGGTATTAGTAGCAAGAAGATCTTGGATGTGAAGTCTCTGAGTTCCATGGTTGAACAGCAAGTCAAGAGAATGACTGGTCGCAAGACTAAGGAAGCCGATGTTCATATGGTTGACAATGCCTCAGAAAGGCCTAGGGGTGTTGCTCCCGCTTATGCTACCTCAGTTGCTAGACCTTATCAGCAATAGAATTAGTCTGCTCAAGCCCTTAACAGAGCCTTTAATTAGAAAGGAAGGCCAGATCTACTGCATCCCCCCAGTAGGGAAAACCGAAAGTACTCTTCGTTGCCCATGCCAATGGCATATCTCTATGATTACGTACTAGAAAGGAAGTTAGTGACCCCACTATTTCAGAGGCCTAGAGAAGGTCTTCTACCACCGGGATTTGATCCGCCCAAGAAGTGCGAACATCATTTTGGGGTCGAGGAGCATACTCTTAAGAATGCTTCCAGTTGAGAGACCATGTCCATGATCTCATAGACAACAAGCTGATACAGTTCGATAATGCAACTGCTCCGAACATCATCACAAACCCTTTATCTCCCCATCAGGAAGGGAATGTGAACACCATCATCACAGTGGAAGAAAAGGCTTCGGATTTCTCGTCACCATCATTCCCATGGAAGGCTATGCTTCGAGCCTTTGTCCAAGAGAGCCACCTCAGTCTCAAAGGTATAGGAACCCCAGGATTTGATTGGGGAATCTACTCATTCTGTGACAGTGAAGACAGTCATGCCCTATTTGATTGTAAAGTGCTCTAAGCACAAGTGCAGAGTTTAGCCAAACATGGAATCATCTAGGTTGAAAGGGAAATTATGCGAAGAGGTAACTGTATGGCAGCTAACTTCTATCCTCTAGCTACCTAGTCAAGAGCCAACTGCAATGCTATATCAGTTGGGTCAAAGAAAGAGTGGGACAAATATTTACTAAAATGCCTTGGCCAGATTGCCCCAGCACCATCCTCTTTAGTGGTCATTGAGGAAATCGTAGAATCACCTGCAGATTCAGGGAAAGGGCAAGTCTCACCAACCATCAAGGGATTCACTCCTCTAGTTCTTGCCTTACCTGCGGTCATATGGCCAGCCTCATCATCAGTTTAGCAGGGAACCACCATTGCTCTCGCTATTCGAGGTTTTGATTGTTGGAAAAATACATGTTTGTATCGCATGCAAAACATACGCAGCGGAAAATTAAGGGATCTACTTCATTCGCAATTGATAACATGTACTATGTAAATTTCAGAATATAAGAACAAGAAAGTGTACCTTGGTGCAGTGAAATTCAAAACCAAAGATTAGAAGTACTTGGGGACACTTTTAATCTTCACTCCAATCTCACTTGTGCCCAAGAAGTGTGGTCTCTCAATAAGTTTATATGTGTGCATTCAAGGGAGAATAAGAGAGTGTCCTACACTCACAAACAAACCATTTCATTCTCTTTCAAAATTCTGCATGTTTCTCTCCTTATAACTAATTATCTAATTGGGCTAACCTTTTAGGCCATTCCAATTGGGCTTTAGTATGCGGCTTGAAGTGGGACCAAAAGCAAACAAATAAAACACTAGCTCCAATGGGTCTTGGTCTTTTCTGTCAACTCTTAACAAGTCCAAAGTTACCATTAATTATATTTAATATCACTATATAAATATAATTGCACTCTAAGCCTTATTAATAAATTATATCCTAAGGCTTTATTAAACATGCAACCCCTTCATAAAATATTTGTAGTAATACAAAATCATGAATGTAGACTGCCACTTTGAAGATTACTACATCTTAATCCTTGAGTACTCGGTTTAATCTTTTAAGTTATTCATCATATATTTATGAAATCTAATTTCACAAATATATACTTTACTTTAGTAACTCCTTACTAAAGTGGTTAGGTCTAACACTTTGTATAACCAAACCTATTAAACTTATCTTAAAGGAATATTTTATATCTCCGTTAAAAGATTATGAATTCCATCTTGAGAATATATATTATATCAACACTAAATGTAGCTACCCAATATACTGAGGTTTTGATTGTGACTTTAGGTCTCACTCCTGATATATCAAAGCAACCCACACTTCATGATCAGGTCCATTATTCTCTTAGGATTAAAAGTTCATGTAAATAGAAGTCGTAAGATTTATTATTTTAACAGTTGTTAGAAGAATAATAAATCTCACAGCAGTCCAGTTCAGTATGTCTTAACTCTTAAAATATATTAACATACCAACTAGAAGTCTAAACTTCCATGATCAAGACAAATCATTTTAGTTGATATATTATAGTCTTCGCAAATAAAATGCCCAATTTCATTACCAACTATGAATGAAAATTCTAAGTTTACAAAGAATTTGTGATTTATATCTTTTGTGGCTAAATCACATACTATGCATCTCATAAACTAAATGATAATGTCCAAATATTCATGTTACAATTATTTTAGATAATAATAAAACAATTTTATTAATTACAACATTAAGTCATACATATTGTCATACATAGCATCGTACAATAGGATTTAAGGGCACTAATCCTAGGGATATAGGCATTTACTTTCCTACTCTGTGTGCTAGCATTGTGCATGATGTATGTATATATATACCTGCTTGCTCCTTTCCGGTGTGATTGTCACGATCCATGTCACTTAAGGCTAGCGATGCCTAATTTCCATCGCGAAAGTAAGGTGACTTCTCGCCAAATTTTCGCAGTGGAAATCTAGCACTTTGCTCGAATGCCTTGGGAAAGCATATATTGGGCCATACCAGTTCAAATGCATGAAAGTTCTGAAAGCCAATGCCAAAATCATGTTTTTACTGCCAATCTCCAAAAAATTAGGTTTTATGATAGGCATTCTAGGGTGCCTAACACCTTCCCCACACGTAACCAAACTTCCGGACCAAAGAATCAAGATTTTTTGCCATTCACATTAGATTACGAAAAATGCCATTTTTTCTTAGCCTAGAATCAGTAATAAAATCAACTAGAAACAAGTGACCAATCACACCTTAGAAAAACCCAATATTTGGTGGCGACACCACTTACCTTTGGTAATCCCTTGAAATTTGGCTCAGATTCCTGCCATAATGCCAAATTTAGACCTACCTTCCTCCACCGAGAGAGAGAGAGAGAGAGAGAGAGAGAGAGAGAGAGAGAGAGAGAGAGAGAGCACTTGAAGCTCTACACAAACAACATGCATATACATCGAGAGAGGCCTCTAACGGGCCCCGCACGTGCGAGAGTTGTCGCCTCGGCGAGTGGTCAAACGAAGGCATGGCGGCAGCAGTCTTTTCCGCTTAGTCGGTTCAGGCCAAGCATCGACACCTTGAGATAAGTTTAATGGGTTTGGTTATTTAGAGTGTCAAGCCTAACCACTTTAGTAAGGAGTTACTAAAGTATATATTTATAAAATTGGATTTCATAAATATATGATGAATAACTTAAAGGATTAAACCAAGTACTCAAGGATTAAGATGTAGTAATCTTCAAAGTGGCAGTCAACATTCATGACTATGTATTACTACGAATATTTTATGAAGGAGTTGAATATATAATCAAGTCTTGGGAAATAATTTATTAATAAGGCCTAGAGTGCAATTATATTTATATAATGGTATTAAATATAATTAATGGTAATTTTGGAATTGTCAAGAGTTGATTGAAAGGCCCAAAACCCATTGGGGCTAATGTCTTATTTGTCCCTTTTGGTCACACTCCAAGCCACGTACTAAAACTCAATTGGAATGACCCAAAAGGTTAGTCAAATTAGATAATCAGTTATATATAAAAAGAGAAACATAAAGAATTTTGTGATTGACTGGAATGGTGTGTGTGAGTGTAAGCCTTTTCTCTTATTCACCCTTGATCACATACATATAAACTGATTGAGAGATCACACTTCTTGGGCATAAGTAGAATTGGAGTGAAGATTAAAAGTGTTTCCAAGTACTTCTAATTTTTGGTTTTGAATTTCACCGCACCAAGGAACACTCTCTTGTTCGTTAATTTTCCACTGTGTATGTTTTGTATGCGATACAAATCATGTTGTTCTAACAATTGGTATCAAAGCGCAGTCTTCAATTTCGAATTTGTATAACATGTTTTGTGAGTTTTGGAATTAAAGATAGTAATTTCATGATGTTAGAAGATTCTACAATCAATTTTCTACATGGTTGTTGAAATTACTGTTTGATAAAAATTGATATTGATGTTATGATATTGTTTAAGTTTGATATTAAGTATGTTAAATTGAACTTTAAGGCTATAGCATCAATGAAATTCAATTTTGATCTCAATCTCAGTCTAATGTGATTAAGAAACTATGTTTTGTTCAAGTGAAATGTCAAAAAATGGTTACTAGAAAAATTTGAAAAAAATTTAGTTTCACAAGTTTCGATCAATCGAGAATCTCCTTCGATTGATCGAATGTTATTTTTCGATTGAACGAATGGCGATCGAGAATCGATCGACTTAACCCGGGACTTTGTGATGAATTTCTTCAATTTTTCAACTGATCGAGAATTCCCTTCAATCGATTGAATGTTCCCTTATTGATCGAATAGGAATTGAGAGTTGATCGAGTCATCCAAAAACTTCGAAATGGATTTGTTGAATATTTCGATCAATTGAGAAATACCTTCGATTGATCGAATGAACTATTTTTTGAATTTTCACTAAGTGTTAAAACATAGATAAAGTGCAAGGCTGTGTGATGATATTACGCATTTTTTATTTATTTAAAAACCTTTCTTTTAAAATATCTAGTGGGATAGAGATACAAGGGTTGGATCTCACGGCATCCATTTTCGATTCATAGTAGTGTGAGTAAGCACCTCATCTTGGCGTATATGCCTCGCGATCCTAAAGGAGGGTGTTTACTTCATAGTACTACAAGATTGAACTACCCGGTTAAAGTAGTGTGGACAAGCACCTTGTCTTGGCATATATGCCTTGCGATCCCAAAGGAGGATGTTTTGTTTCATGGTACTACAAGTTTAAACACTATAAAGGAGATGAAATGTGGCTACACATGATTCTAGATAATAGTGTACACTAGACTAAGTGTAATGTTAACCTCCCAAAAGAACTATGTCATTATTTACTTAGAGACTAAAGTTAATACGGCATATTATTAGTGTTTGACAAGAGTTATCATGATAGCACTAATAATGAGAATATTTCTCAATCAATCATGATGTTTATAATATACTTGCTACCAAGAAATTATAGACATAGATTGGGTAGTTGTTGCATATATTATATTATGGTTTTATTAAGGTTCCATACTATATGCTTATATGCTAAATTGATAATGTCCGGCTTACTTATTATATTCATGTTTTTTATTTTCAGATTTAATCATGACATCTTTTTTCCCACTTGTTGCTATTCTTAATCAAAACAAATTTACTGGATCCAGCTATGTTGACTGGAAATGAAACTTGGACATTGTTCTCATTGCTAAAGAGCACAAGTATGTGCTTAGTCAACCGTGTCCTAACTTCCCATCATTAGGTGCTCCTCCGGAGGAAAAACAGTGATATGATCATTGGCAGAAATCTAATGAAATGGCCAGGTGCTATATCCTAGCATCTATCTCAAATGTTCTACAACATCAAATGCAGGATGTAGAACTAGCTTCAAACATAATTCTAAGTCTAAAGGAGATGTTTGGTGAGCAAGGCCGTTCTGCTAGGCAAGAAACTATGAGGCAGATTTATAATACCAAAATGGCAGAAAGTACTTCAGTAAGGGAGCATCGTCTTAGGATGATCTCTCATTTGAATACACTGGAAGTTTTAGGTGCCGATATTGATGGAGAATCCCAAGTGGATTGTGAGAGACTGCAAAAGTGTCTCTAAAAAAAAAAAAAGATTTTTGAGTGTTTTGAAAGACACCTCTCTTTTTGGGTAAGTGATGAAGAGTTGCCACTTATTTTTTATACAAAAAAATAAGAAAAAACTAAATACAAAATACATGACTGAATTGTTCCATTTCATTGATTGAATAAGAAAGAATACATATTTGAATAATTGAAAATTAAATAGATTTAGTTTCTAGTTACAAACTACCAAATAATTACATAGCCTTTTTTCCTAGTTACAATCTACCCAAAATAAAAATAAAAATAAAGTCTAGGTCTACCTATCCAAAGATACTAAATTCGGAGGCTAGGTTACAGAATGGGAAGGTGTTAAGCACCCATTCCGGCCAGACAGAATCTAGTCTTTTAGACTTTTGTGGCCAATATACCCATTTATGCATGACATGAATGATATGTTGCATACATAAAAAAATAAATAAATAAATAAATAAATAAAATAAAAACTAAAAACCTAAATCACACAAGTTTATTTATAAATGCATCCTCCTCTTTGTTAAACGAAATTTAGATCTATGGTTGTGATAAAAAAAAAAAAAAAATGAATTGGGTTTAGAAAAATCAGATATGTTTTTTAGAACTAAAAAAAAGTGGTTTTTTGATGAATGAAAAAATCATATATGTTTTTAGGAAATAGAAAAATTGGTTTTTTCATGAAAGAAAAATTAGATCTATATTTTTATATGTAAAAAAGATATGATAAAGATTTCTTGAAAAGAGGATTTCATTCATGAAATAAATTTGTGCTACATGCACTAAATAAAACAAACACATCAAAAACAACCATTCATGATCTATTTTTATTTCAAAATTTGCTATGTTAAGAAAAATCAAATCTATATCTAAGGAAGATACAAATCAGTTTTTATTATAAAAAAAAAAATTAGATTTGCATCTAATGAAGATGCATATCCATTTTTATTTTGAGAAAAATTCAGATCTGCATTTAATGAAGATGCAGATCCATTTTTAATTTGAGAAAAAGAAGTGATAACATGCAAAATTTTGAAACTAAGAAATAGATCATTACAATAATAAAAAGAATCAAGAACATTTTTCAACAAAATAAATCAACAATTCATGATATGAATATTTGAAACAACTAATCTAAAAATATATATAAACATGCATCATCACAACAAGAGAAACATAATAAAAAAAAAGGGTAAATAAGAAACAACCTCTTGCATGAAGCACTCTTCTTCTTGAGGGGATATTTTAGGGTTCAAAGAAATTTATGCAATTATCTTTGAAACCTAGAAACCCTAGCTTAAGTGAGAATATCAAATAGGGAGATTAGAAATATGAGAAATTTGAGAGTGTGAGAAAGTGTCTCCCTTAGAGCATCAAAGAGTCTCCTGAATTTTGAGATCCAGTATCTATTTATAGAGGTTGGAATGCTTAAAAAATAAGTAACGATGATTAGAACGTGAATCGGGATGCATTCTTTAGTTAAAAAGTTGAAAAGGATGTGTTTTATCATCACCCAAAGAGCGTCGGGCCAAAGCCCTTATAGGTTCCATTCGGCACTTTGAAAGTGCCATTCGACACACATCATGCATACATGGGGTAGGGTGCAACTCTAAAGAGTTGTGTGGGATACGTATGTCTAAATTCCCACCTTTGTTGCTCGGGAAACGAGTAACGACAGGTTCACTACCCCAAAACTTGTTTTGCCAATTGCTAGCAAAAGGCAAGTGACTTACTATCCTAGAGTCACTTAAAAAGAAAAACGAAGGGTGCTCCTACAAGTTAACCCAACAAACATGGATCCATTTAGGGCTCTTGTCCAAACTTCTCCAAGTGGTACTCATCTTCTATCTCTATCTCTACCTATTCTAGTGAGGCTCTTGCCTTAACATGACCTTGGTCTCTATCTCTATCTCTATCACTACCTCTTTTCTACTGTGATTGCATATTCATTTCCCAGAGGATATATGCAAGAGTAGGGGATGATAAGGAAAAACTCACTGAGGAGTAGAATGGTGTATGATCCATTAGGGAAAAATCTTCCGTTTCCTTCATGGCTCACTTAGGATGGTAAGGAAAAACACTTGCTGAGGAGTAGGATGGTATATGATCCATTGGGGAAAAATCTTCTCTTTCCTTCATGGCTCACTAGGAATGGTAAAGAAAAACTTACTGAGGAGTAGGATGGTACATGATCCATTGGGGAAAAATCTTTTGTTTCCTTCATGGCTCGTTAGGGATGGTAAGGAAAAACTTGCTGAGGAGTAGGATGGTATATGATCCATTAGGTAAAAATTTTCTATTTCCTTCATGGCTCATTGGAGATGGTAAGGAAAAACTCACTGAGGAGTAAGATGATGGACTCACTGAGGAGTATGGTGATGCTCACAGAGGAGTATGTTGATGGACTCACTGAGGAGTATGGTGATGGACTCGTGAAAGAGTATGTTGATGGACTCATGGAAGAGTATGTTGATGGACTCACTGAGGTGTATAGTGATGGACTCGCTAATGTGTATAGTGATAGGCTCGTTGAGGAGTAGGATGATAGACTCATTGAGGAGTAGGATGATGGAACCATTGAGGAGCATATTGATGGAATCGCAGAGGAGTATGGTGATGGAATCACTGAGGAGTTTGTTGATGGACTCATGGAGGAGTATGTTGATGGACTTACAGAGGAGTTGGATGATGGACTCGCTGAGGTGTAGGATGATGGACTTGTGAAGGAGTATGGTGATGGACTCGTTGAGGAGTAGGATGATGGACTCACTGAGGGGTATGGAGTATGTTGATGGACTCACTGAGGAGTAGGATGTTGGACTCACTGAGGAATAGGATGATGGATGGTCCACTGGGGAGAGAGAACTTGTTAAGAAGTTTGGTGGAGTGTAGCCTACTGGGGAGAACTTTCTTCTTTTTCTTTCGGACTTACTGGGGATTGGTGTTGATTTTGAAAGCTTGAAAATGTGTTAAAACACAAGAGTTGTTTAAACTCTCAAATTAAAATTATGGCTCAATTGATTTTACTCTAACTTAATACTAAGTGTGGAATAAAGTAAATGCGAGCGGACAAACAAACAAACTACTCTAACCCATAATCATAATAACACAGCAGTAAAATGAAAGGTAAAAGTATAGGGAAGAATAATGCAAACACAAGATAACACGCCGATGTGTTATCGAAGATGAAATCGAAGAACTTGGCGAAAATCCTCTTTGCCGCCCTCCAAGCAGTAATCGATCCACTAGACAATTAATTGGGATACATGGGTTAATGAGAGACCCTTTAAATCTACCCGATGCACCTAAGCCCTCTAAGCTCTAACTCCAACAAGGCTTCTTGGAACTGTGTCTTCTCTAGCTCTCCAGATCCCGCAATACGCCCAATTGCATCCGCCAAAGCCTGACTTCTTCCAATGCTTCATAGCAGTACCAAAACCCCACTGAACACTCTGAAAGGGTGTGGTAAGTGTTTGGGCTATCAACTTCTCAATGATATGGAAATGGAGAGGTAAGAGTTGAGGAAAATCCACAAGCAATTGTGTAGAGAATTGTGGATATAACAATCTCTAACTCTTAAGGTTTGTGGCTAGGGTTTTCTCTCTGAAGTACTCCTTAACATATGTGGGTAATGTGGGTATATATAGTGTGGGTATAGAAAGTGTGTATCAGATAGGACAATCTGACAAAACAAAATGTTTCATGGACATCTTATGAGAAGGCCTTACCCACAAGACACTCGCAAAAACCAGCTGTCTCCATCCTGTTCTGACTCTTCACATTCCAGTCATGTGTAGGGCAAATGCTTCACTTCGCGGGATGCTTAGTCACGAGTTACCCACGAAAATACTTCAGTCTTTAATTTGCCTTGAGTCTTCACACACTCTCTCTCACATATAACCCTTACAATGAAATCCCACATAAAATACAGGGTACAAAAGATTGAACATAATTACAATCAAATTTAGCTCGGAATTAAAGCCAACAAAATACATAGTTGTAAATTACAACTTTATAGATTCCACTCATAAGGAAGTTTTATCAACTCTATTAGGGAAATTTTATTTTGCAACTCTCGAGAGGGTTGTCGTTGTGCCTTTGGAACCATGGGAAGTCCTTCTATGATACTAAATTTTGCTAGGGATTTGATTGATGGTCCTAACTTACTAGGGAATATGATGGACTGATTGTGACCTATAAGGAAGTCTTTGGAGATGTATGGTCCATTGAGGAAATTCTTTCTATTTCCTTCATGGTTCGCTGAGGACTTCATGTTAATTCTACCAACGAAGGGGGGTTTTATCGACTCAAAGGGAAAGTTTTCTTTACAACTTTTGGGGAGGTTGCTTTGTGCCTTGGACCCACAGGGGAGTTCCTCTATGCTGATGATCTTAACTCACTAGGGAATTTGTGTTGGTTCTACCCATACCTTCCACATCAAAGATCTTAAGTTTGCTTATCCTGGACTTAGAATCAAAGAAACACAACAAGAATGGCTACTATCCTAAGCAAGAAAACCCATCACATCATATTATCATGTTATCATCACATCAACAACACATCATGAATATGCCAAGGATGGCTACTATCTTAAGCCAAAAAAAACTCATCACATCATATACACAACATCAACCAAAGAGTCAAACTTAGAATCAAAGGCACACAACATGAATGGCTACTATCCTAAGCCAAAAGCACATCAACACATCTAACATCAGATCATCGTAAAAATGATTAAAAGACTCAATACCGCACATCTAGGAATTCATCATTCAAGACATGGATTATTTATTTTTAGAAAAGTTCATTATTTAAGGAAATCAAAATCATTTGAGAAATTCATCATTCAAATCCATCTATTTTTGAAAAATTTCTTCTATTTTTTAAATTTCTCTTGAATATTTGAAAATTGAAATATTTTCTTTTGAAATTCTCCTTAAACTTTTGAAATTCATGACTTTTTTCTTAAGTGTCAATCTCTCTCTTGAACTATGAGTCTATTCTTAGGTGACATCAAATCCATCCATTTTTGAAAATTTTCTTCTATTTTTTAAATTTCTCTTGAATATTTGAAAATTGAAATATTTTCTTTTGAAATTCTCCTTAAACTTTTGAAATTCATGACTTTTTTCTTAAGTATCAATCTCTCTCTTGAACTTTAAGTCTATTCTTAGGTGACATCCTCCTTGAAGTTTTGAACTCCTCTTTGAAATTTTGAAATTTTTTGAATCTTTTGAACTTTTCACAGTGATTAGGTCTCATCAACATGATGGGTCACATGAAGTTTGGTCCAAACACATTAGGACAGAACCAAACACAATAGGTCACATCATTCTTCTCTTCGTCTCTTCACCATTTATTTATTTATTTATTTTCAGCTCCTTTCTCTTTTTCCCCCTTTCTTTTTCATCCTCTCATCTTTTTTCTTCTTCTCATCATCATTTTCTTTTTGTCTCTCTCTTCCATCTTATTTTCTTTTATTCTCCCTTTTCTCATCTTTTTCTTTATCCTCTCTTTTTCATCTCTCATTTTCAAATTCCTCATTTCTTTTTGAATCTTCATCTTACAAACTTTTTTCTTTTTTTTGTCAACATCTCATTTTTTATTATTCCCTCCCCCTTTTTTTTACTTCTAAAAAGCTTTTTTTTTTTTAGAGTATTAACAAGAAAGATTTGATTAAGCCATGGGTTCATTGAATTCTTTCCCTTTTACAGGGGCACATATTTATTAAAACAAATCATTCATTCATTCCTTCATTCTTTTTTTTTCTTTTTCTTTTTTTTTTTCTTTTTTTTTTTTTTTTTTGCCTTTGGATGACCATCAATTTCCTAGAATTCCTAACTCCTCTAGATGAAGATCGAAGGTAGTTGAAAGATATTCAGACCAATGAAGTTTCAAACACAACAAGAGTTTTGAGAGGAATGAATATTTATGAACACAACAAGTTGAAAGAGACTTTAGACCAATGAGATTTCAAACACAACAAGATTTTTGAGATAGTAGAGCACAACATGATTTAAATACAAAGAGGAACTTGAAGAAAATTCGGAGGAGTTGAAGAAAGGAAGCAAGGGATCATGGATCTAGATGATTTTGCATATCAATGTGTATTCTCTTTGAACTAATTTTGCATGAATTACCTACCATCTTCATTGATTAGTCCAAATACGAATTTAAAATTCGATCATCTTTAGTGAACTCGATCAATGTCCTTGTTTGAATATACAAACCTCACTTCTCTCATTTCTCTCTTCTTGTATTCTCCTCCATCAACTCATCTCTCATGTACATTTTTTGTTCCTTATTATGGTTGCTTTAACTTGGAGCTAGTCTCATCTTCCCTTGTATTCTCATTCATGTATTTCCTCTAGCTTGGAGTAAGTTCACCATTTTCCTTGTGGCTCTTCTTCACTTTTTTTCAAGATGCCCTAACTTTTGCTTAGGCCGCCCTTTCAGGTTTTCAGCCTAGCGGGCCTTTCTTCTTTCTTTTCTTTCTTTTTTCTTTTCTTTTTCTCTTATTTTTATTTTTTTCACTACTATACCTAGGCTTTCTAAAATTTGTAAGGCTAAACAATCTCAAATAATTAGAGAGGACTTGTTTATGGACTATAACGAGGTTGGGTAACTAAGGCTTAAGAAAGAAAGGGTGTTTGAGGTTCAAATTCAATTTATATTTAGGGTATCCTAACTGCCAAGGATTGCTAATCTCATGCTTGCACTATTCTCCTCCTCTTCATCCATTATTTCCTTGTCCCTTTTAATTCTCATCTTCATTTTCTTTTTCTTTTCTTGTTTTCTTCTATCTTTTCCTTTTTCTTTTCTTTTTTTCTTCTCCTTTTCTCTTTTCTCTTTCCCCCCCCCCCCCCCCTTTTTTTTCTTTTTCCATGCCTCTTGTTGGGGAAAGGGCATCCTTTCACTTATAAATCATCCACACATCTCTCTACACAAAACTTGCCCCTAGTATAGGGTTGATCCTTTCCAATATTAAAGTATGCCCCTAGTATTAAGGGTAACCCTTTCAAATCACCATCTCTTAATAACATACCCCTAGTGTAGGATTAATATTTTGGCATGGGTATAAAGAAGAAATTCATCTAGACTCAACGAGGTTAGCAAGCGGAAACAATTTCTCATTATAACAAAGGCTAGTAGAAAGATGGTCTCCCATCCTTTCAACCTTGATTGCTTAGCCTTTCCAAACCTAGGTTAGCCTTTTCATCTCATCATTGTGTTGTCATCCATGTAGAAGAACAAGTCATTCCTTTAATTTCCCTTCTTATCTTTGTCTCATTCATGTCTTGTGCTTCAAGGAGTCTCTCATCACTCATCATTCTCTCTTTCACTTGATCGAAGTCTTTTCTTTTTTATCTCTCTCTCTTTCTCTCTCTCTCTCTCTCTCTCACCTTTTTTATCACTTTCATGCTTGCTCTTTATGATTAAATAAACTAAGACAATCTCATCTTTCGACTCCATATTTGGATTAACCAATGTTTTAGGTTTAAGGATTCATTCATTTCAAAACTAGTAAAAAGAGATCACATGATACACATTATATTTGAATGGCCATCTTTATTGAAAGTGAAACGACATTGATGGGAAAATTTAAAGGAACATAACTCAATAACAAGACATCTTAAACAAAGACTCAACAACACAACAAAGGGAAAAACTCAACATTGAGAAAGACTCTAACAGACTTGACAAATTGAAGACACGACAATAATTGAAAAAGACTCAACAAAATTGAAATGGCTCATCCTCTAGCAAAGGTATTCTCATGGGCTAAATCTCTTAAGCACACCCCTTCATTCGATCTTGCTTCATCTATGGAATCTTGACTTGGCAATCACCCCACCATCAATCAAGTCTTGAATCTCATGCTCCAACTTAAAGAAATTATTTGTCTTGTGTCCTACGTTTTGGTGAAAAGCACAATACTCATTCACGTTCCAAGTGCTTGGGATTGGAACTGGAAAAAGAGTAGGTTCAAGTGGCTTGAGGTAACCTTTCTCAAATAAGATTTCAAGGCCTCTAACAACGACATGTGAATGTCATCAAATTCCCTTCTCTTTTTTAGGGGTGTCGTTGGCAATAACTTTCTTTCTTTCTTTTGGCTTGCCAAAAACATCCTTGGCTTGTGGGTCATGTATTTCTTCAAGCCTTTGTAGTCGAGTGCTCATATCCGTCACTAGCTCCTCCATACAAGCAAATGTCTTGCTTATGATGTCGATGCTTTCATTCGTGCTCGTCATTGCTTCTTGGTATCTTCCTTAGTGATTAGATCTTGACAAGGCTAGGGATGTGCTTCCAATGTCTTTTAAAGTTTTGGACCCATAAACTTTTCTTGCTTGCTTCAAAATGTGGACTACATGTATATATTATAAGCCTTGTATCATTTCATTATCTTGAAATTAGAAATAGAATAAGCTGCATCAATCTTTCAAAATTCATGTCTTCTCCTATGCTTAGCACCCAATTACATCATTCGCACATCTCGCCCTCTCTCCTTCCCTCATTCGGATCCAAGCCCAACTTTTTCTTTTTCTTTTTCTTCTTTTTCTTTTTTTTTTTGTTTTGTTTTGTTTTGATTTTTTTTTTCTTTGGGCTTTGAACCCAATTACAAGTCACTCATCTCACCCTCTCATCCTTATTTGGGCTTAAGCATAGGTTGTTCATGAATTTTGTAAGGTTAGTCCACATCTTGTGCTCGAATTGATCTTATGAAAATGGTCTCATCAAACAATTTAAACACAAAAATCAATGCCCCATTTGTATTGCAAGCCGATCATGCTTTGGAAATTTCTTTTCTTATGAAAAACTTGTTTGAACTTGTATTTAAAATGACATTTAGAAGTCCACATCTTTTCTTTGCTTTTTCTTTTGCATTTTTTTTTTTTAAAAAAAAAGGTGACCAAAATTTATTTCAACGCATCAAAGTCTTTTACTTGTCCTATTGAATGTTCACTCTCTCCCCTTATGAGGGCCTTGCCCCTAGTTTAAAGGTTCCAGACATTTTTTTTATTATTCTCAAATGGAATTTGCCCTTAGTTCAAAGGGTTTGGTCAATTGGTTCAAAAAGATTTCATCTTTTAATCCTCACTGGGCTTTTGGTGAGCCTACCCATGTCTTTGGGTTTTAGGGCTTCATAACTTTCCCAAAGCATGGAGGGGCTCGATATCTTTTCAATAAAGCCTACAACATACTCATGATCTTGGGCTCTCTTGCTTTGAAAAAGATTTTTGAACTTTGACCCAAAAGTTAGGGTATGTTATGGCTTTATGGCTTTATGGTATACCATTTATCTTGGGCCCTCTTAATTTGAAAATTTTTTGAATCGGCCCAAAACATAGGGTATATCATGGCTTTGTGAATTATCTTTCATCTTCTTTTTGAATTTTTCTTTTCAAACCTTTTTTCATTTCGAAAACTTTTCCATCTTTTTTATTGAAAATTCATCTCTTGAAAGAAAAATATTTACAATATTTTTTTTTCAAAAAATCTTTCCTTCAAAATCTTTTTCTTTGCAAAAAAATTTCTTTCTTGAATTCTTTTTCTTTGTAAAAGATTGTTTGAAAATTCCACTACTAAAAAAATAATAAAGTTACTTACAAATGATTTTTTTTCGAAAACTTTTCTTCATTTTTTTTTTTGAAAATTCAACTCTAAAAATAAAAAATATTCACAAATAATTTTTTTTAATTCTTTTCCCTGAAAAAGTTTTTCTTTGTAAAATATTTCTTTTCTTGAATTCTTTTTCTTTGCAAAAGATTTTTTTTTTTTTTTTTGAAAATTTTGCTCTTTTGAAAATTGTAAGGAACGGATTTGGAACCTAAGCCCACAAGTCTGGACCAAAGGCCCAACGGACCTTGCACAATAAATTTGTAGAGAATGGGTGAAAGAGCTGGACTGGGTCTGATATAAACAATGACGGACAGGATTACATTAAACAGAAAAGGGACATAAAATAACACCAAGAAAAAAACTCTTTTAACTGTGTCCGAGGAGGTGTTTCACTGAACAATCAATGGTTACAAGGTTTAGGGCTACAGTAGAGTTATCCTTTTTCTTTTTCTTTCTCCTTTCCCCCCCCCCCCCTCACTATCAGGATCTCTCCTTCCTTATATAGTGCCCTTCCCTACCATCTTCATCGTCCACTTGTTCTTCATCTGTGTATCTACTTGAGTATATGTCACATCATGGGTATGCTTTAGTTATTTGGGAATGACGGTAGCTGAGGGTGCACTGTTCAGAGGTCTTCTCCACATAAATGCGGCCAGAAAAGCTGTTGTAGTGCATTAAATACGGTGGTAGCAGCCTTTTTATTAGATATTTCTTCATTCTTATCGTTCCCATCCTTCGTTCTGAGCTTATCCTGATCTGATGAAGTCCTCGGACAGCCACTGGTTTTTCTCGTACTCAAATGGCTTGGGACTTCCTGCTGAAGTGATACGTCGTCCTCGGACAAGTATTACTCTCCTCGGACAGGAAATGCCTTCCTCGGATAACGATGATCTTTCATGAAGGTCCCATTCCTAGCTATGCCTCACCCTTTTTCTCTCTCTCTCTCTCTTCGGATGCAAGACAGCCGTTTCATGGGCCCTTGGTTCATAATATTGGGCTTTAATAATGTTGGGCCTGGACTCTTCTCCCTCACATCAGCCCCTCAAAATTTTATTTCTTTCCCACGCAAGCGGGAAGGAAAAATAATTTTGACTAGATAGGCGGGAACAACAGAAAAATAAAATAGAGAAAATAAATAAAAATGAAAGCCAAATGACATAAGTACCCCTGCTTATACGCGCGAGCTTATGGAGACGCGCGCCTCATCATTGCTGCTGTAGATCTTCCATTTCCAAGGCGTTACATCAATTACTCCAGGCGGCTCTGTCTCCCGTATCCAACGGTGGATCGCGGATCAGACGGTTGGGGTTTGCCCTCGCTATTCGTGTGAGATGAATGACACCGCTCCGTTTGTCCCTACATATAAATATCCGCAGGCAGTTTATTCTTTTTACTTTACACAGAGAGCTCCTGCCTTCCAAAGCACTTCATTCCTTCTCGGACTTCCGCTTCTTTTGCTTTCTGGGTCCCTCTCAAAAGCACACTTCCAGTTAGCGAATTCGTCTTGTTTGTGATATAGTAAGTCTCATCATACCCTGAGTCCTTATTTTCTCTTCGGTCACATTTCTTTCATTATTCTCTCCATTCCCTTGTAAAAATGGGTAAATACAAGTACCTCGTAGATAGCCCGGAGTTAATTGAGGATTTCAAGAGGACCTACCATATCCCTCAGGGGGTAAATTTGAAGTATTGTCCCCCAGAGGGACTATTACTAGACCGAGCGGAGGGAGAGGTCGTAATTCCTATGATCGCCTTTCTGGAGGGAGGAATGACCATTCCAATGGGTTCCGTAACCCGAAATTATCTTATCAACCATAGGCTTTCTCCCGAGCAGTGCGCACCCAACACCTTTAAGATATTAGGGGCCATCGACGTCATAAATGAGCAGTTAGGCTTAGGGCTAACCTGGCACGACTTAGCATACATGTATGAATGTCGTAGCCAAAGGGGAGGGGGATACTATCTTAAATCTCACTCCGATGTCGTTAGGCTGTTCTCCTGCCTTCCCAAATCAAATAAGGGGATGAAAGATGACTACTTGGTTGTCTCGGGCGAATGGCACGACGGTCTGCATTGTCCGACCAGGCCAGGAGAGCCAGGTGTGCCTTCTCGGACTTAGGGTTTCTAACCATAGCTTTAGGATTTTTTCCTTCTGTAACTACTTCTTGGTTTTTATTTGTATCTGCTCTCTAATTGGTTTGCCTTGTTTGTTTTACAGATAAAACACATACTGCACCTCGACTGAGTCTCATCAACGTACAAGCCCTCAACTACCTTCTGCGCTCGGAAATCTACGTCAGCGAAGATAGGCAGTTGAGGTCTATTCCGCTGATACTCGGCTATACTCCAAAGCCAACAGACGTCCAACCAGCGGGGAACGCCATTATTCAGGGCAATTACAGATTGCAGCGTATAGACGTTGCACGGAAGGCTTTTCTTGCGCCCTACGATCTTCCACCAGTTCCACACCCTAATCCCCAGGGTGTTCTGCTGCTCATCCGACCAGTCCAACAAGTTCCTCCCGCTCAGCCGGCTGTGAGAGAACGGGTCGGATCCTCGTCCACTTCCTTGGACGAGCAAATCGATAAATTTAGATTTGAAGGCGCGAGTGAAGGAGGGGTCCACGTCATTCCTTCGGACTCCGAAGAAGAGGCGGACAGGCAATCTTTTATTCGACCCCCCGTGCTGCTAACAACAATACCAAAAGACTCCTCGGAGGAAGAGATGTCCGACTTAAGACTTCTTCTTAAGAAGAGGACAAATAAGGTGGAGATCAAAGAGACAGGGACTTCTCGTCCCCCTGCCACTGTGCCACCACCTCCTCCTGTTGTGCAGGTTCCTGATCCGGCTTTTAAACCCCTTCCGGATCTAAAAAAGAAGAGGCCAATGGAACCCGAGGACAAAGAAAAGGGGCTGCCACCCAAGACTAAATAGCAAAAGGTGGCCAAAGACTCTCGTCAAAAGAGAGGCTCCTCAGTGGAAAGCCGAGAGGAACCCAATCAGGCCGAGGTCCGCCGAGGACAACGGATATGGTCCCCTCGGCTAGAGCTTGACGGTGCTCCGTTCCCCTAGGAGACCTCGGTCAGAAACTATGACGGTGGTCGGGCAGCACTGATAGCTGAGGCATTGGAGCAGCCTCTTCTTCTGCCAAAAGACATGGACTCATACAGGCGTTTTAGCCAGTATGAACTCTTCATGTCTCTGAAAAGGGACTTGGCCATGGTAAGTATATCCATCTTGCTTCTCCATTGTAGTGTTGGCTTTTATGTTTGTATACTAACACTGTAACTTGGTTCAGATCACTCAGCAGGTGTTTGTGGCCGAAGAGTAGGGCCGCAAGGCCAGTGTGCAGGCCCAGGCTGAGGCCCAAGCCAGAGCTGAAGTCGAGAGAGTTATGGACAATTTAAAAGAAGAGACATCAAAGCTCTCGGATCAGCTCAAAGCAGTAGCCTAGGAAAGGGACAGCCTGGATGCTGGCTTAAAGAATGCAGAGTCCCAGGCCGAGTCTCAGCGTAAGCTGCTGAATGAAGCCCAGAAAAAGTTGGCCGCAGAAAGAGAGGCTATCAAAGGGCTTCGTGCCGAGCTGCAAAAGGCCAAGGCAGCTGCCGAGGATGCTCAGAAGGACGCCCAGCTGGCTAAGGAGGCCATGGAAACTGAAAAGAAGGCGTCCTATCAACTGGCAGTGGAGGTGACAGAAAAAGATCTTACTGAGCAGTTTGCCTCGGTCGCCCGGGACTACTGCGATCTGACATGGAGCAAGGCGTTAGATGCTGCTGGAGTTCCTCTGGACTCAGATCTTCGACGGCCAGAAAACATCTTCTACGGCGAAGATATCCGGCAGTACTCCGATGATGATGCTCCTCCTGCACCTCTTCCTGAGGCTCCTGAGCAACCTCTTGCTGAGCCGAACCCTCTAGTTATTCTTGAGCCTAACCAGGGTCTTCCACTGCCAAGTGGCCAGGTCTCACCTGCTGAGCCCCCTCATGAGAAGGGTGGATCTTTAGAAGGGGAACATCCACCCTCGGGTCCTTCTCAGGGAGTCCCAACATAGACTTAGGATTTTTTCTGTTCCCCTTTTTTTTTGTTTTATGTTGAGAACATTGTAAACCAATCCTTATCAATGAAGTAATTCTTGTTCAAACAATAGTACTTGCAATTTAATATTATCCTTTTGTGTTACAAATGGTTTTACTTGGCAATTACAGTTATGGTTTACTTTCCTTTGCAAATAACTTGTACAATTAATATTGTGTATGAAAGGTAGCATCAACCACTTGACCAATTAAGGCTAACTGATCTAAACACCAAGGGACTAATTAAACACTTAGGGAATAAATAAAGAGTGTTAATTAATCCGAGATCATCTGGTCCAAGGACTATAGGCCTGATCAGATTTAAGTTTAAGTGCTTCGAGAACGAATAAAGAGTGTTAACTAATCCGAGATCATCTGGTCCGAGGACTACAGGCATGATCAGATTTAAGTTTAAACACTTAGAGAACAAATAAAGAGTGTTAACTAATCCGAGATCATCTGGTCCGAGGACTACAAGCATGATCAGATTTAAGTTTAAACACTTAGAGAACAAATACAGAGTGTTAACTAATCCGAGATCATCTGGTCCGAGGACTACAGGCATGATCAGATTTAAGTTTAAACACTTAGAGAACAAATAAAGAGTGTTAACTAATCCGAGATCATCTGGTCCGAGGACTACAGGCATGATCAGATTTAAGTTTAAACACTTAGAGAACAAATAAAGAGTGTTAACTAATCCGAGATCATCTGGTCCGAGGACTACAGGCATGATCAGATTTAAGTTTAAACACTTAGAGAACAAATAAAGAGTGTTAACTAATCCGAGATCATCTGGTCCGAGGACTACAGGCATAATCAGATTTAAGTTTAAACACTTAGAGAACAAATAAAGAGTGTTATTATAGATAAACAGGAAAACAACTCGATTAATAATAATACCTCTTGAGGTTATTTACATTCCAAGGACGGGGTATTACATGACTGTCCAAGTCTTCCAGAAAATATGCTCCAATACCTGCACATGACGTAATGCGATATGGGCCTTCCCAATTTGGTCCTAATTTTCCCCAGGCTGGGTTTTTTGTATTGCCGACAACTTTTCTGAGCACCAAGTCGCCGGGTTCTAAGGGTCTCGGTTTGACCTTGGCGTCATAGCCCTGTCTGAGCTTTTGTTGGTAGTGAGCCAGCCGAACCATAGCGTTCTCTCTCCGTTCTTCGATGAGATCCAACCCAGCTTCCAAGAGTTTATTGTTGTTGTCTAAGCAAAAGGAGCTGGTTTTCATAGTTGGAAAATTGGCTTCCAAAGGGATTACAGCTTCGGACCCATAAGTCATCGAGAAAGGAGTCTCTCCAGTAGACCTGCGAGGGGTAGTTCTGTAAGCCCAAAGCACATGTGGCAATTCTTCGACCCATCTTCCCTTTGCGTCGTCCAACCTCTTCTTTAAGCCGTTAACTATAACCTTATTGACTGCTTCAGCTTGGCCATTACCCTGAGGGTAGGAGGGAGTAGAATATCTGTTCGTGATCCCCAGTTCGCTACAGTAATTCTGAAAAGAGATACTGTCGAACTGCAAACCATTATCCGAAATAAGGGTATTTGGAACTCCAAAGCGAGTTACTATGCTTTTCCATACGAATTTTTGTACATCCACATCTCGGATATTAGCAAGAGGTTCTGCCTCGACCCATTTCGTAAAATAATCGGTTCCGACCAGGAGATACTTTCTATTCCCTGCTGCTTTAGGGAATGGGCCCACGATGTCCAAGCCCCATTGGGCAAACGGCCATGAACTGGACAATGGGTTAAGGGTTCCTCCCGGCTGATGTATGTTTGGTGCGAATCTCTGACATTGATCACATTTCTTCGCGTAGTTCCGAGCTTCTTCTTGCATGCTCGGCCACCAATATCCTTGGGTAAGAGCCCGATGTGCTAATGATCTGCCTCCAGTGTGACTTCCACAAATTCCTTCATGTAATTCTTCTAGTAGTGCCTCAGTGGCTTCCGGATGGACACACAACAAATATGGCCCTGAATAAGAACGTTTATATAATTTTTGGTCTTCGGATAACCAGAACCTAGCGGCCCTCCTTCGGATCTTGTCAGCCTCCTTCCGTTCTTCTGGCAGGACATCACCTTTTAAAAATTCAATTAGGGAATCCATCCAGCATGGACTTTTTCGAATCTGGTATACTTGAGTTGCTTCTCTTCCTGCTCTAGTGGGCTCATGAAGATCCTCCACGAACTCTCGGCAAATCTTGATCCGAAGAGGTGGCTAATGTGGCCAAAGAATCGGCGTGTGCATTGCCACATCTGGGAACATGCATGAGACTAAAAGACATAAATTCCTCTTCCAATCGTTTGACTTTGCTCAAATAGCCTTGCATCCTTTCGTCTTTGGCTTCGAATTCTCCTTGAACCTGGCCCACAACCAATTTTGAGTCCGAGAACACCTTAACGGCTTTTCCTCCCATCCTTCGGACCATGACCATTCCCATCAATAGGGCTTCATACTCAGCCTCATTATTTGTGGCGTTAAAATCTAGCCTTAGTGACTTCTCGATGATGATCCCCTCCGGGGATGTCATGACCAACCCTATTCCAGAGCCTTTCCGATTTGCAGCGCCATCTACGTACAACTCCCAATGAGCAGGATCCTGCTGAGAAACCAAACCAACCAATTTTTCATCCATGCTCGGCCTTACCTTTACATCTTCCAAACTGGGCTCTGTGAATTCGGCCACCAAATCTGCAAGTACCTGGCCTTTAACTGATGTGCGAGGCATGTATTTGATATCGAAAGCCCCTAGAATGGTGCCCCATTTCGCTATCCTCCCCGTATAGTCCGCGCTTCGAAGTACTGTTTTGAGTGGAAGCTGGGTGAGCACCACGACAGTATGGGCTTGGAAGTATTGAGGCAATTTCCGTGTTCCGAGCACCACGGCCAGGATGGCTTTTTCCAGTGGCAAATACCTGACCTCTGCTTCGTGCAATGATTTGCTTACACAATAGACCGGCCTCTGTACCCCCTGATCCACTCTTATCAACACTAAACTTACAGCGTGTGGGACCACTGCGATGTATGCAAATAAAACCTCATCGGGTTCAGGACTGGACATAATCGGTGGCCGAGATAGATAATCCTTGAGCTGCTGGAAGGCTGAGACACATTCTTCGTTCCATTCAAAACCCTTCCATTTGTTAATTAGGGAGAAAAAGGGTTTGCATCTGTCCGCAGACCTGGATATGAACCGGTTTAACGCGGCTGTCATTCCTGTGAGCTTCTGCACATCTTTCGGATTCCGAGGAGACTGCAGATCCTGGATAGCCTTAATCTGATCAGGATTAACTTCGATTCCCCTGTGTGTAACCATGTAGCCCAAGAATTTGCCTGACCCAACTTCGAACGAGCACTTCGAAGCGTTCAAGCGCAGCTTATGCTTTCTCAGGATTTCAAAAACCACATCAAGATCCTTTAAATGGTTAGCAACAAGCTTGCTTTTAACTACCATATCATCTATATAAATCTCGGTGGTCTTGCCTAGCTGTGATTCGAACATCTTGGTCATCATACGTTGATAAGTAGAACCGGCATTTTTTAGACCGAAAGGCATTACCTTATAGTGGTAGTTGCCAATGGGAGTAACAAAAGCGGTCTTCTCCTGGTCGTCTGAAGCAAGGGGAATCTGGTGATACCCCTGAAAGGCATCCAAGAAACTCATCCGAGGATGTCCAACAGTGGCATCCACTAGCTGGTCAATCTTCGGCATAGGGAAGGGATCCTTAGGGCAGGCTTTGTTCAAGTCCATGAAGTCTACGCAGACCCGCCACTTTCCACTTTTCTTCTTTACCACTACAGTGTTTGCTAGCCATTCGGGATAGAAAATTTCTTTAATAGCCCCAGCCTGTTTGAGCTTTCCTACCTCCTCTCTAACTGCTTCAACGTGCTCTCTGGACAGTCGCCGAAGAGGTTGCTTCTTTGGGATGCTTAAAGGATTGACCTTCAAATGATGACAAATAAATTCTGGATCTACCCCCGGTGCTTCATAGGCGCTCCATGCAAAAACATCAATATTTCTTTTGAGGAAGTCAATTAACTCTTCCTTTTCTGACTGAGGTATCAGTGCCCCAATTTGAAAATATTTTTCCGGATCGGATTCGACCATGACCCGTGTTAAGTCCTTACATTTTACATCCTCGCCATGCCCATCGGCAGGTGTCATCCGCTCCTTTAACTGCTATGGGTCTTTGATTACCCCTCCTAAAGATTTATCTTCGGATCCGTGCCGTATCGCCGCTACTAGACACTGCCTAGCCGAGGATTGATCCCCACGGATTTCACAGACTCGTCCTTCGGAAGGATATTTGATTTTTTGATGTAGAGTGGAAGAAACAGCCCCCAGTGTATGCAACCAGGGCCTAGCGACAATTGCCGTATAGGGGGAATATACGTCTACTACCACGAAATCAACCTCGACAATTTCCGTGCCAGCTTGCACAGGCAGTCGGATCTGTCCCTTCAGAGTGACCATTCTCCCTTCGAAGCTGATTATAGAGGAGCAATATGGAGCTAGGTCACTGGGTGCAAGATTTAATCCCCTGAAAAGGTCAAGGTACATAATTTCTACCGCGCTGCCTTGGTCTACCATAACTCTCTTCACATCATACCCCCCAATCATGAGGGTGACAACCAATGCGTCCTCATGCGGTTGAATAGTCCCCGCCTTATCCTCGTCCGAAAAACATAGCATAGGGGATATCGTATTCCCAGGGGTCCTCGGATTCCTGTCAGCCTCTTCTACCGGCGACCGAGTCACAGACATAACCTTTGACGGACGGGACCCGGTCCTTCCCGGGGCTGCAAAAATGACATTAATAATTCCTAGAGGGGGTTTTGTAGAGTCCCCCCTTTCGGAATCCGAGACCGGTTGTCCTCTCCCACTAGAGCGATGCAAAAGGTGCTTCAGTCTGCCCTCGGCGACCAGCTGGTCCAGATGGTCCCACAGACTTCTGCAATCTTCAGTCGTATGCCCATGATCCTGGTGATATTAGCAATAGACATTGTGATTGTGTCTCTCCGGATTCCCCATCATTTTGTTCGGCCATCTGAAGAATGGTTCGTTTTTTATCTTATCCAGAACTTGATGAACAGGCTCTTTAAACACAGTATTAACTGTTTGGGCATTTATTGAACTTGAGTGCCCAACGAAATCTCTCCTCGGCTTACTGTTGTTGTAGCGGTCCGACTTAAAGTCTCTCCTTTCCTGGGTGGTGGCCTTGTCTTTACCCTTCTCTTGTTGCCTATCTTCTTCTACCCTTTTATACTTCTCGATGCGATCCATAAGCTGGCGCATACTGTCAACGGGCTTGCCGGACAAAGAGGTTCTCAAACCATGATCAGTGGGGAGACCTAACTTGAACGTTTCCAAAGCCATGGCATCAAAGTTGCCCTCCATTTCATTAAACATCTCCCAGTATCTGTCCGAGTACGCCTTCAGTGTCTCCCCCTCACGCATGCTCAAGGATAGAAGGGAGGATAAGGGCCTGGGAACTCTTCGGCAGGTGACGAATCGTGATCCGAAAGCTTGGGTAAGCTCTTGGTAGGAGTCAATGGAATCAGCCCGCAAATTATCAAACCATCTCATGGCCACAGGACCCAAACTTGAGGGGAATACCTTGCACATCAGTGCCTCATCCCTGGCGTAAACAGCCATTCTTTGATTAAAATGGCTGACGTGCTCCACAGGATCTGTCCTGCCATTATAGATAATAAAGGTTGGTTAATTGAAACGTCGAGGTAGCTCCGCTCTTTCGATCCTTCGCGTAAAAGGTGACCTAGAAATTTGATTCAGGGCTTTACTCATGGCATCGTTACCTATCCCTCCATATGGTAGTTCTCGTGGTCGCTTCTCACGAGGGTGTTCGGCTTCATACGAAAAGGTTTCGCTGATTGGGGTTTGAGAGTTCTGCTGATAAGTAATGTCTTGTTCATCATCCAGGTTATCATCAGGATGCGGTGCAGCACGTTTCCTCTTTTCCATCCGTAATTCCTTCTTCAACCTTTCAATCTCTATCTGCATGCTGTTTTTCTCTGCATGGGAAACATGACTTCCACCCCGAGGATGGGATCGTTCAGTGTGTGTAGTATGTACGCTACCTTCTCGATCCTGCCTACGCTCCAGGTTAAGAAAAGGATCAACATGTTGGGAGGCCCCAGATTCTGCTGGTTGTTGCGCTTGATCAGCCATTACCGTTCACTGCTATTCTTCCCCAATCGTTTAAGCTCTTCCCACAGACGGCGCCAATTGTAAGGAACGGATTTGGAACCTAAGCCCACAAGTCTGGACCAAAGGCCCAACGGACCTTGCACAATAAATTTGTAGAGAATGGGTGAAAGAGCTGGACTAGGTCTGATATAAATAATGACAGACAGGATTACATTAAACAGAAAAGGGACATAAAATAACACCAAGGAAAAAACTCTTTTAACTGTGTCCGAGGAGGTGTTTCACTGAACAATCAATGGTTACAAGGTTTAGGGCTACAGTAGAGTTATCCTTTTTCTTTTTCTTTCTCCTTTTTTCCCCCTCTCACTATCAGGATATCTCCTTCCTTATATAGTGCCCTTCCCTACCATCTTCATCGTCCACTTGTTCTTCATCTGTGTATCTACTTGAGTATATGTCACATCATGGGTATGCTTTAGTTATTTGGGAATGACGGTAGCTGAGGGTGCACTGTTCAGAGGTCTTCTCCACATAAATGCGGCCAGAAAAGCTGTTGTAGTGCATTAAATACGGTGGTAGCAGCCTTTTTATTAGATATTTCTTCATTCTTATCGTTCCCATCCTTCGTTCTGAGCTTATCCTGATCTGATGAAGTCCTCGGACAGCCACTGGTTTTTCTCGTACTCAAATGGCTTGGGACTTCCTACTGAAGTGATACGTCGTCCTCGGACAAGTATTACTCTCCTCGGACAGGAAATGCCTTCCTCGGATAGCGATGATCTTTCATGAAGGTCCCATTCCTAGCTATGCCTCACCCTTTTTCTCTCTCTCTCTCTCTCTTCGGATGCAAGACAGCCGTTTCATGGGCCCTTGGTTCATAATATTGGGCTTTAATAATGTTGGGCCTGGACTCTTCTCCCCCACAAAAATATTTACAAAAGATTTTTTTTTTTGAAAATTTTTCTTCTTTGCCTTAAAAAAAAAAAAAAAAAAAATCATTTCTTAAAAAATTTACAAAAGATTTTTTTAAAAAAAAATTCTTTTCCTTTTCTTTGCAAAACATTTCTTTTCTTGAATTCTTTTTCTTCACAAAAGATTTTTTTTTTTTTTTTTGAAGATTCCACTTCTAAAAAAAATATTTAAAAAAGATTATTTTTTAGAAAATTTTTCTTCTTTGCAAAAGAAAACTTTGAAGTAGCCTTTTAGCTAGAACATATTTTGGCCCTCCTCTCAAAACTTATGAATCTCTCATCATTTTGGGCCTTGGCATACAACAAGCAAGCCCAAGATTAGGGAAGTTTATTTGACTCTGTAGAATGTTGGATGCTAAGTCCATAGCACATTTGTTACCCTAGGCCCAAAGTTCTCCCTTTCAAGAGGCCTTTTGATTTGGGCTTATGATAGCAACTAAGCTATGGTCTTATGAACCTTTCAAGTTAAGACATACCTTTGGACTTTGAGATAAGTCTCTAATATGTGAGGACTTCTATTCTTTTTGTCCCAATATCTTAGGGTATGCCAAAACTTTTGGGTCATCCTCCAATTCTTTACATCTTTTATTTGTCCTTTAGAATTAGGTGATCACAAGATATTTGGTTGAAAAAAAACAAGAGGTACATAAAAGGTACCCTCTTATTGATAGGATCTAGGATCTCTCTAAGTGTAGGTAGGCTCCCTTAGGCTAAAGGGATAGATAAGTAGGTCACTCACAACTTGGTGGGCTATGATTCCAACCCCCCATAGTGGACTAGTAGCGAACCTTTAACGTACTCAAAGCCCATTATAGGCGATGGCACCAATTGTGAGTTGGTGGGATGAACTTCGGAAGATTTTGGCCCAACTAGAACCTTCCATCTTCCCATTCATCACCAACCGAGGTTAAAGGACAAAAGAACCATGAAGTGTGTGCGAACAAGTATTGAAATAGCTTTTATTAAGGTTAAGATATATGACACATAGGAATTAAACTCATTCTTCCCCAGCAGAGTCGTCACTGTGGACACAATGGAAAGTGTTGGAGTGGCCACCTAGTTATATGGTCTAGGAACCATGAATATAGCGTCCTTTTGAGGAATGACCGTTGATCTTACTACTAGTGTATGGGTTCAAAGTTTAGGTACGTTCTTGGGACAGTTTTAGGCACCCAAGACCGTCTAACCCTAAGGTTGGCCTCCCATCATTGTGTCTTATATCTTAACATTATTAAAAACATGTTCAATACTTGTATTCTAACTCACACACACACTAGCATACATCTAAGCATACAACATGACATCATTCATCCCAAACCCTAACTATACATCTAATCATGCTCATCAAACAAACCTAACATACATGTCATTGAAATCACCTTATCACAAACCCTAGCATACATCTATCATGGCATCTAACATCCATCATATCATACATCTTATCCAAAGCAGCAACATGTAAACATCAAAAGATCACATTGAAAACATAAAGATCATTAAGAACGCGTTGTTTGACCAAACCCATTCATGGTCATCATCAAACCATGTTATCAAATAATATGCATGTACATGTGAATGCATGACTTACCTTTACTTACCCCATTGCACCACAGCACCTATGGCATCAATGAATGGACATGTGAATAAATGGCATGACGTTTAAAATAAGGAACAAAAAGATAAACCTTAATCTAGCATACAATGACAAACAAATGAACAAAAAAAAAAAAAAAACTCAAAAGCATATAAGAAGGTTAAAATAGAGGCATATTATGTGAAACAAACAAAGCAAAAGAAACAGAAAAATCAAAATTAGGGTTTCTGGGCACGAGTATGCATGCGCATACATAGGCCTGTGTATGCAGGCTAGTTGTATGCGTAAGCACACTTTGAGCTTGTGTGCGCATACAAAAGTATGCATACACAGATACGCCTGAACCCTAACCCGAAAAATAGAAAAACAAAGCAAGACTTGAAAGCTTAAATCTAACAACCTAACATGATTAAGAAATATAAAGAAAGCATAAAACTAACCTAAACAAACATATATAAATATAAACTAAGCAAAAAAACAGATTAAAACAAAGATTAAAGGCAAAAGAAAAAAAAAAAAAAAAAAAAAGGGTTTAAGGGATACCTTAAATGAAAAGCTCTTCAAGCTTTATTTTTTACTATTCCTCTCAATCAATCTATTCACAAATCAATAAAAACGAGATTAGTAATCTTAAACTCAAAGGATCAAGGGCAGAAAATGCCCCAATCAAATATAATTTACTTAGGGATGTTTTGTGAAAAACTCCCTTTTTGATTCACTATTTTAAGTGAATCTTAGGTTTTCTCTTAGGATTTTCTGTGTTTTGAAAATGTACCATATAAGACTTTATATAGTTGAAAAATAGGGGTTTGGAATGGCTCTTAAACGATGTGAGATTCATTCTAAACATCAGTCTTTAATGCAGAAAACTTGCATTTTTTATGTCTCTAAAACCTTAGCTACGTACACAGACTTGTGCCTGCGTACACGGCATGTGGCTTGCATACATAGGTTTGTGCCTACGCATGCAAACCGTGGGTTTTCTTTGACCTTTATTTTTCAAAAATAAATTTTTGCTCATTAAAAGGTATATTTTTCATTTTAAAACATCTCAAGTCAATTTAATATTTGATTGAGCTCTAAACCAAACTTAGGCCTTGGAATTTGGACATCGTTAGGGAATAAGGGCCCGAGTCAGAAGGGGTACAAAATGCAGTGTCTACAGTAGGTAGTCATGATGTGTTCAAACATATGTATGTATGTAGATATGCACATATTTCCTTACTAATTTTATTGTGTTTCGGTATTAATCTCAGAGGGCTTTCTGCACTTATGCCCACCATGTAAGGTTGGCAACATGAATGTATGTAGCCACATCATATGTTTGCCCCTTTAGATGGGAGATAAGAGTATTGGGAAGGGAAAGGCACCCTATTACTTCCTTTTTCCTCAAGATTGAAATGAATCAGAAATTTGATAGGAAGAATGCTTAAAATAACCCTTGATTGTATTTTTCAACCTCCTTCCTCCCCATCCTTTTTTTTTTTTTTTTTTAAGTAAAGGAGCTCTCCTTTCATTTACTTGTATGGATTAGATAGTGAACAAAGAAAATCAGAAAAGATTGAGAAACAATAGACTGCAGGTCTTCTGCAACATGCTTGATCACTAGGTTGCATTTTTGTTCTAGGTTTTTTAGACGAAGCACTATAGGAACCAGAGGTTGGATGACCTGGAGTTCATGCTTGGTGATTTTAAGGAGATTCATGTTATTGATTCCAAAACAAAATCAACTACTAGAGCTAAAATTTTGGTGAGGATATTTGTTTGTGAATATTAGTTTTAAAATTGCAATGATTATTCTTCTTATGCTTCTTGTGTATATGGAAGGCTATTTGCTTCTTTACCTCTAGGGCTTTGATTTTTTTTTCCCCCTTTCTTTTTGTTTTGGCTACCTTTTGATCTTGATGAATCACTTTGCTTAAGCATTTTAGTTGTAGGACCATGTTTCCAAAAAGAAAAATGGTGATGCTTTAGGTTATTGGTGAAAATTTTAGGTTCTTCCACCCTCCCCTCTCACACTCTCCCAAAAAAAAAATCCCTGAAAAGAAAGTAAAGATTTCTAATGATAGAGATTTATGTAATAGCCATCACTTGAGGCTACTTCACAAGATTTCTAATCATAGAGATTTTTGTAATTTACTTTCCATTTAGTAATTGAATGTTTTATATCAAAGATAGGGATATATGAGATTGGAATCCTAATATGCAACATTCATTCAGAAATAAATTACAATAAGTTTTCATATTAAACTATAATGAAATGATGATTGTAATAAATAAATAAATTTTAAATAATAATTCATACTCAATAGCTTTCCTTTGTATCGAACAGGTTAGTAACTAGTATATTCAAGCATTGAGTTTCAAAGTTGCATAATAAACACGAGTGTCCAAGGTGATTGCACTAGAGAGAGGAGGCTACCAAATTTGGGTTAGTCTTCTCATTGTATGCTCTGTTCCTGCCATTCCATACAACGTCCATGATTATTTCATGTAAAATGGTTCTGAGAGTCTCCTAAGAGGCAATTGAATCTTTCATGAATTTTCTTACTCTTCCGCAGATTTTTCCAAAAGTTACAAGGAATAATATTGATATGTACAAAGTACCCTTGAGTCAACGCATTCCCTCCTTGCATAACATACTCCGGTATGGTGTTTGTTACAGGTTAAATTACAACTCTTCTTCCGGTCAATATTAGCGGTTCAGACGTCTCTATACACATTTTATTTTCATTTTTCTAATTCAATTCAAATTAACGGACAAATTAAAGGCATAACCTTATGAAGAGCATAGAGATTTTAAGGGGTTAGTTCAACTATGATGTAGCACAGAAGAGAAGCTCAGAGAGGCCAATGAAGAGGTAATTGCATTTTTTGTGATTGTTGCTGAGCAAGACATGAGACTTTGGGTTTTGACTATTTGTTGAATTGTTGCTTGGATTATGGCCGACAAATATCTTGTTAAACTGCAATCTCCTAATTTTAACAAATTGGAGAGAGAGAGAGAGAGCTGCATAAGATTGCTGGGTGTTTGGATCCAACCACGGATATTTAAAATCTTCTCAGTTAATTAAAGGTCGTTCAGCCACCCAAAGGAGCAACAAAAACATTTTTCTATATGCGCCAAGAGATATAGTACAACAAAAAAGCCAGGCAAACATTTTTTGTGCTCAGGCAGCTAGGCATACTAGTTATTGACATCAATCTTCATTAGAAACGGAAAGCTTTTAAATTACAACACCAACATTTTTCTGTAGGAATTTGCCATGTGCCTATTGCATATTCGGGTGGTACAACAAACAAGCTAGGCAGATGATATATGGAGAACTTTGCAGAGGTTAACACTTAACATGACGTCATGACAGGGATTTGGCTGCAAATTTCTGCTAAATCTCAGGTTTGGATGTAGCTTGCATTACATGCTCAACCAATCATATTCCCTCCTTACCGTAGTGGTGCTGGAGAGCAAATCCATACTACCAAAAGCTAAGTTGAACTTGGAATTCTAAGCTGACAATTGAGTTTTAGCGAGAAGAGTCAAGAAAGAAATGTTATAAGCAGTTGGATCACACTTTTTTTGTGATCTGCAGGTGATATCCGGACATCAGACTTCGTTGATGAAGCAATCTCAGGTTTATCTGTAGTCCACTCACTCTACCTTGACATCTTTTATCAGGACATCTTCCTATTTTTGAGCTTTATAAAGATGAGGCACAGATTTAGAGCCCATGACATTTTTTCCTTCCCATGGAGGCCTCTGAGTTAGCGTTGCCTCCTGTACAAGCTGCTAGAGATCAACCAGAGGACCATAATCCCATCATATGATATGTGGAACACAAAGAACTACATGTATGTTCAAGTGTGCTAATGCACCTTAAAAAAAAAAAAAAAAAAAAAAAGGATATCGGTGGAAATTAACCTTAACGTGATTCGTGCATCTTCGTGCAATGTGACCTCCCTCTCCACAGCGATAGCACAATACCAGGGATTTTGAGCCACTATTTTCTCCACAGGACTTTGTACATTCCTTAATGGATGAACCCTTATAAAATTGGTGAACTTGCTCTATTGACAAGAAATGTGCTGTGACATATAAAATAATCTATCATAGAACAATAGATAACAGGACTTACAGGTCCCAGATGGCCAGTTTGGCCACAGCTGTAACAAGAAACATGTCTTGGACTCAAATCCAGAAAGTCAACACAGCAGAGATGACCAAAATTCTTGCACACATAACATTGTATTTCCTGCCATGAGAAAAGAATAATAGCTAAAAAGCAAGATTCAAGACAGAATCGGTATAAATAAACCTTCCCAGTACATCAGAATAACTAATAAACAATAAGAGAAAATGATGGGTGTAAAGAAAAAGGCACATATGAAGTAGCATTCAGATTCCATACACACCTTGAGATCGTCAGGGGAATACTCACTCCAACATGAAAACATATTATGCCCTTTACTCCCACATCTTAGGCAAATATTAGAACTTGGATCTTGGTGCCTCACTGGACAATCTATTGCAGAGGGCCCTCTTACTTTGTAAACAAAGCAATCCTGACCCTAATGGGAAATCAGGGATGCACTTTATTAATTAGTAAAAAAAATCCGGACCATTAAAATAAGATTGAGGAAGAAAATTATAATACAACCAAGATTCCTAAAGGAATGTGTTGACAAAATGATGCTAATCTGCTGAAACTGTACAGTTAGCATATTCTATAATGGATTTTTATCTCCATTTTTCAGAAAGCAATTAGTGGATTTCCAAAGTGACTTCAACAATTTTATAGATCAAGGCCCAGAGCAGATACATGGTCAAACACCAGATATTATGAAAGCGGTAATCCCCTATAGCTATTGCTATATCAAGCCTAAAATTTAGGATGGAAGATGTTGATGCTTCTTGAAATTTGAGTTTTCTCTTTTAACTGATCCAGAACTATATAATCATCATAACACAACATAATTAGCTTCTCCCATAAAAAATAAAAATAAAAACATGTTTAGCTACTGGAGTAATAACATAAGCTATTTGATGTCTACTTTGAAACATTTGCCATGATTCACCACCTCTATAAAGGATCTTAAAAATGTCAGCAGTCAAATTATAGATTTCATCAGATTTCATCAGATTTTACAATCATACTACACAATGGCAATACAATTTATTTCTTTATTGATAGGGAAGCAAGGCCCACGAATTGGCCTAGAGAGTATTTTACAAAAGAATTGCTGAAATGACCAACTTGTCCTGATTCTTTACAAGAGGGAACACTTTGCTACTGACAGGTAAAGAAAAGAAAGTGGGCTTTCAGGCAGGTAAGAGATATCCGAGGATCTAGTGGAGATGAACTCCGAGTCTCTCTCTAATCTCTTCTTTCTTTAGTTACAGAAGCCCTCCTCAAGTTTCTTAGAAGGGTATTACAGGGACCTCTTCCGCCCTTATTCCTGAAGGGGGGGGGGGGGGGGGGTGAGTTCTGATCAAATATCCACCTCTTGCTGTCAGGTTGAAGTGATGTGTTAGGAGTTAACCCTACTACCCCTACTGTTCAGGAGTGATAATTTCACATTTAATGCGAAGTGGATGTCAGTAGGTAGGGGAATTTAATGCAGAGGCAACAGTTAGCTACTTGAGGAAGATAGCCGAGGTCAAGGGAAATGTTCTAGATAGCTGAGGAGACTTATTCAGTTGGGAGTGGCTCCTTTCCTAAGTTAAATTGCGGGGTTAGCTTCTCAGCTTTTAATGAAGTTGGGCTTGTTTGTAAGTCAGTAGGCCCTCCCCCATCTCAGGGCAGAAGCAGACCATGTGAGCCTCCCTTGACGGAGATGGGTTAACCCCCTCCAGCTCTCTAACATGTTAACCTATTAAGAAGTTTTTTTTTTTTTTTTTTTTTTTTTTTCAAAATAAAACTTCTACTCTAGCCTAATTTGAGTGTATGTGTGCGAAACTCTCTCTTGGAAACTAGAACCTTGGCCCTTGCCCCTCATACCCCACAAGCACTTATAATTGTGGAGTGACCATCGCGCCAAGGGTGCACGTTGGTGTTAAGAAGGTTATTTAAACTATACATCACCTGTTTGAAAGAGTAAATGTTACCCGTATGTCAATTTTTACTTTAAAAAACAAACAAACGTTACCTTTTTGCAATATTTCCAACTATGCCCATAACCTGCACAAATAAAGCATGGCCTCTTTTGCCTTTCCCCTTTACAATTTCCTCTTGTATGAAATTCTTCTCCATATGGAGGATCAAAATATCGGGCTCTCCGCTAGAAAAATAATATAATTGGGTGAAAATCTGAGCTATAGTTACAAATAAAACTTTCCAATTTGAAATTAAGTATTGACATCTCAACTCACAATAAGATTTCGTGGCACAACCTTGTAATTTTTCTCAACCAATTCCTTTTCCAATAACAATGAACTTTCTAGACCTTCACTTGTGACAGATTGCTTTTCTTCCTGCACCATCTCAACCTAAAATGAAAATATATAAATAATTAATTAAAGGTGTAACAGATCATTCTAAAATACTGCAGGGTAAACTACATTATTTCCATTCAAAATTGAGGCATAAAATAACTTCACATTACTAGCTCAAAGTTTGATGAAAAGAGCTTAGTAAGCACCCAGTCTAAGAAAATGGCGCATTAGAGTAATATGAACTTGGAAATTCTGAAAATATGTTTTGGCAATAGCTGCCATTAAAAATTTGTATAAGTTCCACAAGAGTCAATAACGAAATCGAAAATTGGGGTTGGGGGCGGGAAGCTCTCAAATTATTTAAAGATAATTCAAAAAAATCTCCTGTTTATTACAAATGGAGGAAGTGCCGTTTAAGCCCAAGTTCATTGACAAAGATTGTTCAATTAGTTCTATCTTTGTAATAAATGTTTACTCAGCCTTTTTGTTTTAAATTCCCACCTGCTATCATTTGAATAAAATTTGTTACAGGAATTCCAATATGGACAAATTGCACCATGGCCAACAAAATACAAGAAATTTATAGCCAAGAAAGAAGTGTTTATTTATACATCTATTCAAGATAGGGCTAAGTGCTACTTGTATTGGTAATTAACAGGGGTTCTTTGGGGCACGATATTTTTAGTGACCTGAATTAATTCAGAAGTCTTTGTCGTTTCCACAACTTTAACTATGTCTGCCTGCCACACTTCCTTTGTAACATCAACCTGTCACAAGGTGAATACTAAAGCAGTGATAATTCCACAGTTAATAGGTTATCTAACATTACCATAAGTACGTCAGTGTCAACACGACACCACGCATTGCATGTAGATACTAATGACAAGCAATAAAGTTCCAACTTCCTTTTCCACGAAATAGAAACCCAGTTTATTTTCTTTCCACTGGTTGAGGTATCAATCTCATTCATCAGAAAAAAAGAAGTATCTCAGTCTCAGAATTGCAAAAGTTGAAATATAATACAAATTAGTAAAACTTGTAAAAATTTTACAAACAAAACAAATGTTTATATTCATTATCCTTGACACACTAATATTCATGCAAGAATGCCATCCAATTGAACAACATATGATTCACAACTACATATTGCATAAAGCTGCTAAGAGCATAGTATTAGCCCTTACTACACCTCACTAGCATAACAGATCCTACAAGTATTGTCAATCACAAGCCAAAACACTCTTCGAATACAAACAACCCTGGTGGCACCACAAAGCCCTATTAGTCTTCAGACAGTCCACTAGTGATTGTAAATAACAGCCTAGAAGCCCCCAATGCTGCCCACAAGAAACTCAATTACTACCCCAACCATGGCCTAAGGGTGGTCGAAAACTGGACTCAATGCATCCTAAATGAAGCCAATTTGCCACCGCCAGGAAAAAAACCTTGATACGCCTAAGCACAACGACTGAAAATGACCAAACCCGTGCCCTCTATCTTGAATTTTCCCAAGTGACCAAGCAAGGCACCATGCCAAGGTGCCAGCCAAGACATTCACTATTATGAAGAAACTGAGATCCTGAAAAAAATTTTTGTTTTGAGAATTAGGACTGATCAGAAATGCTTTTGATAAGAACTTTATTATTTTGTGTAGAATCATTTATTGGTGCTTCAAATAAGGTGTTTGACAACTTTTATGAGAGATAATAAAGTGCTAGTGTAAGTAACAGTTTCTTCTGGGAATATTCCTAATTCTGTTCATTTTCTTTGATAATAACAAATAGTTAGGTAAAACTATTATCTAAAGGACATTTTATCACATGTGGTAGATTTTCTCAAATTCTAGTTGAATCTCACTTCATTAAGTAAAGATTAAAAGATATGCTGTCAAAGTGATACCACATCTATAGAAGAGAAAAAAGAAATCAGTGGCTTTGGTCCACGTGAGACTTCAACCCAAGTCATGGTTTTGGCCTAAGGTAGTCCTCCTATATGGGGAGTAGTGTGATCTGTTTTCCAGGCTGAGAGATGCTTATGTTGGCACACATGCATAGTATGACAGTGTTTGGAAGCTGAAAAATGGCAGGTAGAGTTTGGAGGGTGAAAGATACCTATGTATGCATTTAGAGACTGCTTCCTTTCTTTCTTTATTTATTATTTTTTTTTTTTTTGGTAAAATACTATTTTGGTCCCTAAACTTTACAAAAAGTTCGTTTTTCGTCCCTAATCTATTGAGAAGTTTATTTTTCATCCCCAAACTATTGAAAATGTTTTACTTTCGTCCTTAAATTTTAAAAAAGTTCTTTTTTCTTTTTTTCTTTTTTTATAGGTAATAGGACTTTTATTGAAAAAAATTGAGCATCATGTTCACGATGGTGAACACTCTGAACAAGAAAAAATTACAATATAATCAAGAACTATAGGAAATAGAGACTAAAAAATTCAGATAAAGAAATACAATTCGTACACCCCCAAATACGAGCCCAACGAAACAAAGTTCCAAAGAGGAGAGATTTTAGATGATCTAATGTTCTCTCCTTATCTTCAAAAGTCCGGGTATTGCATCCCTACCAAATTAACCACATTAAACTTGTCGAAACCATATTCCAAATGGTTGAAAGATGCTTTCCAAACTAGTTTCTCCAGATAAAGAAAAAAGGGCTGACTGACCTTGGCATTACCCACTAAATCCCAAACACTACAAAAGCTTCAAACCATAAGGCGTGAGAAAATTTAAAGTGAAAAAGAAGGTGATCTACTGATTCCCCATCACAACAGCATAAACAACACCTATTAACCAGAGACTAACCTCTCTTAACAAGATTATCAATGGTGATTATCCCATCATTAGCTACTATACATAAGAAGAAAGACACCCGTGCACACCAAATACACTCCCAAGGAATTCATCGGTGTTAGGACCAAATATCAACTTATAAAAAGAGCGCACATCAAATAACTCAGATGTAGTCAATCTCCAGACCAAGTGATCATCCCCCTCACCCCTCGGCATATAGAAATATATAAGCTCAAAAAAGGAATGAACAGTGTCTGCCTCCCAATCCTGAGAACCATGACGGAAAAGTAAATTCCAACTCCTACTGCCTCCTTCTAAAGTAGATACTACCAAGTCAAAGACCCATGCTTCTTTAGATAGAGAGCAAGCAAACATGGCAAAAAAGAGTTCCTTCAAAGGAATAGGCCCACTCTATGGATCAAGTCAAAAACTAACACGGCAACCCTCCCCCACTTTATATAGAATCTGACTAAAGAACTTCTCTGTTCCTTCCTTACTACTCCTCCACATCCCACACCCATGAGAACCTCTTACCCCTTTAGTGCACCAGCCTCCTCTTGCCTCACCATATTTGGCTACTATAATCTGATGCCATAATCTGTTACTTTCTTTCCTAAAACGCAACAACCACTTCCCAAGCAAGGACTTATTAAACAACCCAATCCTCCAGATCCCCAAACCACGACTCTCAATTGGCAAAGAGACCTTATTCCAAGCAACTAAAGGATATTTAAAAACATCCTCTAAGGCCCCCCAAAGGAAATTCCACTGAATCCTTTCTATTTTAGTTGCCACAGCCTAAGGGATAGTAAACAAAGATAAAAATTAGGTGGGAAGGCTTGAGAGAGTACTTTAAAAAAAAAGTAAGCCTACCACATTTCGACAAATAAGGTCTTTTCCAACCAGATAACCTTTTCTCCATCTTTTCTATAATAAGATTCCATATCCACAAATCCTTATAATGGGCCCTGAGAGGCATGCCAAGATATCTCATAGGCAGAGTACCAACCTTGCAACAAAGGGTATGAGCCAAAGCATTCAAATTCCCAACATTACAAACAGGAACAATCTCACTCTTACCTACATTAACTTTCAAGCCCTTAATAGCTTCAAAGAAGATCAGCACCATTCAGATGTATAATAACTGCTCCCTAGAAGCATCACAAAACAAAATAGTATCGTTGGCAAAAAGAAGATGAGAGATATGCACACCCCCTTGTCTATGGGACCCCGCTTGAAAACCACAAAGAAAACCACCATTTTTCGTTCTCTTCAACTGTCTACTCAACAATTCCATAACCAATAGGAATAAAGGTGAAGAAAAAGGATCCCCTTGGCGAATACCACGAGAACTGCCAAAAAAACTAGCAAGAGACCCATTGACCAGAACTGAGAATTTAACTATAAAGATACACGCCTTAATCCATCTACTCCACCTCGCCCCAAAGCCCATCCTTTCCATAAGGTAAAATAAAGCATTCCAGTTCACATGATCATAAACCTTCTCAATGTCCAATTTAACTATAACACCTGGAGTGCCACTCTTCAACCTGTTATCTAAGTATTTATTAGCAATTAGAACCGAATCAAGAATTTGTCTTCCTCCCACAAAAGAATTACGAGAATTGGATATCCCCTCGGAGTCTATAAGCCAACACCTTAGCCAAAAGCTTATAAAGGCTACCCACAAGACTAATAGGACGAAAGTATTTAATATTGACTGCATTAGACTTCTTGGGGATCAAACATAGATAATAGCATTAAGAGATTTCTCAAAAACACATTGGCTATGAAAATCCTTGAAAAACGCCATGACATCCCCTTCAAAAACACTCTAGCATTTCTGAAAGAAAGCCATAGTAAACCCATTTGGCCCAGGGGCCTTATCACCTTTTGCCTCCTAGAGAGCCTCAATAATCTCCTCCTTCTCGAACTCCCTCTCAAACATAGACTTCTCAGTTTCGTCTAGACAAGCAAACTCTAACCCGTGAATAGTAGGCCTTTAAGATTTCCATTCCTGATATAATTTCTTAACAAAATCCACCTCCTGATCCGTAACATTTGACTCATCCTCATAAAGAACACCATCCACTTCCACTTCCCTATCTGATTGGTTCGCCTATGGAAATTGGCAATTCTATGAATGAACCGCGTGTTGTTATCACCTTCTTTAATAAAAAGAGCCTTGGACTTTTGCCTCCAAGAAATCTCTTCCAAAGAAGCCAAAAAATCTATATCAGATTTAACCACTAACCTTTTAGCCATGTCCTTTTGAGTCAACACATGCATCTCTTCTCTCATGTCAACATCTAAAAGCTCATTTAGCAAACTCTTTTTTCTAAAAGCTATGGGGTTGTTTGGTAAACTTGTTTAAACACATGTTTTTAATTTTTAAACATTACACGCATTTCCACACTTTCACCCACACGTATTTCCAAAAAAACTGAAAACTATTATTTAAAGACATGTACCAAACGGGCTCTACGTCTCTAAAAACATGCTTGTTCCAATGCTTCAATTCCCCTTCAAGGGCCTTCAACTTACAAGTTAGAACATAACTGGGAGGCCTCACGAAGTATTAACCATTCCACCAAAGCCGAACCTTATCCACAAAGCCCTCCACCTTTAGCCACATATTTTCAAATCTAAAAGGACTTTTCCCCCTTGACATGCCACCCACCTCCACTAGTAGAGGACAGTGATCCGACACCACCCTAGGGAGAGTCCTTTGAGTCACATCTAAGAAATGCTCCTCCCAATCAGCTGACATCAAAACTCTTATCAATTTTGGATATTAAGGAATATCAGAATATTGAAACCAAGTATATTCACCTCCCACCAAAGGCAAATCAACCAGCAAATGTTTTGCAATAAAATCCGAGATAAACATAGATGACTAAAAGAATTACAACCAAGTCTCTCAGCCAAGTATCTGATAACATTGAAATCACCAAACAAACACCAAGCCCCAGCCCACCGTGATCTCACAGAGTCCAATTCTACCCACATTCCATCCCTAAGGCTTTCGTTAGTCGATCCATACACCCCTGACTAGATCCATTCAAAGACATCTGACACTTCCTTTAATAAAATTGAAACTGAAAAACTTCCAACCACATAATCAACTTTCTCAAAAACCCTTCTATCCCACATCAAAATTACACCCCCAGCTGTATGCAAGGCATCTAAGACACCCCCCCCCCCCCCCCCCAAAAAAAAAATCCACAAAAGGGCTACAACAGAGATTTTGTACCAAGATAGAGCTGGTGCTATCCAATTTAGATTCTTTGAGGCATACAATATCACACTTCCACTCCCTTAAAAGATTCTTCACAACATCTCTCTTATGAGGATTATTCAATCCCCCCCACATTTCACGACAAAAATTTCAAGTTCATTGACCAACAGCCAAACTCAAACCAAAGGATGTCGAACTGCCTCTTGTACTTCTACCAGAATGCCCATCGTAATTAATTTTAGAAAACAAATTTCTTAATTCCCTCATACCTTTTCAGCTAGAATTGCTTGCCCAACGAGTAGTAACAACAGTCGCTTGCTGCTCCCAAACCATCTCAGGTTTTTGAAAAAAAAATCAATACACTGTCTCTCGCAACAAGCAATGGGGAATCTCACAAAAGTACCAAACCCTTTGATCATCCTTCTCACCCATTCTGAAGGCCCCAATTCCTCGTTCATAGAAGACCCATCTGATTCATCTTCCAAAGTGACGAGATCAAGAACACCATTTGGGTCCCACAGAGCCAAAGGTGCAATGTCCATAGAATTAAAAGCTTCCTCACCCTTATCCGAAGACAAAGAGTCATCCCAAACCAATCTAGGAATCTCAAATTCAATCAAACCACAACCCACCTCAGTTACAGTAAAAGACAACTCTGAACCCACCAAAAATTGGCTCTGAACCAAATCTGGCCCCTGGTAGTGGATTTTCTATTTGACGGTGATCTTGCCCAATTAGCATCAGTATAGGCTTCTGCCTATAGGTGACCATTAGCTTTATCCAAAAGACCACAGCCTGGATGTGCTTTAAGATACCTCACAATCCAAATAACTACCTCCCAGAGTGGAAGGCGAGGATCTTTCATATACTAGCTCAAAATACTGACTGCAAATGATATATATGGGTGAGTAATGGTGAGATAGTTTAGTTTACCAACCAGAAGACGATATCTCTCAGTATTAGATAACAGCTCCCTCTGATCTTAATACAATTTGACATTAAGATCCATAGGACTCTCCACTGGTTTAGATCCTAACAAGCCAGTTTCTTCCAAAATATCTATCACATACTTTCTTTAAGATAGATTGATGCCTTCTTTAGATTATGCTACCTCAATACCCCAAAAATAACGAAGTTTACCCAGATCTTTAGTTCGAAAGGAGTTTTGAAGGTATCTCTTCAAATCATCAATACCCTTCTAGTCATCACTAGTGATTATAATATCATCATCATATACTATCAACAAAATCTTTCCTCTTGCAAAGGCATGAGAAAACACAAAGTAATCAAAATGGCAACGTCGCAATCCAAACTTTAACACTACTTCACTAAATTTACCAAACCAAGCTCTAGGAGATTGTTTAAGACCATAGATGGCCTTATGCAACCTACGCACCTTTCCAGACTTCCCCTGAGCAACAAACCCAAGTGGTTGCTCCATATACACCTCTTCCTTTAAATCACCATTCAAGAAGGCATTTTTAACAACATTTTTAACGTCTAACTAAAATAGTGGCCAACCCAAATTACCAGCTAAGGAGATCAAAATCCTAACAGAAGAAATTTTAGCAATAGGCAAGAATGTCTCTACATAGTCAACACCATATTTTTGGTTATACCCTTTGGCAACCAAGCAAACCTTCAAACACTCAATAGAACCATTAGGCAAGTACTTCACAATATACACCCAACGACAACCAACAATAGTTTTCCTTGGAGGACAAGTAACCAAAGACCAAGTAGCATTTTTAGACAATGCAGACATTTCTGCCTCCATAATAGACTTTCAACCAGGAAAGCACATAGCTTCCTGGACAGACTTAGGAACAACAGTAGAATTCAAGGATGTGGTAAAAGCATGGAGAGATGAAGAGAAATGATCATAAGAGACAAATTGAGAGATAGGATGAGATGTACAAGCACGTTTACCTTTGCACAAAGCAATGGGAAGAGAGTCAAGATTAGGAGGCGGATCACTAGGCAAGGACGAAATCTCTGTTGGAGGTTTCAGCCAACAACGATACACCTGGAGTGGTTTTTGAGGAGATTCAGTACAAGACACAGACAAGAAGTGAGGAAGACAAGGAAGAGAACTGTCACTACCAACCAAGGAAGAGCAATAAGATTGACACTTATCAAATGTGACATCAGCACTAATGAAATGACAATGAAGAGTAGGTGAATAATATCGGTATCCCTTTTGAGTTCGAGAATACCCAAGAAAAACACATTTAATTGACCTAGGATCAAGTTTCACTCCCTAGACCTAAGATATGAACATAGCACACACAAATAAAGATATTAGGAGGTAGATGAAACAAAGGTGCATTAGGAGAAAACACAGTATAAGGGATCTGACCACCTAGAATAGTGGATGACATGCGATTAATCAGGTGACAAGCAGTTAGAACAACATCACTCCAATATGATTTGGGAACATGCATATGAAACAATAAGGCACAAGTGACCTCTAACAAATGACGCATTTTGCGTTCAGCAACCCCTTTTTTTGTGGAGTATAGGGGCAAGAAGATTGATGAATTATACCATAGTCATCAAAAAACTGAGACAAAGATGTATGAAAATATTCACGAGCATTATCAAATCGAAAAATACGAAGTAAAGCATAAAATTGAGTCTTTATTTCCATAAAAAATTATTTCAAAATTGAGTAGAATTCAGACCTTTCTTTCATAAGATAAAAATAGGTGACTCTAGAATAATTATCAACAAAAGTGACAAAATATCCAAATCCCAATAATGAGGGAGTGTTTATTGGACCCCAAATATCAGAATAAACTAAATGAAAAGGACTACTAATACACTCTCACGCCTAGAGAAAAAAGGCACCCTTTGGTGTTTACCCAATTGACATGCTTCACATTGTAATGATTCAATTGATGACAAGACAGAACTAACAACTTCAAATTCTTGATAGATGGATGACCAAGGCAACAATGATTTTGAAGAGGTGAGATAGACAAGTGAGAAGCCACTAAACTGGAAGAACCACGCCAATCTAGGTAGTAAAGCTTACTAATCAACAAAAGATTAAAAGGAAAATCAGGAATATATATGACAAAAGAGAGAGAAAGATTAAGACTGAGATTGGTAGTGCCCAAACCAAAAACTGTAGAGGCTGAGCCATTTGCCAAAGTAACATTGGGAAGACTACTAGAGTGCTCAAGATCAAAGAGGAAACCTGAGGTACTTGTAATATGATTAGTAGCACCTGAGTCAATGACCCAAGGTTCTTGAGTGGCAAGACAAGCAGTGGAAGTACCTAGGTGAGCCAAAGTAGCTGTAGAACCAGACCCAACAGAGTTAGAATGCATAGACAGAAGGCATGGTACTCTTCCTCAAGAATAGAGACTACTTTGGATGATGGTGGAAGTGACTGTGAAGGCAGTTCTTCAACTTGAAGACTAACTTGGTGAGCCAAGGGTTTACCATACAACTTCCAACAGAAGTCCACCGTATGATTCTCACCATGACAATAATTGCACTTACGAAGGCCACGTCTCTACCACGGCCTCCTTGTTCACTACCACGACCCCCTTGGTCATGACCTCCACGGCCTTGACCTCCACGACCACCTCTATTACTCCCTCTAGAAGTGGCAGAGGCAGATTTATCAATAGAAGGTAATGCATCACTGTAAGTGGAAGGGAATGTAGTTGTACTAGAGTCAAACAATGTGGCTTGTCTAAGTCTACCAAAAACTTCACTCAATAAAGGAAGGTCTTGACTAACTACAATTTGTGATTTTACTGGGTAGGCAATCCAGAGAGGAAGTGAGCAACATTCATAGAATCTCGTTATTTCTTCATGGTTTTTTAACGTAAGAGGAGATGGGCTGATAAATATTGAGTTCTTCACATATACCCTTAAACTTGTTATAGTAGTCTTCCAAAGACAAATCACTAAGACTCAAGGTAAAATAATTTGGATGAAGATCACAAATTTGCTTCAAATTGTTAACACCAGAGTAAAGCTCCTTGGCTTATTCCCAAACAAGTTTAGCAGTTGGTAAAAAAACCAAACTACAACTAATCTTAAAATCCATGCTATTCCACAAGCAACTCCTAATTTGTGCATCTTCAGCTCTCCAATCAGCATATTTAGAGTCCGTAGATACAGGGGGTTCACTAATCACATAATTAAACTTCTTTCTACCAAGAAGAAACACTTCAACTACCTGGGCCCACTAAGCGTAATTACTTCCATTAAGATGAATGGAAGTAATGGATAGCACATCAGGAGCCAAGAAATAATTAGTGGGTTGAACACCACTTTTGGTCTCCATAGCAGCCATCTGATCAACACACTCACAATAAAGAACAAACTAGTGGACCCGGAGCCAATTAACTACAACCAAACAAATAACAAATTCAACACCAAAGTATTCCAATAATCAGCAAGTCCGAAGGCCATTCACCACAGCCACTCCTACAAATCCAACAAATATCTCTTCGGAAACACAAATAACATCAAACCAGCACTAGGTATGGATCAAACCACAAATAAAGTGCCAGCAAAGATCGCCCAAACAGAAGATCAAAACATATCAGATTGAAACAAAAGTTGAATCAAAACATTCCTCTGACACCACAGCCACAAACAATTCCATAGCAATACGAAATATTTAAACTCAGCTCTGTAAACCAACCCAAGGCTACCCAACAAAGCACATAGAGAGGCCATCAAGTAGAAAATAAAGACAAATCAGTACCCAAGGTTGGAATTCCGCTGGTGGCACGAAGTCAGAGCTACGACTGGTGGCGAAAAATTGTGCAAGTGGGTCATCAGAGAAAGAAGACTAGAACTGGTTGGTGATTATCGACAGCGAAAAGTGAGTGGGTGGTGGTTGTCGGCAGCAGGAGGTGGGTGGGTGATGGTTGTGGGGTTAACAGCAAAAGGGCTAACCTTGCTCTGATACCATATTTTGGAGAACACATATGTATCAGGTTATTAAAAATTAACCCTAACATATAACATATTATTGATATATATATATAGGTCTACATAAAGTATACTCTTTTGCCCCTAGTTTTATACTCATAACACCTATTTATAATCTTTAACTAGTAGGAAACAAACTAGCTAATAGTTATATCTAGGCAGGCTATCACAACATAAGTCAAGCTGAAATTAATGGGAATACATCGCAGATCTAAGAAGTCAAAATAAGAGACTGACTGCTTACCCTAAGAGGTCAGAAATGGTGGCTGGTTGTTTTGGCTTAAGAGTAGAGAGTGGTTGGCTGACAATCCTAAGAGTAAGAGATATCCTAATGTGTGTGGAACAGGAGAATTGCATATAGCCAAGGAAATAGTCAGATTCTCAGTGGTTTGAATACTCTAATTTGTCCCAAATAAAATTATTAAAAAAAAAAAAAAGACTAGAACAAACATTTAATTCCCACAAAATACTAAATCTTTTCAGTAGTCTTGGTGGCACTAGCTTCAACTATTAGCTTTTAGCTTTTAATATTTATATACAGCATTTTAGAACCTCACTTTTTCCTGCATTTTCTCACTTTTTCGAAAAAAAATTTCTAAGTACAAGTATACTTTAACACACTTTCAACAAAAAGCTAAATAAGTTATTACCAAACGAACACTTGGGGTCCATTTGGGAAAAACTTATTTAGCTGAAATTGAAATTTTTTGCTGAAAGCGTAGGAAAAAAAAAAAAAAGTTAAAAGCTAGCTGTATAGTACAATGGGACCCATAAACAGTACCAAAAAAAAGCTAAAAACTCAAATAAGCTAAACTTTTCATCATATCCCAAACAAACTCTTGGTCTTTTGGAATTTATTATTTGAATTTGAACCCTCTTTGTTTGAGCATTTAGCAGTTAGCAATGATCAATCATTCCCCTATCTTGAATCTTCTTTTCCATTTTCAGAAGACTAAATTCAAATACCTCATTAAGGATGAAAAATGGAAAATCAAACACAGAGACCACTGTCTAGTGAATTGGTATTAAATAAAAGAAAAAATGAAAAATCATATCCAATACCCGTGAGAAAACATATGATTAGGCAAGAAATACCAATAATCTAGGTAGTGCCTACTGCAATTAAATATTTCCTTGCCAATATTAACAATTTAAGTGACCATTCAACTTAAAAGTTTTTGGGCACAATATTTTCTGTACCTCAACTGACTTAATTTCCAATTCTTCTGCTGTTGGTACTGCTTGAACTTTGTCCGACTGCTCTACTTCTTTTGGAGCATCAACCTGTAGCAAGTGAATGCGAAAGTCAATCATTGGAGATTGTCAAACTATGATGCTGCAATGACAATGTACTGGCTCCTAAGGTTAGTGACGATCAAACTTAAGCGCTGGTTTTCTCTTCATAGAAAACCATTACAGTTCCATTTAAATTCATGTAACCATTCATGATTCTTTTGGAGCATCAACCTGTAGCAAGTGAATGCGAAAGTCAATGATTGGAGATTGTCAAACTATGATGCTGCAATTACAATGTACTGGCTCCTAGGGTTAGTGACAATCAAATTTAAGAGCAGGTTTTCTTTTCATAGAAAAACAATTACAGTTCCATTTAAATTCATGTAACCATTCATGATAGTGAAGCTTCAACCGGAAGAGAACCTGTAGCAAGAATGAGGATGAATTTGTGCCACCACCTCAGTCGAATTTCTTGAGGGTGTCCAAGAAATGAATAAAAAAACATAGGCAGAAAAAGGTTATGTTGATAATCAGTGGGAATTAAAGTTAGGTCACATGTTCAGGAAATTGCGAAGGATACAAGGAGCAGGGTTCTGAAAGTTTTTGAATTCCAACTTTTATCTTCTAGCAGTTACAAAACGGAATTGGAGTAGGTTAGTTATTCAATGCCTATCAATCTCAAAATGGAATAAATGGAGGTCTGTGTATCAATCTCTGATCTCTAAGAAGGGGAGATAAAGAACAAGAAAATTAGATACTACTCAAGTTCAAGAAGACCAAAAAAGACCAAAAAAGACTTCAGGCTATGCATTATAATTTATAGTACTCAAGTCTTCTGGTTCCTTCTAGCAGACTTGATTGTCCTTTCAGTTTTAACACAAAGCTTTTGTTTGATGTTTTTCAATTAGAAAAGAAAATTAGAAAATAAAAACAAAATAATAATAATAACAATAACAGCAACAAAAGAATTTCAGTAATAACACCAATACACAATCTTTTTTTTTTTTAATAAGTACACACATATAAATTTGACTTCAAACAATTTTTTGGCAAAGATAACATTTTAATGTCCTTGCTCTTTCTGTTTCAAATTATATTTTTTAGGGAGAAATATTATTTTGGTCCCTAAACTTTACCAAAAAAAAAAAAAATTCATCTCTAAACTTTAAAAAGTTCTCTTTTCAACCCTAAACTTTGTAAAGTCTCTTTTCAACCCTAAACTTTGTAAAGAGTTTTCTTCAATAGTTTTGAGACAAAAATAGGGACGAAAAATGATCTTTTTTCAATAGTTCTGGGATGAAAATGATCTTTTTTTTTTTAATGTTTAAGGACAAAAAGTGAAACATTTTCAATAGTTTAGGGATGATAAATGAACTCTTCAATAGTTTAGGGACGAAAACGAACTTTTAAAAGTTTAGGGACCAAAATAATATTAAAGCCTATTTTTTAACAGCTTTGGCAGCCCACTTTTCTTCACTTGCAACATCAGAAGCTACATTAGAGCTTATGCATGCACAGAAAAGGTATAGAAATAAGAAGCAACAATTTTTTTAACACCTATGTCAGTCCACTCTTCTTTTCTTGCAATATCAGAAGCAATATCACAGCTCACTAATGAATAGAAAAGCTATTGGGGGAAAAAAAACAAACAAAACAAAACAAAACAAAACCATAATTTTAATTTTAAGAAACAGAGATGCTCAAAACTTCCAACAGTTTAAAACATTGAAGTAATGAAACTATAAGCCTAAACGAAATAAAGGAAACCGTCAATCAAATAAAGAATTCAGCACACCAATTACCATTAAGAAATTTCCCATTTTTATCCTCAATATTTCCACAAAAAAAAAAAAAAAAAAAAAAAAACAAAAAACAAAAAACAAAAAAACAAATAGCAGAAGGAACAAAAATAAAAATCAGTGCCAAGAATTGTAGAAACAACCAAGCAAGAGTAAAAGACCCACATACAGATACTTCTTCAGCACAAGATACAATATTTTCTTTCTTTGTTTTCAAACTCTCTCTCTTCTTTCTCATTAAAGCCTCGGCCTCATACATAGCTCTGAGGTTGTCAAAACTAGTCAAATCTGAAATCACTCTATATTCATCTTCGTATTTTTTCTTCTTCGTATTGTTTGCATCTTCGTCTTTACTGCTGGCTTTCAACATCACAGGTTTTTCTATTTCTGGGTCCACCATCACCGATATTACTTTCTCTGCTCTTTCTGCCATATAACTTTCCTGTAAATTAGATGAGACAGTGAACACCACTGATTACTTGAGTGCAGCCAATGACTCAAACTTTCCAGGCATACTCGAAAAATACTAATAAAGAATTTGAATTAATTCTTGAACTTTCTGATCAATCTTTTCACTCATCTTCTCTCTCTTTCACATTCTCAGAAAATAAAAAGTTTTTTAAAAAATGTTCTAGTAGGTGTAATCCTAATCTAGGTAGTGCTAAACATATTCCTTGCTGGTCTTGTTAAAGATCCACATTACCATTGAACTACGTTTTTGTGTGGCACAACAATTTTAGTTACCTCAACTGCCTCAGCATCCAATTTTCCTGTTGTTTCTACAGCTTGAACCTCACTTGACTGCTGCATGTCACTCAATGCATCAATCTGTAGCAAGGTGAAGCAGAAGCTGATAACTTGAGAGGTAGCACACACAATCTAGACCATAAATCAAATTATGATGCACATGTTCCTCATCACTTTTATGGTAAGTCTTGTACATCTTGTAGTTTTATGTGAAGAAAACTATTAAAAATCCCAATAATACATGCATACCTAAACTATTATATCTGATTATCCAATGTTACTAGACGCGCGCGCATGCGCGCACTTCAACTCATAACAACTCCTTGGGGCATATCATTAATGACATAACTGTATCTGTTTCAAGAACTTCCTTTTCTCTTCTTTCTTTTTTATTTATTTATTTTTTTGGAAAATTACACCAATGACCAACCTCCCTTGAGATGTAAGGAAATGACAGTCTCCTCCCTGGGGTTTGTTATAAACATAATAAATACAATGAAATACCTATTTTGCCCTTGAGTTACCTACTTACCTATTTAAGCAATTCTAAGTTTTGGAATAAATCGGGTGAATTAGATAAGCCAATAACAAATTAGGAACACTATCACTTAACCAAGGGCTATTTCTTTCACAAAAAATATGACCATTCGAGGGATTTTATTGAATTTCTTATGTTAATCAAAAACCTCCAGGATGGGATTTGTTAATTTTTGGAAAAAAAAACAAAACAAAAACTTTACGATTTACTGTCATTTCCTTTTATATTAGGGGCCCCTTTTTCTTTCACCCACCATCAGACCAGTTTTGTATAAAGAAGAACAATTTTAAAAGAAAAGATCCCCATAATACTAGCATATCAGGCATCTTTTCCCTAACTCTTTCCCAGGAAACAAACAACAAAAAGAAAACAATCATTTCAAAAACAGAAAAATTAAAGAAGGAAAACAGAGATAGAACCACATACAATGTTTATATACTTGTGTTTTTTATTTCTCTTCCTCTTCTTCTTCCTTCTCCTGAAAGCCTCCGCCTCAATCATAGCTCTAAGGTTGTCAAAGCTAGTCATATCTGAAAGCACACGGTAATCCTCTTCATATTTTTTCTTTTTCACATTGTTTGCATCTTCATCTTCATCTTCATCTTCCTCTTCATCATCACTGCTTGTTATGAAGATTATAGGCTTCTCAATTTCTTGCCTCATCTTTACCATTATTATATTCTCTGTTTTTCCAACCGTCTTTGTTTCCTGTAAAATCTAACTCACCTTTACCATTAGTTGGAATCTCAAACGAAATGAAACGATCTTAGAAATAATGACTTGGGTTTTTGAAAAAGCTACAAATTTTTTAATTTTTAATTAAAGAAAGTTCTACGAACTAACATAGCAGCAAGAATATATACATACATATAAATGAATGTTTCAATTACTTGTTTCAGATTTAATGTTCAGAAATAGAGGTAGAGATAGAAGACGTACAGGTTGATTATTGTTGTTTCCTTTCTTCTTCTTCTTCTTGTTCTTCCTTGACCTTCTGTTGAAAGCCTCAGCTTCAGCTTCAATCATAGTTCTGAGGTTGTCAAAACCAGTTAGATCTGAAACCACTTTGTACTCTTCTTCATATTTTCTCTTCTTCTTCTTCTTCACCTCATCTTTTTCATCTTCACTTGATGATAATAAGATTACACCTACTTCTTCCATCTTTACAATTACATCCCACTTCCAAATAGAAATACTCACAACTCACCTCTGCAACTTTTTTAACTCCTCAACTCATTTTTATACTACTACTGCTGCTACTAGCGAGTTGTGATCAATGGGTTCCACTGAACCTTATTTTTTTTTATTTGTTTGTTTTTTTCTTCACCTTAACCTCGGGTATTTCGTAAGGTTGTTTTTACTTGCCTAAAATATAGTCAACATCTCAGTCTAGGCTAATTCCAATCATATCCAAAATAAATCGATTTAATCCCTAAATTAGTAAACCCAATTTAATCCAACCGTCACTTACTTTTTTCTTCCCTTGAGATGATTAAGGATCAAGTTAGTCAGTTTTAAAAAAAAAATTACTCTATAGCATTAACTCAAACTTTAAAAGGCCATATAGCTGAATTATCTCCTCTTTATGTAAAAAGTGTTTGAAAATCCAACAAATAATTATTCATGTTACGAGATTAGCATTATATTATAATTATCTCTCAAAAAACTATATTTTATTATTTTATTGCTGTCGCTTTTTTAACTTTGAAAATGCTTAGGTATTTTAGTTTGACACTTTTATATTATTAAAATATTTATAATAAATTTCATTTTTGTTATTCCATTAATATTTTCTACCTAATATAATATATAATAAAGTAATTTAATTTTTTTTAAGTAATTAAAAATATACTTATAATGGTATTATGGTTTTATTATTAATATCTCTATAAATGTGATTGTTGTCACATCATTAATATTATTGTAGAAACATGGTTTTATAGGGCCTAAATAGCATTGGGCCATGGGCAAAAATAAGCCCAAGACATGCTAAGCCCACTTTAAGAGTAGGTCTCCCTAAGAGCATTCTCATCAGCTCTCTCATTAAAAATGTCATTTTGACACACTAAAAACCTACTTTATAATTTTAGCATATCATTTTACAACATACCATTTATTATATATTCTATTCTTCAATTCTATACATTAAAATAATATTTACTACACATTAAAATAATATATTTACTTAAAACCCAGCAATATACAATCACAAAACCCAGTGGCAGTCACCACTAACCAAGAACCAACAACCACCGCTACAACCACCGCCACAACAACAACCACCGTTACTACCACCGCCATAAACTACAACCACAATCACCAGATCCTCCAACAAATTCTAAATCCAAAAACCACAAAAAAAAAAAAAAAAAACTCGAAATCTTCAACTAAACCCCACCATACATAACATAGCCAGCCCCCACCATACCCAAGCACAGCCCATAATCACAATCACATGGAATCCACAACCGAAGGAAAAAAAAAAAAAAAAAAAAAGAAAAAAAAAAGACAAAGAATGAGGGAGATGAAAATAGATCGCGCCACAGCGCCAGCCTCAACGGTGAGGCTGAACTCTAGGGCAAGGCCAAACACCACGGCAATGGGCTGTGAGAGTGACAAGGAGGCCGCAAAAAAAAAAAAAAAAAAAAAAAAAAAAAAAAAAAAAAAAAAAAAAAAAACACACATAGAGGGAGAGTGACAGGGAAAAAAAAAGAGATAGAGAAAGCGCAGAGAGAAAGTGACAGAAAAAAAAAATTTGGGGGGGGGGGGGGGGGGGGAGAAAGAAAAAGTGAGGGGTGGGGGTTCTGGAGAAAGAAAGAAGAAGAAAAAAAAGGAAGAGAGGTGAAACTGAGACGATGAAGTGAGGTGGAGAAAAAAAGAAGAAGAAAAAAGAAGGAGAGAGAAGAAAGAGTCATAAATGAAGAGAGAGAGAGAGAGAGAGAGAATGAATTAAATAAGCCAAATAGTGTTTGGCATTGATGTCCGTACCGTCTCATATTTGAGACGGTACTGTAGATAAGTGTCAAATTTTTTAAGATTTGGAACAGCTGATGAGAGTTGGTTTTTGGTGTTTAGTATGCCAAATGTTAAATATTTAGCATTTAGCACACCTTATGAGAGTGCTCTAAAAGAACCAAGCTTGTAACGTCCTAACTTTAAAAGAAAAAATAAATAAATTATAAATAATACTAATTTCATGGTTAGATTTTTTAGGCCCACACATGCCCCACCTAACCCATTGTGGGGCCTGTGGGCCTGATAACCTCGGCATATTTTACATTTGGCCCAGGGCCCATACCGAGGAAAGAGTACTATACGAAGACGATGTATGAAAACCTAAGCTCTTAGAATCCCTGCCGAGGATACCCCTGTCCTCGGCAGACCGTGATTAACCCCAAATGTTGGAGGGGGACGAGCCTAGGACAGATTGTCACCTCCACAATAAAGGCACTCACCTAATCCCCTGGCCATATTAATGGAGATGTGACTCCTGGACTGGATAACTTTGGTCACTGTAAATCACTTGAGTACTGATAGTACAGCGGATGGGACGGACGGCCAGAAAGAAAGCGCATGGATGATCAACAGATGGAAGAAAGAGAGGGGGCTATATAAGAAGAACCAAACAAAACTGGAAAGGGGGAGGAGAAAGGAAAAAGAAAAAGAGAAAGGGAGGAAGCTCCTCGGATGAGTGCCAAGGAGCGACCTTAAGGAGCAGCCTGGATGCCTCGACCTCCAATGGTGGGAATTTCTGTTTTTAGAGTTGCCTGTCTGTTAGGGTCTAATTCTTCATCCCACTCTCTAAAAATGTAGTGTTTGGGCTTGTTGGGCTAGAAACCCATCCTTTTTCTGGGTCTAATCCAAATTGAGTCCTTAAAATTGGCGCCGCCTGTGGGAAGAATTTGTGCACTAACAGGCGCAACGGATAATCGTTCCTAAATAGCTAGTTTACGGAAGGTTAACAAGGATGTGCAACAAAAAAAATATATAAATGAATAAATAAATTTTTGCAGAAAAGTAGAAGATTCAAAGGAAAAGAGATGAAGCATCGGATTATTTTATTAAATGAAAAAGAAATACAAGATACAAACAGAGGCTCAAACAGGCATGTTTTAAAGCTAAGGCTACAAACAGAGACCTAAACAGGCCTGTCCTAAAGCTAACTAGAGGGAATGGGGCTAAGGCAGGCCTGTTTAATGGCTACCAACAACTCCTGGGCCGCTGTGATGGTGCCGATGACAAGAGAAGAGCAGACGCATGGGCGCCTGGCGACCCCTCCTTATGACGTTCCCTTGATTCTCTCTCAGCCCCACCGTGGTTGGCTGTTAGAGACGGCAACACTCGAGCACCAAACATAACGTAATCTTGCGCATCTCCTCCGGCAAGAATGCGCCCTAGAGAAGAGCGTTATGTACTTCAGGGACCTCCCTCATAGCTGCCACGTATGGCACTATCACGGTGACGCCCAGATTTTGCCACGCCGGAAGTCTGACGTGGACTATAGTCGCAACGGCTCTCGGTCGAGGGAGGAGGGCCTTTAGCCTGTGCGCCCTCACTCCCATCCAAGGCTGCCCCATTTCTCCAAACTCTTATCACAATTCTGACAGGGTTATTGAAGGAGCTCGAAAAGTTGGGAGGACATGTTTCCTGTTTTGTTAGAAGGTTCATGAAGTGCAGAAGAACGTCTCCCTCCTGATAGCCTTATATAGAGAGTGGAAGTTGGTGAGAATTGATCTACACAAAACTCGAGAGAAGAATTATCGGCAACATTAATCACGACCAAATTCCAAGGCAGCTATTGACCTTTGGATCTGCATTAATCTACGAAAATATTAATCAGAGCTCGCCTCGTGCATCGAAACGTCAAGCAGGGAACGCGAATAGTCAGGAGACGCCTTGTAACTGAAGAGGGCAGAAACTTGAATTGAAGACGGGATTATTGCCACGCGTAAGGTTGGAATTCCAAACCACCCTTGCCCAGGGCATTGAGAGGTCAAAGGTCAAGCCCACAGGGTGGCCCACTTCCGATGAAGCAGGGCTTATACCTGGGTACTAGACAGAACCAAGGTCTTGCATGGTCCTCAGACTTAAACCTATGGAGAAACTAGCTACTTACAGAAAAACAGAAGTGTTAGACAGAACCAAGGTCTTGCATGATCCTCGGACCCAAACCTATGGGAAAACTAACCACTCAAATATACCTGCGTACTAGACAGAACCAAGGTCTTGCATGGTCCTTAGACTCAAACCTATGGGAAAACTAACTACTTACAGAAGAACAAAAGTGTTAGACAGAACCAAGGTCTTGCATGGTCCTCGGACCCAAACCTATGAGAAAACTAACCACTCAAATATACTTGGATACTAGACAGAACCAAGGTCTTGCATGATCCTTGGACTCAAACCTATGGGAAAACTAGCTACTTACAGAAGAATAGAAGTGTTAGACAGAACCAAGGTCTTGCATTGTCCTTGTACCCAAACCTATGAGAAAACTAACCACTCAAATATACCTGGGCACTAAATAGAACCAAGGTCTTACATGGTCCTCGGACTCAAACCCATGGAGAAACTAGCTACTTACAGAAGAACAGAAGTGTTAGACAAAACCAAGGTCTTGCATGGTCCTCAGACCCAAACCTATAAGAAAACTAACCACTCAAATATACCTGCGTACTAGACAGAACCAAGTTCTTGCATGGTCCTTGGACTCAAACCAATGGGGAAACTAGCTACTTACAGAAGAACAGAAGTGTTAGACAGAAACAAGGTCTTGTATGGTCCTCAGACCCAAACCTATGGTAAAACTAACCACTCAAATATACTTGGGTACTAGACAGAACCAAGGTCTTGCATGATCCTCGGACTCAAACCTATGAGGAAACTAGCTACTTCAGAAGAATAGAAGTGTTAGACAGAATCAAGGTCTTGCATGGTCTTCGGACTCAAACCTATGGGAAAACTAACCATTCAAATATACTTGGATACTAGATAGAACCAAGGTCTTGCATGGTCTTCGGACTCAAACCTATGGGGAAACTAGCTACTTACAGAAGAACAGAAGTATTAGACAGAACCAAGGTTTTGCATGATTCTTGAACCCAAATCTATGGAAAAACTAACCACTCAAATATATCTGGGTACTAGACAGAACCAAGGTCTTGCATGATCCTCGGACTCAAACCTATGGGGAAACTAGCTACTTACAGAAGAATAAAAGTGTTAAATAGAACCAAGGTCTTGCATGGTCCTCAGACCCAAACCTATGGGAAAACTAACCACTCAAATATACCTGGGTACTAGATAGAACCAAGGTCTTGCATGATCCCTGAACTCAAACCTATGGGAAAACTAGCTACTTACAGAAGAACAGAAGTGTTAGACAAAACCAAAGTCCTGCATGGTCCTCGGACCCAAACCTATGGAAAAACTAACCATTTAAATATACCTGGGTACTAGAGCAAACCAAGGTCTTGCATGGTCCTCGAACTCAAACTTATGAGGAAACTAGCTACTTACAGAAGAACAGAAGTGTTAAACAGAGCCAAGGTCTTGCATGGTCCTCGGATTCAAACTTATGAGGAAACCAGCTACTTACAGAAGAACAGAAGTGTTAGACAGAACCAAGGTCTTGCATGGTCCTTGGACTCAAACCTATGGGGAAACTTGCTACTTACAGAAGAACAGAAGTGTTAGACAGAACCAAGATCTTGCATGGTCCTCGAACTCAAACCCATGGGAAAACTAGCTACTTACAGAAGAACAGAAGTGTTAGACAGAACCAAGGTCTTGCATGATCCTCGGACCCAAACCTATGGGAAAACTAACCACTCAAATATACTTGGGTACTAGACAGAACCAAGGTTTTGCATGGTCTTCGGACTCAAACCTATGGGGAAACTAGCTACTTACAGAAGAACAGAAATGTTAGACAGAACCAAAGTCTTGCATGGTCCTCGGACCCAAACCTATAGGAAAACTAACCACTCAAATAAACCTAGGTACTAGACAGAACCAAGATCTTACACGGTCCTCGAACTCAAACCTATAGGGAAACTAGCTACTTACAGAAGAACAGAAGTGTTAAACAGAAGCAAGGTTTGGCATGGCCCTCAGACTTAAACCTATGGGGAAACTAGCTCTTACAGAAGAACAGAAGTGTTAGACAGAACCATGGTCTTGCATGGTCCTCGGACTCAAGCCTATGGGAAAACTAACCACTCAAATATACCTGAGTACTAGACAGAACCAAGGTCTTGCATGATCCTCGGACTCAAACCTATGGGGATACTAGCTACTTATAGAAGAACAGAAGTGTTAGACAGAACCAAGGTCTTGCATGGTCCTCGAACTCAAACCTATGAGGAAACCAGCTACTTACAGAAGAACAGAAGTGTTAGACAGAACCAAGGTCTTGCATGGTCCTCGGACTCAAACGTATAGGAAAACTAACCACTCAAATATACCTCAGTACTAGACAGAACCAAGGTCTTGTATGGTCCTCACACTCAAACCTATGGAGAAATTAGCTACTACAGAAGAACAGAAGTGTTAGACAGAACCAAGGTCTTGCATGGTCCTCAGACTCAAACCTATGGAGAAACTAGCTACTTACAGAAGAACAGAAGTGTTAGACAGAACCAAGATCTTGCATGGTCCTCGAACTCAAACCTATGGGAAAACTAGCTACTTACAGAAGAACAAAAGTGTTAGACAGAACCAAGGTCTTGCATGGTCCTCGGACCCAAACCTATGGGAAAATTAACCACTCAAATATACCTGGGTACTAGACAGAACCAAGGTCTTGCATGGTCCTTGGACTCAAACTTATGGGGAAACTAGCTACTTACAGAAGAACAGAAGTGTTAGACAGAACCAAAGTCTTGCATGGTCTTCGGACCCAAACCTATAGGAAAACTAACCACTCAAATATACCTGGGTACTAGACAGAACCAAGGTCTTACACGGTCCTCGAACTCAAACCTATGGGGAAACTAGCTACTTACAGAAGAACAGAAGTGTTAAACAGAAGCAAGGTCTGGCATGGTCCTCAGACTTAAACCTATGGGAAAATTAGCTACTTACAGAAGAACAGAAGTGTTAGACAGAACCATGGTCTTGCATGGTCCTCGGACTCAAGCCTATGGGAAAACTAACCACTCAAATATACCTGAGTACTAGACAGAACTAAGGTCTTGCATGGTCCTCGGCCTCAAACCTATGGGAAAACTAGCTACTTATAGAAGAACAGAAGTGTTAGACAGAACCAAGGTCTTGCATGGTCCTCGAACTTAAACCTTTGAGGAAACCAGCTACTTACAGAAGAACAGATGTGTTAAACAGAACTAAGGTCTTGCATGGTCCTCGAACTCAAACCTATGGAAAAACTAACCACTCAAATATACCTCAGTACTAGACAGAACCAAGGTCTTGTATGGTCCTCGCACTCAAACCTATGGAGAAACTAGCTACTTACAGAAGAATAGAAGTGTTAGACAAAACCAAGGTCTTGCATGGTCCTCGGACTCAAGCCTATGGGAAAGCTAACTATTCTCGAAAGAACAAAAGCGTTAGATAGAACTAAGTGGTGGTACTGTCCTTGGATTCATGCTTGAGGGACAGCAGATTGCCTCGCGAGACTAAGTCCAAAACAGAACCAAGGTATTGAGCAAAATATTAAAGTATAACAAGTAAGAGGAAGCATCAATCAAGAAACAAAAAGTAAACTACTGAATATATATTTCAAATAGAATGTATGTAGTCTCGTAACAATGTCGCCAAGCCAAAAAGAAAAATGAAATAAAAAAGAAAACAAATAAGAGTGTCCTATGCCATCAAAGCGGGGTGATCCAACGAGAAGGCTTACTCCCCCAACTCGGTAGGCAATTTGTCTAGAGGAGCCAGTTGAAACACCTAGGGACCCTGATTCGGAGGGGCTATTTCAGAGGACCCTTCCACGGTAGGAGAAATCTGAGGGACAGTGAGGGTGGCTCGGGAGTCAGTAGGAGGCCTCACCCCACCTTGAGGCACCTCTTGACTATCAGTTCAAGCCCCCTCCAACGCTCCATGGGGCTCAGCCTCCTCAGAAGGTTTGTCAACTGAAGATGTATCCTCGGCAGTCTTGGTCTGACTTTCACTTGCCGCGGGTAATGCAGACTCCTCTTTAGAAGTAACAGGGATAACCTAGCGTATTGCGGGGGGTAATATATTCTCTCTGCCCTCCTAAGGTCAAACGAGGCATCCACTCCCGCTTGGTTGACGGCTTCATTCCAGGTCTGGGAACAAAAGTGCCTGCATACTTCAGGGATTTAAGCCTTGAAGGTAGCTTCAGTTTTAGCAACTCCCTCAGTAAAGGCATTCTCCTCCGCCTGTTCTACAGAACGCTCAGCATCTATTCTTGCAAACACAGCCTCTTCTTTGGCTTTCACTGCCTCGTCCCTAGCATACTCGGCAATACCCTTTGCCCCAACTGCCCCGGCCAACTTTTTCTTTAGGTTGGCTACGTCCTCTTTGGCAGCCCGCAGTTGGCCCTTAGCATCCTTTAAGCGGTTTGTCTGGTCCTCGGTCTACTTCGTAGCCGTAGCTAGGTCAGAGGCCTCTTTATCTCTATCCTTTGTCATCTCTTCCAGACTTTCGATTGCCTTCTTGAGATCTGCCTCAGATCTCCTAAAGGTACTTGCAGCCTTCAAGAACTTATTGCGCTCCTGCGCCAGAGCGTTACTCTGGCCGTCGACCTCCTCATCCAATCTAAAAACAGCCTGGATAGCCTGCTAACCAAAACAAATACGCCATAAAGGAGAAGGGTGATGCTAAGCCATAAAGTTCAAACAAAATAAACAAATATCAGAGGTCTTACCATGCCCAAGTATCTCTTAAGGTTGTAGGCAACTTCTGGCCCATTCATGTTCCCCAGCTCAGCCATGTTGATGGGGAGAAGAAGGGATCTCTCTAGGGCATCGGCTATGCGAGCCCCCTCACTTCCTCGAGGTTCCCAGATCGTAGCGTCATCCATCAAAGGTTTCCCATGGAGCATGGTAGCAGGTAGCCAGGCCTAGGGCTCGGATTGTTGAGCGATTTCCTTTCCTTTATGCTGGTTACCAATTCTCAGTTGTTTAGAAGGTCGGCTTGCTTCATCTTCCCCCGAAGAAGAATGTGATCTGCCCTCATCCACAAGATCCTTACCCTTAAAGGATCTCTTTCTTTTTGGGTCAGAGGATTTAGGCTGAGAGTCTGAAATTGGAGGGACAGAGGACAACCTAGTCTGTGTAGGTAAAGGCTTAGGTCCTGGGAGAGGGGGATTGGGTTGTAACTCCTTTGACACACTTCTCTCAGACTGGCCCTCAAGCAGGTCAAGAAGGCTGGTTTGAGGTTGTCTCTTAAAACCCATCTCTGTTTAGGTACCAAACCTCGGGGGCTGAAGATCGGCTTCAGACCATGGGGATCCCCTAGATCACCGGGAGGATCCTCGGGTTGTTCAACTCAGTCAAATACACTGAATTCGTCCTCAGATGAACTTAGTTCAACCATTTCGTCGCCTTTCTCCGAGCTCCCTTCCTCGGTCTTTGCTGCTTTACGGGACGAGGAAGAACCTGCCAACGGAATGCCTTCCGGAATGGGGGACCCTTAGGAAAATGCAAAACCGTCCTCTACTATAGTGATTTGCAGCCGAGGATCACGAGCCCTGATAACATGTTTTGGGACTGGGAACGACTTCTGGGCTGGATCGTATCCGAGGATCTTGTGGGCAGCCCTAACTTGGTTATCAGCCTCGTTCAGAAAAAGTTCCGCCCTAAGAACGGTTTCCAAGTCCTCCTTGTTGACCAGGTGAAAATGACGCGCGAAGGCGTGCGGATCTGCAAAAAGAGAAACAAAACTCCTATGATCAATCAACCAAAGCAGATATGTAACAAAGAAAAAATACAAGAATCTGGACCGCCTCCTACTTCAGATACCCTACCTGGCTCTCCCTCTACTATCGGGCAATGGAGACCGTTATGCCACTCCCCCGACACAATGAGTAAATCTTGAGTCAAACCCTTACTAGAATCGAGGAGGCACTAGATGAGCCGAACCCTATCGTCCCTCGTCTTCATGTAATATGACTTACCCTTCAGGTGCTGAAGATTGTAGTACCAATTCACATCATGGTGGGTTAACCTCAACCCCATCTTCTCATTCAAGGCGTCTACGCACCCTAATATCCTAAATACATTAACGGCACATTGGGTAGGAGCCAGCCGAAAATGCCGGAGGTAATCTCTCATCACTGGCCTTATAAGGATTCTCATGCCTCCCTCTACGAAAGCTACTATGAGAATCACAACTTCACCCTCGTTCCTTTTAGCGTACCACTCTCCTTTCTCACAATACCTCAAGCTCACATTACGGGGTATCCCATAATCGGCAACAAATTTCTCCAACATCTCTTCAGACTCAACTAACTTCTTAAATTTCCCCATTCCTAGCAATGACTAAAGGATTCGAAAGAGGGAAAGAGAAAGAAGAATAAAAAAAAAATTGTGCTACAGAGGGAAGAAGACTTACAGAAATGGGGAGATCCTACTTGGACAGGCTTTCTACCCTGGAAAAGGGCGCTGGACAGTGTGGAAATTGAACCAGATTTGGAGTATGTGCATCGAAGTCAGTGAATGCACAAATAAGAATGCCAAGCGGATCCAACAAGTATTTATACCCCCAATTTAAGTTAACCAAGAGTAACTTTCCGCCCATAAAAACAGGAAGTCTTTGCCGAGTGATTACCATCACACCGTTGGAAGTGAGAAATGTGAAGCCGCTAGAATTTAATGCGAGCGCACATTGAGTCTCGAAACGCCAAAAACGTACATCGGGTAGGCGAAAAGACTCCAACGCTGACGTGGACTGAGGTTGGGTGAATCATGTAAAGGGCCCAGGGATATCAAAACCCTCCTCCCCGTCCAAGGGTACAGACAGCAAGATTTTGAGGGGCTATTATGGAGCCTGTGGGCCTGGTAACGTCGGCCCACTTTACATTTGGCCTAGGGCCCATGCCGAGGAAGGAGTACTATACGAAGATGACGTATGAAAGCCTAAGTTCTTAGAATCCCCGCCGAGGATACCCCCGTCCTCGGTAGACTGTGATTAACCCCGTGTTAGAAGGGGATGAGCCCAGGACAGGTTGTCACCTCCACAATAAAGGCACTCACCTAATCCCCTAGCCACACTAATGGAGATATGACTCTTGGACTGGATAACCTTGGTCATTGTAAATCACTTGAATACTGATAGTACAGCGGATGGGACGGACAGTCAGAAGGAAAGCGCATGAATGATCAACAGATGGAAGAAAGAGAAGAAAGAGTGGGGGCTATATAAGAAGAACCAAACAAAACAGGAAAGGGGGAGGAGAAAGGAAAAAGAAAAAGAGAAAGGGAGGAAGCTCCTCGGATGAGTGCCGAGGAGTGACCTTAAGGAGCAGCCTGGATGCCTTGACCTCCAATGGTGGGAATTTCTGTTTTTAGAGTTGTCTGTCTGTTAGGGCCTAATTCTTCATCTCACTCTTTAAAAATGTATTGTTTGGGCTTGTTAGGCTAGAAACCCATCCTTTTACTGGGTCCAATCCAAATTGATTCCTTACACCCATCATCTCCCACCACATATCTCACAAATATCTCCTTTCTCTCATGGCCGGCCATCACTCACTCTGTCTCCTTTTCTTTTTCATTTTCTTTCAACACTACAAACATTCCTTTGTATCACTCCCTTACACTCTCCCATCGGTACACTTCACACTACTATCTCCATCATTATTTTTTCGGCAAAATCACCAAAAAAAACCTTAAGGAACTCTAAACACCTTCACGTACATTATTTGACGTAAAAGTTTATAATCTTTTTAGTGGGTTTTATACTTCTGTTTGAAGTTATTTTTATCTAAGTTTTGATAATAATATCCATGTGATTTATGACCTTTGGAAGTAATATTCATGTGTTTATATGTATGAGTTTTGTATTGGTGGAATTACTTGATAAGTGGGTTTATAGTTTTTACAATGGTGGTTTTAAGTTGTGAAGATTTGTAGGTTTTGGATTTTTAATGTGAAATAAATTGTGAATATAATTTTTATTGATTATTTGGAGCTAGTTAAAGATTCAAATTGTTTGTCTTGGGGGACATTATGATTTTTGTCTCTTGTTGATGTGGTGTAAATCTTGTGTAAACTACTTATAAATTGTTGAGGTTTTGATGTTAGTGATAATACATTGGATGATTCATAAGTATAATGAGAGTCTATGCCTTGTAAATTAATTTGTTAAGAAACTTTGGAAGTGAAAAATATTATTTGTGAGGCTAAATACTAAATGCTTATTTGGCAATTCCTAATTTGTAACTAGATACAATTTCAAACTTTATGCTTATTGTGATAGGTTTGCTTGATATTGTTTAGGTTCTAGCTAATCTCCTTTGGAGCTTGGAGAATTAGGTTTTTGCATGTTGCAAGGTAAGTAGCTTTGTAATGGAATTTTTGGAAAATAACCATGTTGCATAAATATTGTTTTTGGGTTAAACAGATTTTGGAAAATTATATATGGATATATGTTTTCTTAAAAGTATTGTGTTGTGACCCTATTATATATTATTATATATGAAAAATGCATTATATTTGGTATTGCATTTGGGGAAATGCATGAATTGTTGACGTGGAAAATATGAGCATCTTTTATTTTATCTTTGATGAAAAAATCATGGATTTTATGGTATATTACAAAATTTAAAGGTGCTTAATTACGTTGTCTTGTATTATTTGGGAAACTGATAGAGAATTTTGTTAACAAGGAATGAAATTGAAAACCTTACAAACTTTGTGGAAGTTTTGGTTATTTAAGGTTTTCTGAAACTACCTGGATATAAATTATGTGTTTCAAAGTACATATAACCCGTGAGCTTTATATAGTTTTAACCCTATGCCATGTGTGATTTCCCGATGATCACCCAATTTGATTTCCACAGTCTTTGTCACAACGAAATCAGATCTACGTCAATGCAAAAAAGGTCTTATTTGACGCGTTCTCCTTACTGCCCATGGGGGGAGAGACAAAACTTTGAGGGTATAGGTAAGGTTGCTGCCATAGGGCCAAAAGACTACATACCTAAGAGGACAATATCATGTTAATTGTGAATGAGTGGATCCTCTAACCGGTCTATGTGGTAATGTGGTATATTTGTGATAAATTACCACACGTTAAATTTTATGGCTTTGGAATTATATTGTTAGTGCTCACAAATTATAACATATAGTTTCAAGGTATTTACTTTGGGAAACTTTGTTTTTCATTATTTAATCATTCTTGTCATATTATTATTATTGAAAATTAAACTTGCATTTCCTCCACCCCCATTAATTATGCTACTTACTGGATGCTGTCTTATCTCATTCTTTTACCAAATTTTTCAGAGTATGCAATAATCTTTTTGAGACAAGTTTTTGTGGCTAGTAATAGTTAGACTAACTACTAATGGAGGCAGGTCTTTTGTGATGGAGATATTTATATGGTGTATATCCTAGAGTAAACTTGACTCATTCTTTTGTATATTATAGTAGTTATGACCTTATTTTCACTAATGAGACAAGTTAATGATATATAATTATATTTATTCAGACCTCCATTCTTTTATGGCCAATGGTCCTTGTAATTATTGCATAGAGTTTTAACTTACTTTGGGAGCATCATTAATGAAATTATTATGATAATTCTTGATGTTTGTATTTGATAATGAATTTTGGATTGAGTTGTCAAAAATGAAAAATTTATAGGTACCTTTGAGATGTTTTTCTCATGCTTTGGACCTTTTAAGTTTGGAGTGTGACAAAGCCTCGAACCACTAAACAAACGATGCGATACCTTAGATCCAAGGATAAATTCACTGAAGGCTCCATCCAAAGTCAAGATCCTTGTTGAGTTGACAAAGACAAATCTCCTACCGAGCTTTTGAGGAAGGATTCTAGAGAGCACAAGATAGTTCGAAGAAGTTTGCTAGAGCTTCTTAATGAATCTACAATCACCTCTGCATTAATAAGAGTCACATACCTGGCACAGACACATTTATTGTTGATGACAGGCCGGAATAGTGCAAATAGCCCCAAAAGTTTCCATTCATCATGATAAGGTTGGAAGGAAGAGTTCGATAGGACAGAAATATCTCCAGCTGTACAAGGACCTCACATCCTTGGATTGTGTTGAGGTTCAAAATTGGTCACAGACTAAGTCCCAAAGAAATAAAACGTTGGGCTCATTTCACCAAAAAAAATAATAATAATAATAAAGCTAAGAGAAAAATGAGAGAAAAGGGAGGGTTGGGCTCACACAATGAAGAAAAGAGAAAAGAAAGAAGAAAAGGGCAAGAGGCCCAAAGGATTGAGATCCAAAGACCCATAAAAGAACAAAGGTTAAAATATAAGGCAAGAGAGAGGATCAAACCGGCCAGGGCCAATAAACTAAGGGGAGCCCAGTAAGAAAAAATTGGGCTAGGATCCCAGAAGTCATCAGAGTCCGGGGATCCCTAAGGCGCACGAAGAAAGATTGAAGCAAAGAAGGATTAAAGACAAAGAGCATGTGGGTCTCATACTCCAGACATGCAGTGGGACCAGGAAGTACAAAGCAAAAAACGCATGAGCCGTGATTACAACCATTTGGAGGAAATGACAAGGAAGAGTACAACTGAAAAAGCTGGAGAGGTGGAAGATAAAGCCAAACAGCTGAAGATCAACTAACGGAGAAGTCTGGAAATAGAAAACCAGCTAAGGGACTTTCGTTTGGTCGCACCAAAAGTAAGAAGCTATGAGAAAAAAAGGAAACGACATAGCCCTGAGCAAACTGGCACGGCAAAAACTCTAAAGGGCAAAAGGGAGAAATCACTAGTGCCCCGGAGCCTGAGCTGTGCTATAAAAGGAGGAGGGGGTCCATGCTAAGGGGGTATTGAGATTCAAATAGAGATTCATTTGTTATTCAGGCATTCATGGTCATTTTTTTTTTCGATTCTCAGAAAGTATAGAACTATAGGAAGAGCTCTATAAAACTAAAAGAAAACAGAGGAACCGCTCCCGATATCCCAAAGAAAGCCACTATAGCACATGCTCAGATTCAACAAATTCAAACCTTACAAGTCTTGAAAGCTTGAATAGTTATCAAAGTCTGTAACTTTTGAACTTAATTGAACCTTTTATCACCTCTTAGTAAACACTGTAATCATAACCAAGGAAAAAACTAATAAAATGCACCTCACTGATTCAAGGATCCCTAACCTTTTCTTACATTATATTTCATTTGCTGTACATTCCCTTGCTGTTAAAATGTCATTCAATACAGATATTGTTGCTTGTCAGTTATTTGTATTGTAGGAAGCTTGTCTTTGTACACCACTTGGTTCTTAAATAGCCTTTTAGCTGCGGTAAACCAAGCACAGTCCACCAAGAATATTTATTTGGCCCAAGATCCTTGGGCCACTGTGCTGAGAAGAAAAAGGCACTCTCACAAATTGAAAGTAGAGCTAATATAAGAAAAAGAAGAAAGAGGTAGATACACACAGAAAAAACCACAAACTAATAGAGAAAAGACTATAGAAAAGGTGAGAGAGTTTTTGAAACACCTTAGGTTGTTCTTGAGAAATACTTAGTAACACTATCCATAAACCTAAATAATATACCTTTAAATGTGGTTTTTACGTAAATACTTGTTGTTGTTGTTCAAATCCCCGCAGAAGAGTGTTCTAACACTAGGTGAGAACCCAGTTCCACTTGAACACCATCCCCTCCACTTAGAAGGGTGTGAGAGTGCCCTTTTTTTTAGCACAGTGGCCCAAAGATCCTGGGCCAAATGATTGTTCTTGGTGGACTAGGCTTGGTTCACTACAGCTAAAAGGCTATTTAAGAACCAAGTAGTGCACAAAACAAACTCCCTACAACACAAATAAAATAACAAACGAAAATATCTGTATTGAATGACAATTCAACAACAAGGAAATGCACAGCAAATAAAATACAGTATAAGAAAAAGTTAGGGATCCCTAAATTAGTAAGAGGCATTTTATTAATTTTCCTTAGTTATAATTACAGTGCTCCCTAAGACGTGACACAAGGTTCAACTAAGTTTAAAAATTGCAGACTTTGATAACTATTCAAGCTTCCAAGACTCACAAAATTTGAAAATTTTAAATCAGAGTATGTGCTATAGTGGCTGTCTTTGGGATACCAGGAGCGGTTTCTCTGTTTTTCTCGAACTTTATAGAGTTCTTTCTATGGCTCTATATCTTTTCTGGGAGACTCAGAAAAATGGCGATGAATGCCTGAATAAAGAAAATTAGTGAATCGAAATCTGAATCCCTTCAGCATGGATTTCCCTCTCCTTTTATAGCGCAGCTCCAGGATTCTGGGGTACCAGTGATTTCTCCCTTTTGCCCCTTAGAGTTCGTGTTGTGCCAGTTTTGCTTAGGGACTGGTCGTTTCTCTTTTTTTCATAACTTCTTGCTTTTGGTGCAACGAAGTGAAAAGCCCATAGCTGGTTTTCCATTTCCAGGTCCTCTTCATTCATTAATCCTCAGCTACTTGGCCCTTTCTTCCACTTCTCTAGCTTTTGGTTGCACTCCATCCTTGTCATTTTCCCTAAATAGTTGGAATCTTTACTGCTAGGTTGAAAGCTCCTTCCAGTTACCTCTTTTTTTTTTTTTTTTTTTTTATGGTTTTCTCATTGTTGGTTCCTTGAGGCATAGCTCTTGTGTTTTGCTTCGTACTTTCTGATCCCACTGTATGTCTACGTGCATGAGACCCGCATGCTCTTTGTCTTTTATCCCTCTTTTGAATCTGCTTCAATCTTACTTCGCACATCCCAAGGATCCCTGAACTCTAGTAACTTCAGGGATCCCGGCCCAACTCTTCTTATTGGGCTTCTTTTGGTTTATTAGTCCTGGCTGGGTGGGCCTCTCCCTTACTTCATGTATTTTAAGGTTTGCTTTTCCATAGGTTTTTTGGATCCCAATTCTTTAGACCTCTCACCCTTTTCTTCTTTCTTTCTTTTTTTTTTCTTCATTACGTAAGCCCAGCCCCTTTTTTTTATTTCTCCAGCTTCATTTTTTCATGAAATTAGTCCAATGTGCTATTTCTTTGAGCCTTGGACTGTGATCAATTTTAAACCTCAATATTTAGCCCCCCGAGCTCATGGGTTGCCTGCAGCCCATGCGTGAGTAGTTAAGTTTCTGCAAGATTCTTTCGTTTTGATCCTTTTTCAGGTATCTTAATCTTTAATTTTCAGTCATTGGTATCCTGGCACCCTTTTCTTTTTGCTCCTTTCTCTTGTAACTCCTCCTTTTTACATGGGACGTGGCAGTTGAGTTGTGAAGTAGAAAAATTTCCACCACTTACTTTTACGTTTCCCATAACTCCCATTAATAACTGCTGATAACTCTTCCCTCTTTAAATTAAATTTCTGGCAATTGGCGCGTCTTTCCACATATTGTCTACTCTAACTGCTCTTTATGTCTTTATTCTAGGCATTTGACATTACCTTTTTATCTCCCTAAATCTTCCATTCCTAGTCTTTTATCTCTTCCTTTCGATTAGTCTTGCTGCTTCCTGCTTTTTTCTTAATTCCCTTTACTTTCAAGATACATTGTTTCAATGGCTTCTTCTTCTTCTCAAAAAAGAAAGGAGGGTACTCCAAGCCCCTTTGAAGGTGAAGGTTTCTCTAGTTCTGCGCAAGATGAGTCTCATAAGGTCATTGGGCGTCCTGCTTTTCCTTTACAAGACCCTTGGTACACTCCTAACTTATTCTTCCTTCAGGTGTCCCATGGCGAGACCCCTCCATCCTCTCATGCCTAGGTATTCTTTGGTCTGGCGGGTTTCATTGGTTCTGCTCAAGTCCCAAACCCTAAGGAGATTTTTGATCTCCAGATCAAGCAGGGACTTCAAGAGGTAGTCCTCATCGTTTTTGATTTTGTTGCTGGAAAGATCCAAGGCTGGCCCATCTAGGTGAATAAGGAACTTTCTGACGAGGAATTCGTGGGTTGCTTAGAGCGTGCCGGTATCTTGAAGGCAGTGGCTATTTTTAGGAATCTTAAGGGTTTTAGAGATGCCAAAGGTCTTAGGCATTTGGTAAGCCGTTGGTGTCCTACTTTGCACACTTTTTCCTTTTCTGTTGGAGAACTGACTGTCACCTTGGAGGATGTGGTCAACAATTTCCTCCTTCCAGTGCTTAGGGATGAAAATTCCTTTGATATTAATCTTTCTAACGAGGATCTCAAGGTGGAAGAAAAGTTATTTGCTCATTTTGGTAGATGTACTACTTCTTCTGGTTGGAAACCGGCTAGGATGGTGGGTTATGAATCTTTTGCGCGAGAAATATAAGGAAGTTAGGCGAGATGGGTTCCTCGCATTTTAGCTTAGCAAGTTTCTATTTAGTGAGTTCTGTGGGTATGGGATTAAGTTTACTCTTTTTCCATTGGCGAAAAGTTATTTGCTCATTTTGGTAGATGTACTACTTCTTCTGGTTGGAAACCGGCTAGGATGGTGGGTTATGAATCTTTTGCGCGAGAAATATAAGGAAGTTAGGCGAGATGGGTTCCTCGCATTTTGGCTTAGCAAGTTTCTATTTAGTGAGTTCTGTGGGTATGGGATTAAGTTTACTCTTTTTCCATTGGCGATTTGGTTGGCTCAGGGTGCTCAATATCCTTTAGCCCTCACGTTTTTGGGCCATGTCTATTCTCAATTGGATCAGCTTCATGGAGATGTAGTCGAGGGTGACTCCTATTATGTAATTACTTCTTCTCTTTATTGCGCCATTCTCCAGGTATTTAGGTGGGATCGTTCTTCGGTTACTTCAGCAAGATGTAGGAATTTAAAGTTTGTAAAAAATAAGTTTCAGGGATCTCCTGATGTGGTTAAAGGACTTTGTGGCAGCTTAACTAACAGCCACCCTATTATTTTCCATTGGATGAGTCTAAAAGGTGGTAGCTTTAACTTGATTGAATTATTTGATCAAGCAAGTCATTTGCATTGGCGTTCTCCCTGAGAGTTTGGCCCCGATTTTGTTTGTGATTCTGTGTTATCTCATTTTCCGACTTCTATAGGAAACACCTTCGATTTACGTCGTGGTGATAAGGGTAGTTTAGCATACCTGGCTTGCATTAGTCCTTCTTGGCTTCCTGTGCTTTCCTCAAGTTGCCCCCAGTACACCCATTACTCAGCGCATCAATCAGGATATCCCTCCAGTGTTTAATGACATAGTACCATTACTTCCTTCCTTAAATCCTTTTATGAGACTTCAGGCTTTCTCTTATTGGTCACGAAGGAGTCCTCAGTTCGTAGTGCCCAATTTTCAGAGAGGAGTTTTTGCCTCCAATGGTTATGCAGACTACTGAAGAAAGGTGCAAAAATCCTTTGTTGACTATACTGGTTCTGATACAATTGGAAGAGTCCCCAAGCCTAGCATTTCTTCTGCTCCAACATCCAACAAGCGTCTGTCTCTACCTACTGTTGGTATTGTTTCTGCTGCTGTAAGTAGTAAAACTGGTTTAGCAGAATGGCATGCTTCCATGGAAGGTTGGGTGATTTATGTGCAAGATTTTTCAGACACTTGGTTAGGATATGACCTTATTGTTGGTGCTTCTGCTAAGGTACCAATTAAGAAGGGGGCAGTAGAGGCTATAAGTGCCAGTACTCCCATTGGCATAAGTAAAGGAAGAGCAATTAAGCCGAAAAAATTGAAGGAGGCTGCAGCTGAAGAGAGTGTAGAGGGTACTGGCCCTAAGACAAAAAAGAAGAAGATAGGGAAATCCCAAAAATAGTTGGTGCTTGCTGAGGAAAAAGAAGTTGAGCATCCTTTGGTCATAAGGAGCCGGGTGAAGACTAAGATAGAATCTTCTTTTCCCCAAGTCCCTGTGAGTTCTTCAGTCCATGGTTCTCTAGTACCCTTTAGACGTACCCGTAGTAAACAACAGATACTCGGAGACCCTATTGAGAGAGAGAGAAGGGCAAGAACTCTTTACTTCTTTTCTCTTTTATGTTGCAGTTTGTTGTTGTTGTTTTTTTTTTTTTTTTTTGAACTGATGAGTGGTTGTCTTTTCTACAGTCCAAGCCTAAGTTGGACCCCATTAAGTCACTGAAATCACCAGAGTCCAGGGATCCCTGGGACACGTGAAGTAAGATTGAAGCAGATTCAAAAGAGGGATAAAAGATAAAGAGAATGCGAGTCTCATACGTCTAGACATACAGTAGGATCAGAAAGTACGAAGCAAAACACAAGAGCTGTGCCTCAAGGAACCAACAATGAGAAAACCATAAAAAAAAAAGAAAAAAAAAAAGAGGTAACTAGAAGGAGCTTTCAACCCGGCAATAAAGATTCCAACTATTTGGGGAAAATGACAAGGATGGAGTGCAACCAAAAGCTGGAGAGGTGGAAGAAAGAGCCAAATAGCTGAAGATCAGCGAACGAATGGGACCTGAAAATGGAAAACCAGCTAAGGGCTTTCTGCTTGGTCACACCAAAAGTAAGAAGTTATGAAAAAAAAAAGGAAATGACTAGCCCCTGAGCAAAACTAGCATAGCACAAACTATGAACGGTAAAAAAGAGAAATCACTGGTACCCTGGAACCCTAGAGCTGCACTAAAAAAGGAGAGGGGAATCCATGCTGAAGGGATTCAGATTTCGATTCACTAATTTTCTTTATTCAGGCATTCATCGCCATTTTTTTAGGTCTCCTAGAAAAGATATAGAGCCATAGAAAGAACTCTGTAAAGTTCGAGAAAAACAGAAGAACCACTTCCAGTATTCTAGAGATAGCCACTATAGCACATACTCGGATTCAAAAATTTCAAACTTTGCAAGTCTTGGAAGCTTGAATAGCTATCAAAGTATGTAATTTTTAAACTTAGTTGAACCTTGTATCACATCTTAGTGAGCACTGTAATCATAACTAAGGAAAATTAATAAAATGCCTCTTACTAATTCAAGGATCCCTAACTTTTTCTTATACTATATTTTTTTTTCTGTGCATTTCCTTACTGTTGAACTGTCATTCAAAGGGATGACGCAATCTCTTCGAAGAGCATGCCTTCAAGACCAAGGAACAACAAAGGTGGTAATGTGCCACTCGCGGCCTCTGAGCCCGTAGGAGAAAATAAAGTGGCCTCCAGACAAAGTGGCGAGGTGCCCCTAACAAAACAGGAGGTCGTGTCAGAACAAAGGAATGTAGGGCAGGAGCCAGGCCCTATGGCTCGAATGACTGCAATGTTGAAGGATTTGCAGCAAGAAGTCAGTCTTCTCAAAGAAGGTAAGACTCAGGAAGTCAGAGACAATGCCCCCCCTGTGGGCAACTAAGATAGAATCCAGCCAGAGGGAGGGTCAGTAGTGGGAGGAGGAACTAACCCCCAATACCTAATACTGGCAAATGTTAGTGCCCTCCTGGACCAAGAAAAGGAAAAAATTTTGGGGATCCCTAGGCAATTCTCTCAGGATCCCTTATTCCCACCAAAACTCCTCGGCAAGCCATACCCCAAAGGATATGAATCCCCGAAGTTCCATCCTTTTGATGGAAGAAATGGAAGCGTCGTGGAACACGTGAGTAGGTTTATCCACACTGTGGGCCCCTATGTAGGAGACCAAAAGCTATGTCTAAGAGAGTTTGCAAAATCCCTAATGGATAGAGCATACACTTGGTACACCACATTGAGACTTGGGTCCATTAAAACCTGGGATGAGATGATGGAGAGATTTTGTGCAAAATATTACCCCGGCGAGGACAAGGTCACTTTCCAAAGCCTTCAAATGGTAAAACAGAAGCCTAGAGAGGATCCCGTCCAGTTCATCAAAAGATTTAAAGATGTGTTCCTAGATTGTTATGAGGATCATGAAGAGAAAGAACTCGTAGAGACTTGCATATCCAACATGCTTTTCGATTACAAACTCAACCTCAAAAATCTATGTATCACACAGTTCGCTAACCTGTTACAGAGAACTAGAAGGACAGCACAAATTATAAGGATAAAGAGGATGCTAGCATCCCAAGCCATGACAGCATCAGTGGGAGAAAAAAGGAAGAAGCCCGACGAAAAGGTGTTCGAGGAATCACCAGTAATCCCATGTACTACAAAAGAGTTAAACCATGTCCTGGACAAATGGATCGAGGATGGAATAGTTAGGCCATTCACCGTGTCCAAGCTACCAACAGAGGAAGAAAGGAAAAATCCCTTGTTTTACAGAATTCGTAATTATGTCAAGCATTCCACCAAGGATTGCTGGACCTTCCGTAGACTCTTTCACAAGAAGTTAAGGGAAGGAACTCTAGAGCTCACTCAAAAGGAGCCAGAAGTACAAAGGAACCCCTTGCCCAACCACAAAGGAAAATGGGTGGTGTCTGTAATAATCCACGGGAACCCAGTAAAAGTAGAAGAGTCAGAAGGATCCTTCCACTCAAACATAGTTAGGACCCTTCAAAAGAATCCCAAGTTTAGATCATTACTCAACCAGCTGGGATTTGAACCAGAAGTAAGAAGGGTGGCCACGGAGTCTCTCATGACTATAGCAGCAGATTCAAGAATGGAATGTTTCACAACAGAATCATGTGCTAGTCAAACTTTTCTAGAGACAACCAACGCCATAACTTTCACTAATGAAGACATGGAGGTTGAGCATCTAGACTACCATAAACCCCTTTATCTAATGGCCACCATAAATGGTGTCCAAAACAGAAGAGCAGTGGTGGACACAAGGGTATCACTTAACTTCATAGCCCTGAGCACCCTGGAAGCCATGGGCCTAGCTGGAAGGAGGATCCTGGGGGCTCCCATAGAGATAATCAGATTCGGAGGGTCAGCAAAATCAACCGAAGGATCTGTACAACTGGCCCTAAGAGTGGGGCAAACAGTAGCCTTAACCACATTTCATGTAATCAACTCAGAGGTGTCCTACCATGTACTGTTGGGACGACCATGGCTCCATAAGCACCGCCTAATACCATCCACGTACCATCAATGTGTTAAGAGGAGATTAAATGAGAGGCTTGCAAGGATTCCTGCCAACCATAACCGTTTCAGCCAAGGGGAAGTAAATTTTGTGGAAACAATGTTCTATGATGAGTTAGAACCTGACGATGAGAGTCTCATGCCAAGGACCCCAGAAGCACCTATCTTGGAAAAAGAAGAAGGAGGAGGTACTCATGACTTAAGAGACCTCTTGAAGAGAAAAAGGTAAAAGAAGGAGCTTAGCACCTCAGGATCCCGGGAATGTGTAGTAGTACAAGAACCCGGGGGAAGATTGATTTACTGCTTATGAAGGTGCGCGGGGCCAAAGTGCATCGTGTAAGAGGGTCCCGAACCACCAGAATGTATGGTAGCTCAAAAGGAAGTCCCAAAGGAACCAGTTAAAGAGACACAAATCCAGCCTGAGGAAGAATTGGAAGAAATAAACTTAGGAGCTGAGCTACGATCCCAGAAGCCTGTTTTTATTAGTAGTCACTTAACAGCACAAGAAAAGGAGCCACTGGTGGCCTTGCTCAAAGAATACATGGATGTGTTCACATGGACCTATGATGAGATGCTTGCTTTAAATCCTGGGTTGGTGGTCCATGCCCTCAACGTAGACTTAGGAGTCAAACCAGTAGTCTAACCAGCTAGGGTCTTTCACACTAATGTAAAAGCTCAAATAACCCAAGAGGTTAAAAAGCTAATAGTAACTGGTTTTATCAAGCTGATTCAGCATCCCAAATGGCTTTCCAACATAGTACATGTGAAGAAAAAGAACGGCCAGATTCGTTGCTGTGTGGACTTCCGTAATCTAAACAAGTCCTGTCCAAAAGATGAGTTCCCCCTGCCTAATATTGACCTCCTTGTGGATTCAGCTACAGGAAGTTCTATGTTCTCATTCATGGATGGGTATAGTGGGTATAACCAGATTCGTTTGGCTGCCAAGGATGTTGAGAAAACAGCATTCAGGACCCTCAATTGGGAATTTTTATTACACTACGATGCCTTTCAGCCTCAAAAATGCAGGGGCCACATACCAGCTAACCATGACAACCATCTTCCACAATATGATGCATAAGGAAATGGAAGACTATGTGGATGATATTGTGGTCAAGTAAAAAACTAGGACAGGACACCTTCAGGTACTTGAACAAGTTTTCAAAAGATGCAAAGAATACAAACTACACATGAACCCCATGAAATGTGCCTTTAGAGTATCTGCAGGAAAGTTCCTCGGGTTCTTGGTACATCACAGAGGCATAAATGTAGATCCAGCCAAAGTTACAGCCATTGCCACAATGAAAAGCCCAACAATAGTGAGAGAGTTCAAAAACTTCTAGGAAGGGTCTCCTACATTAGAAGATTTGTGCTAGGATTGGCTTCAGTCACAAGTGGCTTATCCAAACTATTAAAAAAAGGAATTGAGTTCACTTGGGGAACGGAACAACAGGAAGCTTTCCAAAGGATTCAGCAGATTATGAATAATTTACCCACTCTCCAAGCACCAGTGCGTGGGCAACCCCTGTTACTGTACTTAGCATCAAATGCCCAAGCGATAGAAGCCCTACTGGCATAAGAAGATGATGATGGGAATAAGCAGCCTGTTTATTATGTAAGCAGAACACTCAAGGATGTTGAGACCAGGTATCTCAGGATAGAAAAAGCCTGCCTAGTTGTTATTTACGCATCCCAAAGGCTGAAGAAGTATTTCTTAGCTCACCAAATCCTTTTAATGACTAAGTCACACCTCATAAAAAGCACTCCTGCATCAGCCCCTCCTAACAGGAAGAATAATACAGTGGCTGGTCTTGCTCTCTCAATATGACATAGGCCTTAGGACCCCCAAGCCCGTCAAAAGTCAAGCCGTAGAAGACCTCCTAGCACAGTTTCAAGAAATGAAGAAAGCTCACTAAGTGAAGAGATCCCAGGTGAGATAGCAGTAGCAGAGATCCCAGGAAAGAAATGGACAATGAGATTCAATAGGTCAGTTACAACAACCTCAAATGGAGTGGGAGTTGTACTAAGCTGTGAGGATGGGGAAACCATACCCTTATCTTTCAAGCTTGGGTTCTCCTGTTCCAATAATGCAGCTGAATATGAGGCATATTTAATCGGGTTAACTGTAGCACTCAGTATAGGGGTAAAACACATGAGAGTACTGGGAGATTCCAATCTTGTAGTTTCCCAAGTGAAAGGTGACTTTGCACTAAGGGAACAAAATTTAGCAGCCTACAAGACTTGGGCACAAAGGCTGAAGTAGGAATTCCTGACCTTTAGCATAGAGTACATGTCGAGAAGCGAAAACAGATTTGCTGATGTGCTTGCTACCCTGGGATCCCAAGTACCATTTAAAGGAAAAGACACTCTGGTCAAAATAAGAAGGCTGGAACATTCTATCTTAAAAATCCTCCAAAAGATAACTCTTGGAGAGTCCAAACAATGGGACTGGAGAAGCGAAGTGAAAGAAAAAATGAAAGAAACAAAATCCAGATGGAGTGTCAAAGAACTGGTGGACTACGCTCTAATAGAAGAAGAACTATACAGGAGACTTCCTAGAGAGATCCTATCCAGATGTATCAACGAGAAGGAAGGAAAACTAAGATTGGAAGAGCTACATACCCAAGTCTGCAGATCCTCAGAAAAGATCAGCCTATATAGAAGAATGCAGCGCATGTGATACTACTGACCACATATGAACAAAGAGGCAGCAACTATACAGGAAAAATGTCAAGAATATCAATTCTTGGTGGACAAGGAAGAAAGCTACGTTGTATTTATTACAGAAGATTGGAGGACTCCTTTTATGGAATACTTGGCTCAAGGGATCCTATCGACTGATAGGGCACTAGCCCTTCAGCTCAAGAAACTCGTAGTCAGATACTTCTTGTAAAACGGGATCCTATTCAAAAAGAGATACAGTGGGGATCCCCTAAGATGCCTGAGGCCAAGGGAAGTTAGGGAAGTCTTTTCCGGTGACTGTGGAAGTCACCTAGGAAAAAGGAGGCTCTATAAACAGTTACTACTGTTGGGGTACTACTGACCAACAATGAAAAGGGACTCCAAGGAACTAGTCAAAACCTGCCACACATGTCAAGTCCTCAAAGATGCAATCTATACTCACCCAAATATGTTACAGGATATGACAACGCTATAACCTTTCCACACTTGCGGGCTTCATCTCATAAGGCCCATAAATCCCTCATCAAGTGGTTACATATGGATCTTAGCAGCTACTAAGTACTTTACAAAATGGGTAGAGGTCATCCCCTTGAAAAAAGGCTACTGGAGCAGTTGTAGCGAACTTCATTCAAGAGCATATCATTACAAGGTTTGGGATCCCTAAAAGGTTGATTAGTGACAACGGTACCCCATTCATAAATAAAGACATGAAAGGGTTGACTGAGACTTATTACATCAAGCATGGAAGATCTACACCGTACAACCCACAAGGAAATGGTCAGGTAGAGGCCACTAATAGGGTGATATTAAAGATCCTTAAGAAGATGAAGCAGTAGTATGGAGGGAAATGGAGTGACCACTTGGCAGATGTACTTTGGGCATGCAGGAGCTCTGTGAAGATAGTCACGGGATTCTCACCATTCTTCCTGGTCTATAAAACATAAGCCATCAGCCTACTGAAATTAATTGTTCCCACACCAATAGTAGTACTTAAAGAAAGTCAGGAGGACACCGAGGACACAAACAATGAAAGAAGATTAGCAGACCTTGAACGGGTAGAAGAAGAAAGAGAGCTAGCCAAGGGAAGAAGCCAAAAGTACCAGCAAAGAATGACTAGAGCATATGCACAAGCAGTACGCCCAAGAACTTTCATTAAAGGGCAGCTGGTACTAAGGACAGCAGAGTATGTGAGAAGAAACCTACCAGGACCATCCAAATTTACCCCAAAGTTGGAAGGACCCTACATCATCAGAGAGGCTCACAATAGTGGGTATTACTACCTTACAAAGAAAGATGTGACAAATCTGACAGAGCCCATAAATGGGAAGTGGCTAAAACAATACTATGCATAAGAGGGGAGAGGTCTCAGTACACTGGGATCCTTTTTTTCGCCAACTCTCCAACCTGCTAAGTATTTCTTTTTTTTATATTATGAATTATCGCTTAAGTAATTTTTTCAAGGAACCCATGGTAAAAGGACACTTTGTGATCCTTACTATCTTTGTTAGATTTGCTGTGTTCCTTAAATGATGATTGTGTTTTAAATTCAATGAAATTTCTCTTTATTTCTCAGTTATTAAATCCTAAGTATTGCAAAGTTCTAACACGAACGGAATCAGGGGAGGATACCTGGAAAAAAAATCTTTTGATACATGACCCAGGATTACCCCACAGATAACTGCAAACAGTTAAGTTTCAAATACATGATCTAGGATCCCAGGCAAATGCTAAGGATACCTAGCCCAGTACTTTATTAAAAAAAAATTATAAAAAAAAAAAAAAAAAAAAAAAAAAACTTGCCAAGCTCATGAACTGGGACAAAAGGAAAAAAAAAAAAAAATCGCCCAGTGTACTCAGTTCAGTACTTGCGCAACAAAAAAAAAGGGGAGGGTACCTGGTCTAGAACCTACAGCAAAACTTGTAGGAATCATGGCCCAGGACTCGATGCCAAAAAGAAAGACAAAAAAGAAGAAGATCCATATACCATTAAGAAAGATTAGAAGCAATCCTAAAACACAAATACTTAGAAGGAATCTTGAAGCACAAATACATAGAAGTAGTCTCAAAGCACAAATGCAGTTCTATGTAAAAAAAAAAAAGCCAGAAGCAATGTTCAAACAAAGAAATAGAAACTTATACAACCCTAGATTGTTCATACACATCTAAACCAGCTAAAAAAAAAGGCTAGGAAACAAGACCAGCCAACAAAGAACCATCTGGGGAAAGAACAAGGACAACCAAAGAAGAAAGAACCCCCTGCCTTTTAATCTTCAAATCTTGCAAAGTCTTGTGAGCACGAGCTAAAGTTTCCTCAGCAGCATCAATGCTCTTAAAAGCTTGCCTCTGGAATAGCGCATGGGCCAATGATCGCAGGTACTCTAGCAAAAAGGATAGGTTGAACTTGGCTTCTAAGAGATCTTGCACCATTCCCCTCCATTCCAAGAACTTTTCTTCAGATAAAGAGTCTAGCAAAGAATCTCTTAAGGAATTCAACATGGCACATAGCAACTCCATCAAAATGTTTCCTAAAAATACACCTCCTTTGAAACTAATGGTAAAATCTCCGTAACTCTTGAACAACCCTTCCAGCAGTGGCAAGCCTTCCACTAGCACAGAGAAGCACAAAAAGCTGCCATAGGAGGGCCCAAAGTGGTGAAAGTGGCTAGCAGGGAGGCTGTTGAACACCAAAAGATTAAAGCGAGCCAAAAAGGTGGGGAGCCTTGACGCAGGATCTAAAACAGCCACTCCTGGAGCCTCACCCATTGTTGCATCACCACTTAAAGAGGTTGAGAAGCCTTCAACCCTTTGGGCAGTATGAAGACTAGTAACCTGAGCAAATCCCTCACCCTTCTCAAGAATCACAAGCTTAGAATCCCTGACACCAGTATCAACTCCTGTAAAAAAAAAATAAATAAATAAATAAATAAAAAAGTAAAAGAGGGCAGAGGGGAAACCAGTATCGGCCTCTAAGGATGGAGCCTCCTCCTTTTGCTCCTCTGACTTCTTAGAGGACTCTGAGAAAGAGCACATAGCAAGTTGAAGAAAATGTGAGGAAGCCTCAATGAAACGACTAAAAGAGGGCAAGGATATAGGGGGCTTCACCATAACAAAAAAAAAAGACAGGAGAAGGGCACAAAAGGAAGAAAGAAAGGGAAACGCAATGAGAACGATCAACACCCACCTTCAAAATCCTCCGATTGTAAAAAAGAAGTAGCACCAGAGGCAGATCTCACAATGGCTAGGCCTGGAAAGAAAAAGGAAAGAGAGAACTCAAAGAAGGGAGAAAGGAAAAAAGAGGGATACAAAAGAGATAGAATTACACACTATTATAAAAGAATAAGGTTCACTTGTTTGCCTGGATGGAGATGCGCCTCCCCAAGTCTTTGTACTTAACCCCGTCTGAGGTAACATAGTCTTGATGGAATTGGAAGTCTGCTCAGCTTGGGGACCTTGGGACGCAGGAACCTCGAGAGTCTCAGGATCCTGGGTAGCCTGGACACCCTATATTGGCTACCCAGTCTCCCCAGCAATGCCACCACTAGGGGCCTCCTCTTCCGTACCCTAAGATGCAGCCACAACCATTTCCTTTTCCAAAGTCTTACCAACCACGGGGAGAGAAACTTCCACATAAAGAAAAAAGGGGGGCAATATAAACAACAAAAAGCATAAGTAGCGAGGCATCACAAATACACAGCATTGGAAAAATGGATAAAAGCAAACGATAGAAGGCACAGATGAAGGAAAACCATACCACATCTTCACCAAAAGATTGGCTTCTACCTTTCATGGGGTATAACTTACGCTTGGACTATAGAAAAGACAACCACTCATCAGTTCAAAAAAAAAAAAAAAACAACAAACTGCAACATAAAAGAGAAAAGAAGTAAAGAGGCCTTGCCCTTCTCTCTCTCTCAACAGGATCTCTGGGTCTTTGTTGTTTACTACATGTACATCCAGAAGGTCCCAAAAAACCATAGATTGAAGAACAGACAGGGACCTGGAGAAAAGAAGACTCTATCTTAGTCTTCACCCGGCTCCTTATGACCAAAGGTTGCTCAACTTCCTTTTCCTCAGCAATCACCAATTGTTTCTGGGATTTTTCAGTCTTCTTCTTTTTTGTCTTAAGGCCAGTACCCACTACACTCTCTTCAACTGCAGCCTTCTTCAATTTTTCCTGCCTAATTGTTCTCCATTTACTTATGCCAATGAGAGTACCAGCACTTATAGCCTCTACTGCTCCCTTCTTAATTGGTACCCTAGCAGAAGCACCAACAATAAGGTCACATCCTAACCAGGTGTCTGGAAAATCCTACACATAAGTCACCCAACCTTCCCTAGAAGTGTGCCATTCTGCGATACCCATTTTACTACTTATAGCAGTAGAAACAATACCAGCAGTAGGTAGAGACAGACGCTTGTTGGATGTTGGAGCAAAAGAAATGCCAGGGTTGGGGACTCTCCCAATTGTGTCAGAACCAGCATAGTCAATAAAGGATTTTTGCACCTTTCTCCAATAGTCAGCATAACCACTGGAGGCAAAAACTCCTCTCTGAAAAACAGGAACTACGAACTGAGGACTCCTTCGTGACCAATAGGAGAAAGCCTAAAGTCTCATAAAAGGATCCAAGGAAGGAAGAGATGGTACTTTGTCATTAAACACAGAAGGGATATACTGATTGAAACCAAAACTGAAGCTAAGAAGGAAAGCATAGGAAGCTACGAAGGACTAATGCAAGCCAGGTAGGCTAAGCTACCCTCATCACCACAACATAAATCGAAGGTGTTCCCTGTAGAAATTAGAAAATGAGATAACAAAGAATCACAAACAAGACTGGGACCAAACTCCCGAGAGAGCACCAATGCAAATGACCTGCTTGATCAAATAATTCAACCAAGTTAAGGCTGCCACCTTGCAGACTCAGCCAATGGAAAATAATAGGTTGGCTATCAGTTGAGCTGCCACAAAGCCCTTTAACCACATCAGGGGATCCCTGAAACTTATCTTTTACAAACTTTAAATTCCTACATCTTGCTAAAGTAACTGAATAATAATCCCACATAAATACCTGGAAAATGGCATAATGAAGAGTCACTCTTGGCTTCATCCCCATGAAGCTGATCCAATTGAGAATAGACATGGCCCAAAAACATGAGGGCTAGAGAATATTGAGCACCCTGAGCCAACCAAATCACCAAAGGAAAAAGAGTAGACTTGATCTCATACCCAGGAAACTCACTGAACAAAAACTTGCTAAGCCAGAATACGAGGAACCCAGCTTGCCTAACTCTCGCGCGAAAGATTCATAACCCACCTACCCATCATAGCCAGTTTCCCACTAAAAGAAGCAGTACGTTCACCAAAATGAGCAAATAACTTTTCTTCCACCTTGAGATCCTCGTCAGAAAGATTAATATCAAAGGAAATTTCATCCCTAAGCACTGGAAGGAGGAAATTGTTGACCACATCCTCTAGGGTGACAGTCAGTTCGCCAACAGAAAAAGAAAAAGTGTGCAAAGCAGGACACCAACAGCATACCAAATGCCTAAGACCTTTGGCATCTCTAAAGCCCTCAAGATTCCTGGAAATAGCCACTGCTTTTAGCATACCGACGCGCTCCAAGCAACCCATGAATTCCTCGTGAGAAAGTTCCTTATCCTCCCAAATAGGCTAGCCTTGGATCTTTCTAGCAACAAAATCAAAAAAGATGGGGACTGCCTCTTGAAGTCCCTGCCTGATCTGGAGATCAAAAATCTCCCTATGGTCTAGGACTTGAGTAGAACCAGTGAAACCCGCCTGACCAGAGAATACCCAGGCATGAGAGGATGGAGGGATCTCACCATGGGACACCTGAGGGAAGAATAAGCTAGGAGTGTAAAGGAAAAGCAGGACGCCCAATTACCTCATGAGACTCATCTTGTGTAGAACTAAAGGAACCTTCACCTTCAAAGGGGTTAGGAGTATGCTCCTTTCTTTTTCGAGAAGAAGAAGAGGAAGCCATTGAGACAATGGGTATCTTGAAAGTAAAGGGAATTAAGAAAAAAGCAGGAAGCAGCAACACTAATCGAAAGGAAGAGAAAAGAGACTAGGAATGGAAGATTCAGGGAGATAAAAAGGTAATGTGAAATGCCTAGAATAAAGACATAAAGAGCAGTTAGAGAAGATAATATGTGGAAAGACGCGCCAGTTGCCAGAAATTTAATTTAAAGAGGGAAGAGTTATCAGTAGTTACTAATGGGAGTTATGAGAAACGTAAAAGTAAGTTGTGGAAATTTTTCTACTTTGTGTAAGTGCCTTATTTCTCCCAGCACTATGGCCCAAGGATCCTGGGCCGAATAAAATGTTCTTGGTGGACTGAGCTCGATTCACCACAGCTAAAGGGCTATTTAAGAACCGATTGGTGCACAAAATAAGCCTCCTACAATACAAATAGCTAACAAACAAGTATATCCGTATTGAATGACATTTTAACAGTAAAGGTATGCACAACAAGTGAAATATGATGCAAGAACAAGTTGGGGATCCCCTAATTAATGAGGTGTATTTTATTAATTTCCCTTAATTGTGATTACAACGCTCACTAAAACGTGGTGCAAGGTTCAACTGAATTCAAAAGTTACAGACTTTGATAGCTATTCAAGCTTCAAAGGCTTGCAAAGTTTGAATTTGTTAAATCTGAGCATGTACTATAACAGCTGCCTCTGGGGATACCGGGAACGGTTCCTCTGTTTTCTTTTAAGTTTACAAAGCCTCTTTCTATAATTTCATGAGACTTTAGATTGCGAACGCTTCAAATGATCTAATCGTAAATGAATTCTCTATCCCTTAGTCTTCAATTCTCTTCTGAAGCATGGACCCCTTCCTCCTTTTATTGCACAACTTCAGGCTCTAAGGGTACCAACGATTTCTCTCTTTTGCCCCTTAAAGCTCATGCCGTGCCAAGTTGCTCAGGGTCATGTCTTTTCCCTTTTTCTTCATAGTTTCTTGCTTTTTGATCCGACCAAGTGAAAGTCCCTTAGCTAGTTTTCTATTTCCAGATTTCTCTGTTGGCTGGTCTGAAGCTTTTTGGCTTTTTCTCAACGCTCCAGCCCCTTTTTTAGTTGTACTCTTCCTTGTCACTTTCTCCAAATAGTTGGAACCAGGCTCCTGCGCGTACCTCCTGGCTCTACTACATGTCTAGAGTATGAGACCCGCATGCCTTTTGTCTTTTATCTCTCTTTGAATTTGCTTCAACCTCACTTTGCGCGTCCAGGGATCTCCTGACTCTGGGGGCTCCCGGGATCCTGACCCAGTTCTTCTTTCTGGGCTTTCTTCGGTTCGCTAGTTCCATTCCTCTAGGCTTCTTCCCTTTTCTTTCTTTCTTCTCTCTTTTCTTTATTTGTGAGAGCCTAGCCTTTCCAGTTTTATTATTCATTTTTTTTTTGTGAAATGGGCCCAACGTTTTTTTTTTACTTCTTTGGGCCTTAGTTTGTGGCCATTTAATTTTGAACCTCAACATACTTCATAACTCAACTGCCATGTCCTATGTAAAAAGGAGAAGTTACAAGAGAAATGAGCAAAAAGAAAAGGGGGCTAGGATTCCGAAGACCAAAAATTAAAGATCAAGATCCCCGAAGAAGGATCAAAACGGAAGAATCCTGCAGAAACTCGACTACTCACGCATAGGCTGCAGGCAACCCATGAGCTCGGGGGGCTAAATGTTGAGGTTCAAAATTGATCACAGTCTAAGGCCCAAATAAATAGCACATTAGACTAATTTCATGAAAAAATGAACCTAGAGAAAATAAGAAAAAGGGGTTGGGCTCACGTAATGAAGAAAAGAAAAAAAAGAAAGAAGAAAAGGGTGAGAGGTCCAAAGAATTGAGATCCAAAAAACCCATGGAAGAACAGACCTTAAAATACATGAAGTAAGGGAGAGACCTAGCCGGCCAGGACTAATAAACCAAAAGGAGCCCAATAAGAAGAGGTGGGTCGGGATCCCGAAGTCACTAGAGTTTAGGGATCCCTAGGACGCGCAAAGTAAGATTGAAGTAGATTCAAAAGAGGGATAAAAGACAAAGAGCATGCAGGTCTCATGTGCCTAGACATACAGTGGGATCAGAAAGTACAAAGCAAAACGCAGAAGCTATGCCTCAAGGAACCAACAATGAGAAAACCATTAAAAAAAAAAAAAAAAAGAGGTAAAAGGGCATTCTCACAACCCTTAAAAACTTTGTCGAAATATCCTCAGAATATCCAAACTAAGAGTTCTAGGCTAAAAGGGCAGAAAAGAGTGAGCATTATATTGATTTTCATCCATCATTTGGTGATAAAATAGTCTCTTACTCACTTCAATTCAAAACTTTTAGTTGGTTCAAGATTACAGACATACCACTTAGAGTTATCCAATCAATCTTAATTAAGTCATTTAACTCATCATCTCACACACACAATGAAGGTAGCGATTTCAGCCAAGGGGCCAGTCAAAAATAACATCACTATAAGTGTTACGAGGAGGAGATGTGGATTGTTTTCCATGAACCACAATCTCCTCCTTGATTTTTTTTTCTCTTATGCCTTTTTTTTTTTAATATCTTAACATGTTTTTTCTATACCATAACATGCCTTACATTAGTTATTTGATTGATTTCTTTTTTGATTTGATTGAAAACACGTAGAAACCCTAATCTACATCAAGCTACGCATGCAGCTGGGAAGACTCTTAGAATGACACTACGGCTTTATTTCAATGCCATAAGCATGATAACCCTTGAGGTGATGGAAAATTAGTTTTAAAAGAATTCAGGTGTTTTGGAATAGGAGCATAACTATTAAAATGTTCCCACAACAATGCTTAAAAAATGCTACGAGGACAAAGGTTTCTATCTGGAATCTACCCTAAGAGCATTTCAAGTCAAGGGAAAAACAATCCAAATGGGAATATAAAGTTCCTAAAAAAATAAGGTGTAAGGGGAAAAGAGTGGCATTTGGCTAACTTAATAGCTAAAAGGAAATGCCTACTCAATATCTTTCCATGAGGATATCCTTCAAATTAAAGGTGAGATAGAAGGAAAGCAAAAAAAGCTTAAAGTTCGTGGGGACTGGAATTACCTTCCCCAACAACAAAGTCTGAATCTTTCTTCAATAAATCTGCTTTTGCATCCTCATCCACACCATTAGCATATTCCCTCCAAAAGAACCTAATCCACCCCCAAAAGTTTGCCCTAGAATCGTTATCACCACCCACACTACTATCATCCAAAACCTCCTCGCTAGGGGCTTTCCCTTTCTTGGTAGCCTTTAGAATTGGCTTCTTCAAATTCTTTTTCACTGCATCTTTCAGAAATTTCATAGTCTTAGCCTCAGTATCTCATAAACATCCTCAAGGGAAGGAGAAACCTCTTGTGATACCCTGTGAAGAAGGTGTGAGTAGTAGAGTTCCACCAGTACAAAAGGGAAAGGAGACCCTCGATATCTTTGCTAATGTCCAACTAGGAGAACACCAAAATTATTCCCATCAATTGCACTTTTTGTAGGATTTCCACATAAAAGGGATTTGTCAACACTCTTCGACACCAACTCCTCTTGCCTTTGGAAACAGAGGTGTGAGATTTGAAGACCACATCTGTACTAGGAGCAAAATCTCCCCTGTAAGTGCCAAGCCTAGGAATGTGTTTTAAATCTAAATCTATGATCAAGAGATCATCAGGTTCCCCATAGGCTATGTAGGTAGGATCTTCAGAGTAAGGAAGAGATTCCCAATCAAAATTTTCATCAAACAAGTTATCCCCAAGAAAGGAAGGGATGACCCATTGCTCCTCAACCAAAGGATTCTCATCTCCACCTAATAGTGGTCTATTTATCTTGGGGTTTGTGGTTTCGATGATCTTCAAAGAATAGGATCTTAAAGCGAGTTTGGAACCCATAGAGAAATCAATTCTATGAGAATTAGGGTTCAAAGTTGGGAAAGTACAAATGGAAGAAAGAAACGGTTTTGCCCCCAAATATATAGGTTGTAACTTTCCCCCAAAGGGAAAATTTTAAAATGAACTACGTGTTCAAGAAAGATGACTAGTGTCAGTAAAGAGGTGGTTACACAAAAGAGAGAGAGAGAGAGAGAGAGAGAGAGAGAGAGGAAAGTACTATACAGTTTTGGGAGTTTTAGGCATTTTGCCTTTGGTGGGACCGCCTTTGGATGGAATGGTGAAAAGGCGTATTGCTTCACAACCAAGTTCATTTTCTCCCTTTCCTCCTCTCTTGTTTTGTTGTCTGACTTGTTTATATGTTTACATTCTTATTGGAAGCAAATGGCTAAATATTATGAGAAAAAGTGCAAAATATACATAAACATAAAAAACAATAATAGTAAAAAGAAAAGTAAACAAAATATATATCACAAACTTTGTCTTTATATATATATATATATATATATAATAAGTTGTTACATCAAAATGGCCCCTATTTGAACCCCCTTACATTCAACCCCAAAAAAAAAAAAAAAAAAAAGAACCTACAACCTAAGGACCTTAGTACGGGCATATACAAAATAAAAGAACAAAAACAAAATAAGGTTGCAGGTTTAAAGGTGAAAGGTCCAAGGAGATGAAGGTCTGTATGCATCAAAGTCATCATCAGAGCCCTCCTCTAAAGAATTGTAGCCCTAGTGTGACTCCTTAGTGCTAGAGTCAATGTCATTATGAGTGTAACACCGCAAACCCATACCAAAGACTTAGATGCCTAACCTGTCTTAAAAATAATTAACAATAATATATTGGAACAAAGCATAATTAAATATCCACAAATAAACTTAAAACCATCAAACTCTTTCCTATAAAATCCATTGTAAATAAAAGTTTTAACAATAGAGTCTCTAAATACAATCTCAAAGAGTTTCACAAATGCCAAACTCACTATCCTAAGAAAATATAATAATACAGCCTCTCACTAGCATAGCTCCAAAAGAAGTCTTCAATCTATGGCTCCAATGATCTACCACCAAACGATATTCCATTACTCTAATCTGAAAGGGTGGAAAAAAGGGGGGTGAGCTAGAAGCTCAATAAGAGACTACATAACATAAGGATGTCTTTCAAAATAAAATAATAGTATCATTGACATAATATAATTTTTACAAAATATTTACAAATAGTTTTAACAGTAAAATAATACACTTTGTAAGACTGTTAGGAAGAAAACATTTTACTATAACACTGTAATCAATAAATAAAATAATAACCACTTTAATTGGCCAAAATACACTAATTAGGTAGAAACAATATATTATAGTAATAAATCATTTTTCCACTTATAAAGGCCAATAACAATAAAACAATAATTTGATATAGAAAATATTAAACATTAGCGAGACAAAGACAAAAACTGCTAAACACTTGATAGGTGATTCCCATGAGGAACAATAACACTAACCTCAAAGAGGCAACACTTGCTACAAAGAGCAAACGATAACACTGCACCACATCACAATAACACTACCTGCCGAATACCAACACTTAACCCTGTGTTGGCAAAGGTTGTAGACCGTCTAGCTGACCGTTTGAAAACATTCTTACTTTATTATAATATTGTCAATACCAATCATATATCATATAATGAATATTTCCTCAAAAAATAGTTTTGAGTCATTCTTAACATGTACAATTTCAAAGTAATATACAAGAAGTAATAAAATCCAAGTATGTATAAAGTATTAACAATGGTATAAGTTTTTGGAAACTTCACTTTTGCATATATATATATATATATATGAATATACACGTCTTGAGAGACATCATGTTCTAAAGTCCACTTACCTCAAATCCCCAAAACACGTTAGACCTCAACTATCCAAGCTGATGTCACTCGAACCTAATACATAAATAGATGATTTATTAAGTGCTAAGCTTTCCACTACTAATTAAAAATCCTCTTACTAAAATAAAATAAATAAACCAACCACCAAAAACTCTTGCATTAGCTATAGAAATGATTTTGCTGCGTTAAGTCATACTTACTCTATTTATATAATCCACTCATGCTATCCTTCTTCCAAAATCAAATATGGACCTCTATATATCATACCTACACGTTAGATCCTAATTTTTTTTTTAACCAAAGGCCTTTCACTAGTATCTAATACTTTACCATTAGATCAAAAATAATCCACAAACATCAGTATTTACTTACATCTCATGATAGTCAATTTAAATTGGATATAGGGAATTCAATCTCAATTGGGGTATCTATATCATGTAATCTTATGACTCACCATGCTATGTACATCAATTAAGACTCTTTACTCTCTACATATATATAGATGCTTATCATGCCACTTAATTAAGTCATAACACAGAAACTTCAAGAAATCCTATACCATCAAGTTAGAGATATCTTGCACCATGTAATATTGTAATATCGACTCTACTGTTTGGAGATACAAAAACATGTATCTTTAACCTATGATATCACACACACAATCTATAGTTAACTCCTTAGAAGTTACCTTGATGTCATCTTTGTCAAGTTTGGCAATGATCCTTTTTGCCATAGCTTTTAGCATCCAACATCTTTTTCTACCTTTCATGTGACTGACTTAAAAGACCTAGCATATATACCTCTAAAATAACACTCCAATTCAATCTAGGAAGATCAATCCCACTCCAATTAGTACTCTTAAATAACACTTCTACTTGGGCCAGAGTTTAAGACCCACTAAAACTTAAATAAACTTCCAAGACTTTAATTCCTATTAAAACTCATATTATGGTTGCTTAGATAGGCTAAAACTCTAAAAAATTCCAATAACACTTAAACTCCTAATCCAAATAGGTTTTAATCTCTTATCCTTTTCCTTAATTGATAAGGAGACTACTCCTAATCCAAATAGGTTTTAATCTCAAAAATAACTCTCATATTATGTCTTCTTTTATTTATTTTCTTTGTAGTGATCATAATATAAAATAATATCACCTTAAAAGTAAATTAAATAATTCATCAATTTCACTCTAAAAGTAATTAAATTAAATTTAAGTGAGGCTGTGTTATAGTGAGGACCCCTCCTCCTCCGCCACCTTGAAGGACCCTCTCCAAAAATGTCATCAAAGGGGAGATCATACTTTTCCAAGAAGGCCTTATACCCCCAAGTAATGGGCATCAGACTCATGGCCTGGAGAGTTGGACCCAGCAAAAGAAGAAGCTACAACCTTTCTTTTCCCTTTAAAAAGAGGAAACTTTGATAGTAAAAGAGAGAGAAGAGAAAAGATGCAAAAAGAATGAATGTTCTGAAATGAGATGTCCCTTATTAAAGACTACCAACTATGGGCACAATGCCTTTCTTCTTGGAGGGGAGTACGCCTCTGCCGAGTGGACTAGGGCGAAGAAAAGATGTTGGAGTCACCACCTAGTTTAGGTCTAGAAACCATATATATAGCGCCCTTACATGGAAGAAATGATCTTACCACCAGAGTATGGGTTCGAAGTTTAGGTATGGAGATAGAAATGTATTAGGCACCCAACCCCACCCGACCCGTGGGTCGGCTTCCACTCATTATGTCTTACGTCTTAATCTCATTAAAAACATATTCAATATTGTATTTTATACCCATGTACACACTAACATACATCTAATAATCAACATGGCATTAATCATCCCAAAAACCCAACACACATCTATCATGGCAACTCACATCAAGCCTAGCATACATCTATCATGCATATCATATTATCCCATCCAAGACAGCAAACAAAAAAAATATCACAATGGTAGAAACATTGACATAGCAGCAAGGTATTAATATCAAATATAACCCAAACATCTAAGCATGGTATCGAAGCACTAAACAAACATATTCATTACGTTCATCATCCAAAATGCATGTTCATGTAAATGCATTACTTACCTCACTTACCTCATAGCATCATAGCACCTATACATCAATGCTTGATCACGTAAATGCTTGTTCATGGTATGTTAAAGAAAACATTAAAGGGAAACTCTAATCTAACATGTTAAGGGTGATTAAACAAACAATTGGAGAAATAGATACATATACATATGGAAACAAGCTAGAATTGAGGCATATTAAACAAAAGAACTAAAGAAACAAATGCATAAAAGGTCGAATTAGGGTTTTTAGACACGAGTATGCATGCACATACATAGGGTCTGCATACGCAGCCTAATTGTATATGTATGCATACTTTGGATATGCGTACACACGCCCAAACCCTAACCCAGAAACAGCAAGAACAAACTAGAGCAGAAACTAAAGCAAAAACTAAGGCCTGTTTGGTAGAAGAGTTTGAGTAATATTGTTTGTAATTTTTTGAAATACGTGTGAGTGAAAAAGTGTGAAAAAAGTGTGTAATATTGTTTAAAAACTAAAAATGAGTTGTTTAACAATTCTACCAAACAGGGCCTAAAGCTATTAAATCTAATAACCTAACATGCTTTAAAACAGAAAGCTACTAAACCCTAGGCTACCTAAACATGTTAAAACATAAACAAAATAAGAAAAACAAACAAAAATCAGAATTAAAATAAAGAAAACAAAAGGAAAAGGTTAGAACTCAATACCTTAAACATAAAGCTTTTCAAGCTTTATTTTGACCATTCCTCTCAATTAATCCATTCACAACCAAACAAAACTGATTAGTAAACTTCAAAACTCAAAGATCAAGGCTAGAAAATGTCTCAATCAGAAAAATATTGACTTAAAGGTGTTTTGTGAAAAACTCCCTCTTTGATTCACTATTTTTAGTAAATCTTAGGTTTTCCCTTAGAATTTTCTACGTGTTTTGAAAAGGTACGATGTATAGCTTTTATATTGAGAAAATGGGGGTTTGGAAAGGCTCACAACCGATGTGGGATTCATTCCAAACCTTTACTTTAATGCAAAAAACACTTATCTTTCATAGTTTCTAGAACCCTAACGTGCATACGCATGCCCGTGTAGGCGTGGAGGCATGCCTTTATTTTCCAAAAATAGTTTTATTTAGCTTATAAAAAAAGAGTTAGGGTATGTTTGGTAACTGTTTTTCCCCTTATTTTCTATTTCCAAAAATAATTTTTTTTTTTTTATTTTTGAAACTAAAAAACTTGTTTGGCAACCTAAAATGAACGGAAAATAAAAACTGTTTTCAAAACTCAATTTATGAAGGAAATTGAAAGCATACAAAAAGTTGTTTTTAGTTTTTAATTTTCAAGTCAATGAAAACTTGCATTTAATTTAATGAATCTATCTCATTTAATGAGTTAATATTGGAGTTCAAATCTTAGTAATAACATATTTTAGTATTTTTTTTTTTTCCTTCAAAAAATTATTCTTTTAATTTTAACTAACCAAACATGTTTTTTATTTCAAAAATACAAGAATTTTTTTTCTTTATATTCCCAAAAACAAGTTTTTGAAAATAAAAAACAAAAACTTTTACCAAACATAACCTTATATTTTCCATAAAAACTTTTCTCAAGTCAATTTCAATCTGATCGGATTTTATACCAATCTTGAGTTTTAAAATATTACCATCATTAAAAAATGCGAGTTCAAATTATAAAAGGTACAAAATACGGTATCTACACCAACTAAAATTAGGAAAAAGACACAAGAATTATTAAGCATCATGGCTGTCCACCAAGGGCAAGAAATGAAGAGATGCCAAAACAGTTAAAATCCCCCCTTGAAAGCCACGTGTCAAAACCTCAATGACCAGGAGACATGACTGCAAAAGCACTCATGTTGAAAGGATGTGACTGTCAATGACTTTGGTGATAAACGCTATTTAGTTAACAGTGAGGAGGCTAATGTATTGTGCACAAGCTTGTGAAAGTAGACAAAAGAATTTATTAACTGAAGATAGCATCCTAACCCTCCATGTAGATGACATTGAGCTACAAGGGAACAGACATTTGTGAAGGGAACCACGCCTTTTGCTCATGCCAATCGCATGAGCATCACTGAAGAGTAAAGCAGACACAGTCTGGAATGGACACCGAGCACTACCGTGAGAGAGAACCTAGCCCCCCTCTGGTTAGGTGCTATAGTGTGCTCCTTATTGGCTAGTATAGGCTTGGACCTCCGCTCCGGGACATGTGTAACCCTCTCCACCTTTCTAGCTCCTCCCTCTCCCTCTCCTGTTGTCCTTCGTGATGTGTTGAGCCACTTTTTAGCCCACTACCTTGGCAGACACGACTTTCTCTCTCCTCCACCTAAAAAGTAGTACTATGATAGCTGTCGTACGGTTTATGGTGAGCAATGGAGTTGGGACATCTGTCCCTGTACAACTAGCAACATTCATCGTACTATAAAAGAAAAATGTTGCTAAGCATAGAAAAGAGGATCAGAAAATTTGGGTCGGGAAAAGAGAGCAGAGAAAGGGTAGCAATAGAGAAGAAAATATGTACAAGAACAATGTGTAACAAAGCATTCTTCCCATAAATATTACATAGTTTTACAGGGATAAGGACACAAAGTCCTTCATCCCGTCGTGGTTTTTCACCCCTATTCTTAGGGTTTTCCATGGAAATCACTTTGTCACTCTTGCTCATTTCTCTTAATGCTTTTATTCCTTGTCCTCATTACAAAATTTCATCTTTAGCATATTACAAGAATGATGTTTAGATGTACCGTTAAGGATTAGAGCACACAAGCATGTTCATTTTTCCTAACCCTAACTCGCACTTATAGGCTATATGCCCTTAGTTACGGAATTCACCTTTTGCTGATCTTTTAATTTGGGAAGGTTCTCTTTTAGGATATATGAAATTGATAGTTTAGTTTCCCTTAAGTGGCCCAATTTTATAAAGTAAGGTGTTTTCTTTTTTTAAACTACCGTGGCCTAATTTTCCAAATGATTATGGTAGCTTTGACATTTAAGATCAAACTTAGCTCTAAAGAATGATTCAATACATGATAAAAGTTCCCATGTTGAACATGAAATTGGCCGTTGAGTTTTGTATGCATGTGCGATTGTATGAGTCTGTTTAAAGTTGCAGGATTGAGCCGTAAAGTTTAAAAAAAATCTAGTTATCTTGATAAGTCATGTGCAAATGTAATTGTTATAGAAGTTGATGTACAATTGATTGTATTGCATGTCTTTGGATGTTTTGGGTGCATTTGGGATGCTTGGAACATATTGTGTGGGGTTTAGGAAGGGCTTAGAGCAGCTAGTTAGCTTGGAGTTAAATCAAAAGCTAAGGTTTTTAAGTCAAGTTTTAATCAGCTCTTGTTATTTATTTCAAGGAGTAGAGGAGCAGAGGAAAAGTTCACACACTGCTTGAGACTCTTGTTACTTAGCTGCTAATTGAGTTAGGAATTATGCCATGAAAATTTAATAGTCCGTGTTTTTAGTATACATATATTATTTTTATCACTACCTTTTAGCAAACTTCTTTTGATATTGTTTATAAAGGTTCAATGCATTGCTTTTAGTAAGCTCCTTTTGATATTGTTTATAAAGGATAATATGCATTGATTGGGATTACATTTTGAGAAGTTTTAGTCAGTAGCGGCTCCAGGATTTTTTTCTAAGGGAGTCAAGAAGAAGATGTATTTTGGGTAAGAGATGAATTTTGTGCTTTACAAAGATTTCTTATTACAAATTTGCCCATATTATGCATGAGTAAAAGAATAAAAGATAAACCATAAGTTCATTTAGTGCATTATTTTTAATACAATAAACATATTAATTATTTTTATTAAGTGAACTTTAGTTATTACTATTTAAAATGCCTTTATCTATTAGTTTAGGACAATGATATGTTAATATTAATGTACTATCAATGTAAAATTTATATTGTAGATTAAACAAATGTGTGCAATATTATACAAATTTGCAAAAAATGTACAATACACATTTGTTTAGAGGCAATGTAAATCTTATATATACAATGTAAACTAAGAATTTTCTATTAGTTTACTTCAAATTTGTTAAGATCTAAATAGGTTTTTTTTTTTTTTAGGTTTAAGATGAATTTTTTTTTTTTTTTTTACTTTTGTTGTTGGGCTTTTTTTGTGTGTTTAAAAAGATTAAAATATTGTTAAAAAGATCATATTTAAGATTATTTCAATTGTACTAAAAAATATTTTAGAGTTAGGGTGTTCAAATTTTTATTTTAAGAGGAACAAATCAAAAATTAATATTAAAAATATTATATATTATAATATTAAAAAATGCCAGCTCAGGGGGTTCATTTGAACCCCCTGAACTCCACATAACGCCGCCCCTAGTTTTAGTTATGAAACTATTTAGAATTTAGTTGTGGATATGCTATGAACTCTAGCCTAGTAACCCAAGAGAGAGATTAAAAAATAAAAGCATGATTCATTTTAGAAACAAAGAACTGTTTTGAGTGTGATGGCCTCTAAGACTGATACCATAGGTCAAGAGGCGATAGTGATCCTTGTAGACTGGAAACTTTATGCCTCTAGAGGTTCTATTCCTTATAGACTATCAACATTTTAAGCTACGAGGAGTTGTATTCCTTGTAGACATGGCAACCTAAGCCATAAGGGGATTGATAAGTCTATGAAGGCTACCAACCATTAGGCCATGAGAGGCTCTTCAAATCTTTGAAGACTGGCAACCATTAGGCCACAAGATGACTATGTTCCTTGAAGACTGGCACCTATTAGGTCACGGGACGCCAAATTTCAAAGATAAAGTACAATTACATGTTTGATATAGTTTTGCTATATTATGTAACAATATGAGTATGCTTTTCTTTATAACATGTTAGGATATATGTATTCTCACTTGTCAAGAACATATGTCACTTATTTATGTAAATTGGCTAATCTTTTGACAAAACGCACTCTACTTGTAATTGCGTAATTCTAGGTATTTTTAATACTTTAGGAAACAAGATTTCAAGATCAAGTGTTGAAGTCATCAAGTCTGTTCAAGAAAAATCAAGCTGAAGTGCAAATTCATTAAAGCTCGACACCTGCTCGATAGCTACCTCGACACCTGCTATCTGTCGAGATTTATAAAATCAGATTTTTTGATCTGATTTCCTTGGGATCCGTGAATATGCTTTTAGGCATTTTTTTCTCCAAACTCTAAACATATAAAAGAATTGTTTTAAGAGCCATCAAGATGGACACAAGTTGCAAAAGTATTAAGCAATCTCTGTTCAAGCAAATTATGATAAAAAAGACGAAGTTCTTGACCTAGTTCATTTTCTCTAAAGAAGTTGTTGTGTATTTTGCACCAAAAGATTTTGTGACCAAGCATCTTCCTGATCTTCATCATGTAGGATGAACTCAAGAATTTCGCAGCCAACCTCTCCTTTTAAGTTGGTGTTTGAAGTCACGTATTGGGATCCGCGCATTGGTTAGTCACGTACTTGGGAGCCGTGCATCAAAGGTGGAACTATCACTACAGATCAAGTCCAATTGGGTATTAAGGTAAGGTTTCAACTGTAGGTTGGTAAAGTACTTTCGGTTCCTTTACTTGTAACCGCTTGATTTGATAATAGTAGAGTTTCGAGAGTAGTGACCTGAAAATTACCTTGTGGAGTTTTTGCCACAAGAGTTTTCCCTATTCGTAAACAAATCAATATGTCATTTAATTTTCGCTGCATATTTAGTTATTTGGTGATTTGTTTATGCTTCCATACAATTGCATGATAAATTGATTTATTAATAACTTGACTAAGTAATTAATTGGTTTAATCATAAGGGGTCATTTAGATTGTGGCCTATCAAGTGGTATCAGAGTAGACACACTCTGATTAGGTTTAATATTTACTGTGTTGATCCATTGACCCCTGTTTGTTATGGATAGAGGACAGTCATTAATCATACCTACTTTATTTGATGGCACTAACTATGCATACTTAAAAGTACACATGAGAGCTTTCTTGCAGTCTTTAGATGAGAAGGTGTGGCAAGCTATAGAGATTGACTGGACCAAGCCAAAAGAAGAACCGGCCGATTGGGATGACGCCAAGATCAAGACGACAAACTTCAACAGCAGAGCGTTAAATGCCCTATTTAGTGCTGCCACCAATGAGGAGTTCAAGAAGATATCCTCAACTAAAATTGCTAAAGAGTTTGGACCATCCTCTAGACAACCTATGAATGAACAAAGGCTGTCAAAGATTCAAAACTTCAGAGGCTCACTATAAACTTTGAAGAGATGAAGATGGAGGATGATAAGTTATTTGATGAGTTCTATGCCAAGCTCAAGGACATAGTGAACTCAGCCTTTAATCTTAGGGAAACCATCCCTGAACCCAAAGTTGTAAGGAAGGTGCTCAGATCTCTACCTGAGAGATTCTATGCCAAGATTACGGCAATAGAAGAATCAAAGGATATTGACAAAATTCCTTTGAATGAGCTAGTTGGAAACTTGTAGACCTACGAGCTAGGACTATCTAGGATTGGCAAAACGAGTAAAAGCAAGAGCATAACCTTGAAAGCAAAGAGCAGTGATACAGATGAGTCTTCCGATGATGATGATTTCAAGATGAAGTCCTACATTATAAGGCAGTTCAAGAATTTTATGAAGAATGCCAATGAGAGGGACTTCAACAAGGACTGCAGACAATCCAATTCTTCTCAATTTAAGAGCCAAGACAAAGGGAAGAAGGATACTAAGGATAGCGGTCAGTACACTATTCCGGTAGGACCAAAATGTTTTGGATGTCATGGTTTTGGTCACATGTAACATGAATGCCCTACATATCTCAAGAGTATTGGGAAGAGTAAGGCACTTGCTGCAATCTTGAGTGACACTGAGCCCGAAGATGATTCCGACAATGAGGATGATGGAATTGAATGCCTTCATTGCCACAGTCAATTCTACTGAAGGGATTGTTGAAGATGTGGACGAAGAAGAAGAACTGGTAGAGTCAAAATTTGAGAAGATGGATGATCAAGATGATATCCATTCAGCCTATGAAAAGCTTTACAAGCTCTCCGAGAAGCATGAGAAATTGTATAGGCTGGCCACCAAGAAGCTCAGTGATGTGGAACTTGATCGTGAAGAGTTGTCCACAAAGTTTGATGAGGCGAATCAAACTATTGGAGTACTGAGGTTTGAGAACAACTTTTTGGTTGAGAAAACCAAGAAGCTTGAAGCAGAGCTGTTTCAAGTCAAAGCTCAACTGGAGAAGACTTCAAATGCAAAGCTTGATAAGACGCTCAACAATCAAAAATCTACTTCGAATCGAACAGGTTTAGGGTATGGTCTTTCTTTCTCTAATACTGCTTCTACTAGTAATACTGTTTTTGTTTCTCCTGCTAATAAAACTAAAATTGAGAACACTGATGTTAAAACTGAATTAGCTAGTGAAAACTTAGATAAGGGTAAATCTATTTTAAGAGCACCCTCTAAGCAAGATAAGAAAGATGCTAAAAACCCTAGGGCTAAGAAGGCTAACTCTCAAAAGTCTAAATAAAAGAAGCAGCATCTCTGTCATCATTGTGGAGCTGCCAGTCATACTCAACCAAATTGCTACAAGTGGCTAGCCACTCAACAGAGCAACGGCGTGATAGCATTTGGAAGCCAAAATCAGCTTCAATCCTCTGTTACTCCTCTTAGAAATCTTCTTAAAACTCTCATGTTCCTTTCGAACTTGAACAGTTTCAATTCTTCCCCCTCACCACCAGTTCAAGATTTTAATCAAAGGAAAGGTTCTTCCAAGGTGTGGAAGAAAAATGACTCTAAGTGATTTCATCACTTTCTTTTCCCTTCTTGTTTTTCTTGTTTGTTGTATTGCTTGTGTGTTTTGCATGTTTATTGAGTCAGTCTAGTTTTATGATTTGCTTTGCTTAACATGTTTTTGTGTGTTTACTTTCAGTTTTGTTTATTTTGTTTTCAATATAAAAATTAAAAAAAATCAAAAATCAAAAAAACACAAAAACAGTGTGTGTTTTGTGTACTTTGGTACTTATGTACCTTGGATGGCCATTGAAATAAAGTTTCTAAATTTTGTATCTTTTGTTGCCTAGATGAGAATCTCTATGCATAACTAAGCAAGTGAGCTTTATGGCTCTTGTTTGTGATGAGTAAGATTAAGTTATATCTTAAAACTTAACACTCATTTCACTCTTTTTGACAGGTAGGACTAGAAAATCCTAAGAGAAAGGCATAAATAACCATCTTACCACGGTGGCCCGCCAATCATAATATGACACATGTATGCTTCCGCATAGCAAAAGTGTAGTGTCAAAAACATTTGTATGTTTTAGCATAGCAAAAGTGCGATGTCAAATGCTTAACATCTTGGGTATTTCTTTTCTCTCTTTTTATGCCCATGTATGATATGCTAAAAATAAAAGAAAATATGCAAAGAAAATACAAAGCAAAAAGATCAAAAATACTTTAAATATGGTTGTAAACGTGTATTCTAGGAGATGTGAGAGTTATAGGATGTACCTCGAAGATGATAGTCTCCATCAAATAGTTATGATTGTGTGTGAGTTAAAGTTATTTTCTCATATCTCAAATTGTCATAACATGTATACACATATGCAATCTTGCGATGTTTTTCACACACAACACGCAATATTCTTTGCTACTTTTGATACATGTGCAAGTACAATGTGATTTAGCCATCACAAGTGTTTAAATGTGCTAATGTATGCTCACTAAACTGTCTTGACTTGTTTTTGAAAAATAAAATTGGTTGACTTGTTTAGTGTGTGTGTTTGTGTGTTTTTGAGGATCAATGTGCTTAATTTTTTGTTGAAAGATGACTTTGAGAGCTTTATATATTGATTGGATCAATGGTTGAGGTGTATGTTGGATTGCATTCATGTTTGTGTTTTTCACTTCTCGAAAAACTGCTTTTTAAAGCTGGATCGACACCTCCTCGACACCTCCTCGATATCTTGTTATCTGTCGAGCTTTTCAAGCCTTTTTCTTATCGCAATCTCGACACCTCTTCGACACCTGGTGGATCGATCAAGAAATCTCCTGTCTCCTCGATACCTTCTCGATAACTTGTCGATCAATCGAGCTTCTGTTCTTGGTTCTGGTGTTCATTCCTCGACACCTTTAGCTGTCGACGTGCTTTTTCTCGACACCTACCTCGACAGCTTCCTCGATACCTCTCGACACCTTAGCTGTTGAGAATTACTGAGGTGCCCATTTAAGCTTTAATCGTGATTCAGATCTCATTTTGCTCGATCTCTCTCGATCTGTCCATGGCGGTTCCTCTCCCAAACTTGATTTTCTCACTCAAAACTTCCAACCCACTTAATTTTCGACCATTCCTTGGTTCTAATCACTTGGTAAGACCTCATTTTCCTTCCATTTTCATGCATTTCATGTTTTGAAGCTTAGGTTTTGGGGTTTTTGAAAATTTTTGGGGTTTTTCAAAATTAATGAGTTTTTTTTTTTGAAATTTTGAGTTAGGTTTTCACTTAAATGTGTTCAAAATGTCATACATTGCATTCCATGTGCATTAGAATGATATTTACATGCATTTAGATGTGCGCTCTATGTTTGTGTGCTATTAGGATTGGATTGGGATGAGCCCATGATACTTTTCAATTTGCATATCACATATTCATGCATTCGCATGCATACGTACTCTTTCTTTAATATATTTGATATACGTGAACTGTTTTGGGACTTTTCTGATTGTCTCCCTCCTTATCTCTTTCTCATTCTGTTTATGTTAGTAGTGTCTATGGCACCTAAATGTAAATCCACTCCGGCTCGGAATCCCCTACGTTCTGGAGCTTCTTCATCCTCTGATTCTACTCCTCTAAATCTTCGGCTCTATGATGGAGATGCCCACAAAGCATTTTCGAAGAACTTTTCTAGATGAGGTGTTCATTCGGAATGCCAAGTCATTTTGACGGACTTCGCTGACACTGACCTTCTCTCTGTCATTCACAGTAGGAGATGGGAGTTACTATATGACGTCCCGGTCACTTGTCCTCTCGTGCTTATTCAGGAGTTTTACTCCAACATGCACGGGATCGATCATTTAGTACCTTTCTTTTTCACTCGCATTCGAGGTATGCGCATTCCTGTCACACTACAACTAGTTGCGGATGTGCTTAGGGTTCCTAGGATAGAGTTTCTTGACTATCCTTCCTGTGAGCGTTTGAGGACTGTGTCCAAAGATGAGCTCATTTTCGCATTTTGTCAGCACCCAGCTGATTGGGGTGAGTATCAGTACACATCATGTAGACCTTTTGCTAAAGGTCCTAGATTCTTAAACATGGTGATGACTTTTGTACTCTATCCACTCTCTCACTACAACTCCATCACAGAGCCTCGTGTTCGATTTTTGTTATCTCTTCTTGAGCATCTTACTATAGATTTTCCTTCTCATTTTATCTTTTCTATCATAGATGTTCATCTAGATTCAGCGTTCCGTGATAAGCTCATCTTTCCTTCCGCTATCACGAGAATCTTACACTATTTTTCTATCCCTTTTCCTATGTCTGACTACTTCACACACATCTGTGCTATAGATGCCGCTACCGTAAAACGTAGTGAGGCTCAATTTAGGTTGCGACAGACAGATTCCACTCCTCCCTCCCGTTCAGCTCCATCCAAATCTGCTCCATCTACATCTGCTCCTTCTTCCTCTACGGGCGATATATCTCTTGGAGACATCATGGCATAGCTGCAGCGCATGGATGCTCGCCTCGATACACTCTCCTCTGAGTTGTATCAGGTGAATGTTCGTGTTGGTCATATTGCACGACGGCAGCGATCATGGGTGGTTTTGCTTCAGAGGCTACTCCTTCTTCACCACCTTCTCCAGCGGCTTCAGACTTTGAGGATGATGATGGTAATGATGATGACGCTTCGGATGATGATGATAGAGATGCTAGCTCTACTGATGAGATGTCTACATGACACTCTATCCTTTGTCACTTGTGACAAAAAGGAGAAGTAGTTTTGGGTTATGAGAGTAGTCATCTTAGGGGGAGAGTTAGTATAAGACATTTTTGATAGGGGGAGTGTTGATATTTTGAAGGATGTAGTGAGGTTTTAATGTATCTTTTCTTTTCTATTCTTTATAGATACATTGATCTTGTATATAAGATCTTTTGACCAGTTTTACATACATTGTATATGAGATCTTTTGACCAGTTTTACATACATTGTACTTATTTTCTCTATATGTGGATGTATGTTTCTTTCACATCTCTCTTCATGTGTTGTTTCTTCTCTATCTTTATACACATGTTCATTATACTTGTATGCAATCTATTATTTCTATCTCACACAAGATGCCTTAATGAGTTTTGTTTAAAGTGTTTCAGAAATACAGGTTGTCAAAGTCTACTTGTCATAAACTCTCTTCTTGCAAAGTTTTTCAAGAGTTTATGTTAGGATAGATTTTATTGTATTCAACAAATGAGTATAAGTTGAGTGATTTATGACTTTTCTCATATGTTCATTTGTTTGTTGTGGTTTTGTCACAAATTGCCAAAGGGAGAGATTGTTAGGACATATGTTTTCTTACTTGTCAAGAACATATGTCACTTATTTATGTAAATTGGCTAATCCTTTAACAAAATGCGCTCTACTTGTAATTAGGTAGTTCTAGGTGCTTTTAATACTGCAGGAAACAAAGTTTCAAGATCAAGTGTTAAAGTCAGCAAGTCTGTCCAAGAAAAATCAAGTTGAAGTACAAATTCATTAAATCTCGACACCTGCTCATAGCTAACTCGACACCTGCTATCTGTCGAGATTTATAAAATCAGATTTTTTGATCTGATTTCCTTAAGATCCGTGAATATGCATTTGGGCATTCTTTTCTCTAAACCCTAAACATATAAAAAGATTGTTTTAAGAGCCGTCAAGATAGACACAAGTTGCAAAAGTATTGAACAATCTCTGTTCAAGCAAATTATGATAAAAAAGATGAAGTTCTTGACCTAATTCATCTTCTCTAAAGAAGTTGCTGTGTATTTTGCACCAAAGGGTTTTGTGACCAAGCACCTTCCTGATCTTCATCGTGTAGGATGAACTGAAGAACTTTGCAGCCAACCTCTCCTTCTAAGTTGGTGTTTGAAGTTGCGTACTGGGATCCGCGCATTGGTTAGTCACGTACTTGGGAGCCGTGCATCAAAGGTGGGAACTATCACAACAGATTAAGTCCAATTGGGTATTGTGGTAAGGGTTCAATTGTAGGTTGATAAGGTACTTGGGATTCCTTTACTTGTAACCGCTTGATTTGATAATAGTGGAATTTTGGGAGTGGTGACCTGAAAATCACCCAGTGGGGTTTTTGCTGCAAGGATTTTCTCCAATCGTAAATAAATCACTGTGTTATTTAATTTCCTCTGCATATTTAGTTATTTGGTGATTTGTTTGTGCTTCCACGCAATTGCATGATAAATTAATTAATTAATAACTTGGCTAAGTAATTAATTGGTTTAATCATAATGGGTCATTCAGATTGTGGCCTATCATAACAGATCAGGGAACATGTTATGTTTATATATAATGGAATCATGCTATATGTTTAGACTTTAGCATTAAATATTATGCCCTTACAATTTATCATATATTATGTTTACCCGTACAGTATTGATATGTTCAAAATGCTCATGAAATCCTTTTAGCATGAACCCTTTATAAGCAAGTCACGTCCACATGGAAATGTTTTGTTTACCATGCATTCATGCATACTATTAAATCTTCATACCATGCCTCCCTTACCTAAGAAATCTGATTGCTCAGTTTTGTAGGAAGTTCTTTAGTGCAGCCAAGAGCCACAGCATGAAAAAACAATGTTTTTGTACATGGAGCTAGTTTTGTATAGTTATCCTACTATTTTGTGTATATATAGCAAAATTGATATATATGTATAAATAGTCTTTCATTGTATTAGGGTAATTTTGTCCACATGATATTATGGTTTTATATAAACAGTTTAAAAGATGCTTTGGTTACTATCACTTCCCGTAAATGGACAAGTTTATCCATATATTTTGAGTAAACAAGGAGTATGTTTATAATGTTACAGAAATTTTCGAGCAGGAATGGGCAAAGCAACTAAATATAATTTCTTAACTTGTTAGTTCTTTTAAGATTATTAAAAGCAAGAAAAAAAAAATACTCCTTGTAGCAGGTTCATGTTAATATCATGCTTGGTATTTAGCATACTGGTTCATCTTATATCGGAGTGTGACAAAGATCTCACTTAAATTTATCATTTTAACCCTCAAATAGTATCGAATGAGCGTGTGGAATTTCTCATCTTCTGTTAGTTGCAATAAGGGACAAAATTAACAAACAAAAAGGCTTATTTTGTGGTTACAATTAATCTCTGGTTTTGGTCCACTATCTTACAAGAGTGCAATTTAAAATGTAATGGCCATTACCCACTATCATCATCCTGTAATAGAGAAGGAAAAAGAGGCCATAATATAACCTGTCTACTTTAATCACTAATTTGTTTGGCTATACCTTGGTAAATATCTTGTCCTTTGACCATAAAGTATTACAATTCACAATAGGAAAGTAATGTGTCTCAGGAATGCGATGGCGCCTTCTGTATCGTACAATGGAAGAAGAACCCCATGAAGAGAGGGAAAAACTCGACTCTTCATTAGTTGCAATACAACATTATCATGGAGAATGCATTTTATGCACTCAATTCAATGCATATACATCTTTCCTCCCACACCGTGTAGATCTCATAAGGCTGTAGAACCTAAATACTGTGAAAGGAAGGATGTATACATAGTATAATTATTACTTTTAACAAATTTAGAGGGATTTGGTCAGAAATTCTCAAACCAACCAACTACGCCATTTTTTATTCCTATAAGATATCAGGAAGATCTTGCTGGATACCTAAAAATGAAACTTGTAAAGAAAATGGATCTTAACATCTACGTGTTAGGGATTTTGCTTGATTTAAAAAATTAAAAATATAAAATAAAAAAAAAAAGTTTGCAAGTGAGAAAGTTGTTGGATATAGCTTGTTTTGTAGGATACTTGAGCATATCTTCATTTATATTTTTTTATATATATAAATACATTGTACTTATACATGACTGAATAAATGTGCTACATTGCCACATATTTACGTCTGGGGTATCTCTTCTACTAACTACATAACAGGTGGACGTCATGGCCCAAATGCAATAGGATTACGAGCAGATTCTTCCTCATACCAAGTAACATTACAAACAAAATAAAAAACTGTCAAATAGGTGAAATTTTGAAAATACGCTCATCTCATGCGTCATATGTAAAACTGACATACGGGTCCCATAGGCTTAGGATCCACATGTCAGTCTCACATAGGGTGCATGAGACTGGAAGAGATACTCTCTTGTCAAAGTGAGGCATGGAGTTTTGGAGTAGAGGCAACGGATAAGAGGTTGATGAGTGAGGATATAGAACTCAAGGCAACCTCCAGCACTTCTTCAGAGCAACCTGGCTTCCCTATCTTCTCTACCTAAGGCAAGGCAAGGCAAGGCAAGGCATACAACAAGAAGCTTGTGTGTAAGTTATTTAGATTTATAGTTTGAGTAGTAATCTAAAAACTTAATAAAATGCTAACTTTGACATAGAGAAAATAAAACCAAAGATACTTGGGATTTCCTCTAAAATTATAAACTCAACTAAATTGCCAAAATATCCTATATTCATAGGAATTACAAAAATTACACATTTGTCTTTGAATACAAAATTGACCATAACTTTCTTTTTCTTTACCTTTTTTTTTTAGGTAAAATGGGGAAAGAGGAACAAATTTCTTTATTTCTGATAGGTAAAGAAAATTTTATTCAAAGTCATAAAAAGGAGTCAACCAAGTATTAAGTAGGAGACCAAAACAATCAAATACACAAATTACAACTTACAAGCATCCATCAAATCATAAATTAAAAAAATAAAATGACTTCCTATGATAGACATCCAGTCCTATAGTGTTTTAAAAAAGAAAAGTTTTAAGTCGGCTCTTGTCCTCTCAAAAAACACCAGTTGTTTCTCTCCCACCAAATGTACCACATCAAACAATGAGGGACAGCCATCCAGATAACACCATTACGATGATGACCAAAATTTCCTTGCCAACATGCAAGGAGCTCAATCACAGTCTTTGGCTTGCCTAGTATATACAAAACAAAGTGAATGCCATAAACCACAACACAAAAACAATAGGACAATGTAATAAAAGATGATCTACTGGTTCTCCATTACTCTTGCACATATAACACCAATCTAGAATCAGCATCTTCCTATTTGTAAATTAAAATTGTTCCCAAAGCTGTAGTCCAAACAAAAAACAAGACTCTAGAATGAACCTTTTGCTTCCAAATACTTCTCCAAGGGAAGGACTGATTACATACACCCAACAAAGCCTAATAATAACTGCTCACCTCAAATCCCCAACTCTTAGCAGGTGTCCAACTCATCTTATCCTCACCAATACCCCTCAACGAGACTCAATATATAATTTCCCAAAAAATAGACAAGGATTCTGATTCCCAATCCTGAATTGCTCGCAAGAATTCCAAGTCCTAATAAAGAACCCGTTTGGAAACTACATGAGATCGGCCACATAAGCCTCCTTAACATTATCAATTCTAAATAATTCCAGAAAATACATGCTCAAAGGATTATCCCCACACCAAACATCATTATAGAATTTCAATCTAGCCCCATCTCCAAACTCAAACTGAATGTAACAAGAAAAAGTAGACCAACCACTACTAAGTCTTCCATAAACTCACCCCATAGGAGCCTAGAACAAAATTAGAGCACCAATCTCCCCCCTGAGTTCCATATTTAACCCTTATAACCCTTCTCCACAACGCTTTTCTCAGACCCCAATCTCCACAACCATTTTCCCAATAGCGCTTCATTAAAGTATCTCAAATTTCAAATTGCTAGACCCCCAGACTAGATAGGAGAGTATACCTTAGACCAATTCACCAAGTGACGTTTTGTATCATTTCCCAAACCACCCCCAAAAAAATTTCATTGGAGTTGTTCTATACGGTATGCTATATCCCCTCGGAATTGGGAAAAGGGAATGGAGATAAGTACATAAATTGGACAGTGTTTTAAAACTAGGACATATATAAGTACACAATTAAAAGAACAGAACTTCCACTTCAATTGAACTTCACATGTGGGTCCCATTACAAATTAAGCTTTTATGGTTATGTCATGGGATCATCTTAGTATTAATCCTGTTTTTATAAATAGTTAGATGGTGGGGGAGGGGGAGTATTAATCGCGAATTTAGAAAATAGAAAAAATGTTCACCAGCTATTAACATAAAAAGCAAAATTAGAAAAATAACTTGAACAATAAAAGAGGAGCAGAAATTACAGTCATTTATGTAACTAATAAACAAAAAAGAAAAGAAAAAAAAAGGGCTGGCAAATAAATAACTAAAAATAGAAATTTACCATGTCGAGGTAATCGTGCAACTCCTTTATCCTCTCCACACAGCCAAGGTCTTCTGTGCACAAACCCATGGCCTTCTCGTTAGGAACTGGTTCATCCAACTCAGGGAGTGTTGTATTCTGATATGGAGCGTCCATAAAAAACTTTTCAGAATCTAATTCCGTTTATGTTACAAAACCTGAAGCCAAATCAATTGAAACCTAATGTACAAACCACCTGAATCAGTAGTAATTTTGGTCACAACTTCTTTGCATTATATAAGAATTATTCAAAAGGATCACATTTGTTTGTATGAGTTTGCCTAATACGCATAGCCACTGAGCTCCATTTGCAAAGAAGATGATGCAATTGTTTTAAAGTTTCATCATTACCAAAGCTTAGACCAGGGAGTTAAATAAATAAATAAATATATATATATATATGCCAGGAATTTGAAAAAGAATTGGGCTGCATAGCATTATCATCTTACTATTGTTGCATAGACCCATTCTAGTTTATTTTCCTCTAATTTCAAATAAAACAGTATCAATCAGGTCTAATAAACAGCATTTTGTCCATATAATTATATCTTGTGTAACATTATATTGAAAGAATGCAAGGTGTCTTATAACAGAATCTTAATATATTTTTCCCTATAAATCTGAAAAAAGAAATGCAATACATCATGTTCTTATTCTATCTCACTCAATAAACCATATATTATTGTAACCAGTTGCCTATTTATTTGACCCTAAAAATCTTATTCATTTGTTCAGCTTTTAAATAAATGATCATTGTACATGATGTATTGCATGTACAATGATCAGAAAGCACAAACGCCAAAGAACACAGCAGCAGCACCTATCCACAAACACCTACTGCTAAACTAACACAAACAGACCAACAAAATTCATACTCAGCAACAAATTGAAAGTATAAATCTCATTCTACTGCATTTAGCATGATTGTGAGCATTCCTCTTCAACCAAATATGTTACGACTGAACAGCCCAAGACATCTTAAGAATCAGAAATCTATACCCTTGCCTCTTAGCTTCTCCTTCACCCATATAAGTTTCTGTTTAATCATCAGGTTTTCTATCAGAAAACCAACTCCTGCAATCCTGCACCACAAACTTCTAGTAAAACTGCAATCATGACACAGATTATCCATTCTTTCAAAGCTGTTATGCAAAAAACACAGAACATCACCATAGAAGCCACATCTCAGCTGAAAACAATGTTTAGGCAGAGGCATATACTGTAGATATCTCACAATGGGAAATTCCAATTTTAGCCCCTTGTATGTCTGGCTCGTGTATCTTTTTAACAGAAACCAGTAACTATATCACGCAAAGCCAGCCAAAAGAACCTTGAGTAAAAGCATGCTGAAAGACCAAAGATTTTTGAAATTAGATTTAAAAATTTGATGTGGAGAGAGCTTGAAGATCCTTTTTGATATCTTTTGATCAATACTTCATAAAGATGGAGAGAGCTTGAAGAGGACGTAAATCATAGAATAAGAGCATGATAGATGAAGTGGAAAAGCACATCAGAAGTGCGTGTGATTGTAGAAGACTTATTAAGTTAAAGAGACATTTTATAAGACTACTATAAGACCAGGTACGCTTTATGGTTCTGAATGTTGGGTTGTTCTCTTCATAAAATGAGTATAGTAACTAAAATGAGAATGTTATGGTGGATAAGTAAAAATACAAGGAAAGATAGGATTTTGAAATGAGGAATTCGCTTAAAGATGAAAGAGACTAGCTAGAGATGTTTGGTCATGTTCGAAGGAGAGTGATGAATGCACTAGTGAAAAAAAGTGAGTTGATTCAAGTTGAGGGAATGAAATGAAGGTAGAGGAAAAAAGAAAAAAAAAAATTAATTGTAGTATAAAAGGATGTTTCAATTAAGGAAGTAACAGTTCTCTAAAAAAAGTAAAAATTTGCCAACATAGTGCATTTAACATGAAGTCATATGGTTTGAGGCTTCCACAAGCGTTCCTTAACTATAAAAATAAAATTTTCCCAAAAATGGAAAAAATAATAAACACCTAATAGTGCATGATTGATGTAGGACAACCTAGGCTTCTCACCTAGATTAGTCCCACTGTAGACCTTAGAGTTCCCACCTAAGGTGTTTGGATTCACCACCAAACAAACACAATGCAATTTCTGCAAATAATCTGAATAATAATAATCATAGTCTATGAATAGAAAAGAAATCATTCGGAACTTTATATGCAACTTTCAGGAATCACAATGATAAGGATAAATTCTTCTTAACAAATCCTAAACAATTTCAAATACTAATCAGATAATCCTAAACAATTTCAAATACTAATCCGATAATCCTAAACAAGGTATAATGATGAACAACTAATCCTAACCAAACTTAGATACCAATCCAAACTAAACAAATAACTACATTACAATATGAAATTATCTACTGAAAAGAAAAAATGAAATATTGAAATAAGTTTTGGTTATGCTCGTGCATTAATGATCTAGAGCATTTTTTTGGCTAAGAAAAGTACATAAACCAGCATGACCAAAAACTATAGTTAAATAAAATAAAGAATACAAAACAAACCAAAATAGCCATCAAGAAATTCAAAGATCTGGCACCCATTTTCAAAGCTTCAAGAAGCAAACTTGCCAGAGAGGCAGACTCTATGTGCCCCAAAGAAACCCTCTGCAAAGACCCATTTTGCAAGTGCACCAACTGCTCCACTAAGGACGAGTCTGGGATATGAACCATTTGTAAGTGGAGGTGAAATGGGCGAAAGTTGTAGAAATATCCATCTGCAGCTTTACCTCCAAATGAAAACATTTTACGGGTTTTGCAAATGGTAAAGGAAATGGCATGGAAGGCTTCTCATTTCTCAACAATAATTGCAGGATCCAACACTTTCCCACCTTCACTTCAAGCAACACAATCACTCAGAAATAGAAACAGCAGCAAATTATATCATATTATCATTCCCAAACTCCAGCTGTCTGCCCAACAGAATCTTGCTATTGGGTATGAGAACGAAACATACAGTACGTTATCTAGTCTTCCTACCTATTTTCTATCACTATTCACCATTCCTACTTATGTGGCTAATAGAATTGAAAAGTTGTAAAGGGATTTTCTATGGGATGATAGCAAGACTCATCTAGTAGGATGGGATAAAGTTTGTGCACCTATAGCCAATGGTGGTTTAAGTATAAGAAAACTTACTACTTTCAACAAGGCCTTATTGAAGAAATGGCTGTGGCAGTTTGGGAAAGAAGAGAATCGGTTGTGGAGGAGGGTGGTAGCTTCAAAGTTTGGGGAAGAGTGGGGGGGATGGACTTCTAAGCTAGGTAGGGGAGTTCATGGATGTGGTTTGTGGAGAGGTATTTGTATGGGCTGGGAGGATTTTAGCAAAAAATGTTCAGTTTGTTGTTGGGTTGAGGAATAGAGTGAGATTTTGGCAGGATGGGGGGTATGGAGATCAACCTTTCCAATTGGCTTTCCCGAGGCTGTATGGAATTGCTATTGACAAGGAGGCCTTTGTAGAAGCTTCTTTGTCAAGGCAAGGGGCAGAGGATAGAAGAATTTGGGATGTTCGTTTTATTCGGAAATTTAATGATTGGGAGATAGATGAAGGGCTGCATTTTCTTCGTATTTTGGGAGCCAATACTCCTTTAATGGATGTTGGAGACCAAATGAGATGGAAGTTGAAGCCTAATGGGGATTTTGACATCTGGACATATTATGACAAGTTGCGAGATTCTCCCTCAGTTGTCTTTCCTTAGAAAAGTATATGGAAAGTTAAAGCCCCTAGGCATGTTTTTGTTGTTTTTTTTTTTTTTTTTGCTGTGTAGCTTGGAATAAGATCCTAACGGGTGATAACTTGAAATTGAGGGGATTGGATTTTGTGGACTAGTGCATTACGTGTCGACACTGTGGGGAGACGGTAAACCACTTACTTCTTCATTGTGAGATGGCTTATCGATTGTGGAGCTTTGATTTTATAACTTTTGGATTGTTGTGGGTCATACCTAGATCAATTCCAGATTTGCTTTTTGGCTAGTGGAATTGGTTAGGAAAGCATTCGTCTCAGATCTGGAATTTAGTTCTATTGTGTATATTATGGTGTATTTGGAAGGAACGAAATCAGCGGACTTTTGAGGATTTAGATAGTTCTGATGATCAAATGCTTGCTTCTTTCAGTGAAACTCTTTTTAATTGGTCTCGGATTTGGGGGCCACAACTAGTGATCCTCTCCCTTCTTTTCTTAGATCTCTCTCTCTTTTGTAATTAATCTGTTGCTTGATTTTCTTTTTTGTATTTTCTCTGTTTTTTTCTTCATCTAATTTACATGTAGGATATTATTAATCTTCACTCCAAAACTTATCTTATTCAAGCAGCTCCACTGGTAACATGCAGCCAAAAGTTTTTAGTCATCCATGAATTTTGGACTTCCACAAATTTTTCTAGATTCTTCTTCCCAAGGATTAATTTTAGAGATTTTTTTTTTTTTCCAACTAGGTCTTGGAAAAAAATGGAAGATAAGAATGCATTTCTCCAATCATTTGAAAGTTCCTTTCATCTATTTTCTTAATTGCAACTGATTTATCCCTTCATGGGGACAAACTCTATATGCCTCCTTAATGTTTACAAAATGACTTTAGCTCATTTTCAAGAATATAAAAATTGTCCCAAAAGTTTAGGCTGTATGGAAATAATGAATTTAATTACATAACTAATATTCTAATAGTCCCCAACTCACTTGTAATAAGTGGGGCCTAACTCGTGATTTACCATTATATATATATATATATATGAGTGGTAGGGTGGAGACAATTTTGGAACCTAGGATTTCCTACTCCAATATTATGAATTACCAATTATCCCAAAAACTTAAGGTGTTAAGAAATAACATTTGAACATGTAGATATGTTTCCTTCTCACTTGGCAACACACCCAACAAAGTATTCTCCTCCACTGAGATATTGGGACAAATATGCTGATCTACATAATCATGGAAGGTTGGAGATAAAAGTTGGAGAATCATTTTAAAGTAATAGTGTAATACACACATATTTTACTGTCAGTCAAAAATCCATCCCCATTCTTAATTTTCTAGGAAGCTTGCAATTACTGTGAATGGATTGAATAAACATGTGTTGGACTAGCAATGAAACTAACAAGTTGAATTAATCTGGTTATTGTAATTGCAATGTCGTAAACAAGACCGATCACAAATGTTACACAATCAGGTATTCATAAAATATGCACTATAATAACTATTGGTGTTGAAAAATAGGTAAAGAAATAAAAAGCATACCATTTAATTGCTTTTCACCGTAACCACTACACTAGTTTTGCAAAAACTTCCACACTTGCCGTCTGTACAAAATTAAACATATCGTATTTGTTAAAAAATTCAGCTAATAGAAGAAACATCACAATACTCCATTTCATAATACCCAAAATAAGAACGAAGCCATAGGAAATTAACAAATTAAAAATAATGATTCTATGGGTTTTGAATGATAGACATTGATAAATTCTTACAGGAAAGAAAAAATCCAAGACAAGAAATTAAACAGAAAGCAAAGCTTTACATAGAAAATTAAAAAAATAAAAATAAAAGTTTAGAAATTTCGGAGCTGGAAATTTGTAATGGTGACATACCTTCTGCTTTGTCGAACACAAGACGTCGTGAAGTGAGTTTGATCTCCTGACTGTCTCTGCTCCCCCACCGCCTTTTATCACTGAGCGGTCATTTAGGGCCTTAGATGGTGGATAGCAGGAATATCATATGGAATTATATTATATATAATAAAATGTGGACTTAGACACTATGGCGGCGCGAAATGAAGATGCCAAATTATAAATAAAAAAATTCTTAAATTTTAAGAGAAAAATATTATAAGTTTTTTTTTTTTTTGAGATATATTATAAGTTTTCTTCGATTATAATTTCCAAGTGTATGTAACTATAATTTTTAAGTGGGTAAAAATTTTAATCTGATTTAAGTTGATCGAATTACTATTGCTATATTTCTTATCGGATAAAAACAAAAATCATAACAATTAAAAGCCAATAGAGTTTGAATCAACAATTTTTTTTTGGGTAAACAACGCATGGATTAAAATTAAGAAATAATAAGTCTGTTACAAAAAGCAGTTCCGACTTTCTCTCTAGCCAGTAAATCAACCACCACATCTGGTGGGTTATACAAAAGATGAACATCAAAATCATGGTTAAGGTCTACTCCCAAGCGTGCCAGACAGTCCGCACAACCATTAGCTTCTCTAAACACATAAGCTATTGTGTGGTTCTAGAAGGTCTTTATCAGGTTCCTACAGTCAGATTAGAGAGGTTCAAGCATTAGATTAGCAACAGAGGGATTAGAGATAAGGTGTACAATAAAATCAGTGTCCATTTCAATGCAAATATTATTAATCCCCAGCTGCTTAGCCACAATAAGACCATCCTTCAAAGCCCACAGTTCAACAACAGTGCTTGACATGTTTCCAAGTTTGCGCACAAAGCCAACCACCCAATCACCATCACTGCTCCTCAGAATGCCGCCCCTACCTGCCTTCATCAGGTTACCAAACACAAACCCGTCTGTATTGAGCTTTGTCCATCCTGGAGGGGGTTTAAGCCATCTCACTTGGATTTGCGTTCTCCTTGGTTTGTTCGGGCCATTAGGAACAATGGCATAGAACTCCACTCCTTTCTTCACATAGCAAGCACTAGTGCCCTCCTCAATTTTCCCAGTTTGAAAAATAGCCTTGTTCCTATGCAGCCATAACGTCCAAACCACCTGTGGAAATAGAATTTTCCAAGGCATACAGGGTCTTGGGTACATTCTATTAATACCACAGTTAATTTTCAGCCAAGCATCTAGATTCGGCCTAAAGAACTCCAGGTTACCTTCTTCAATTCCCAAATCTTTCCACACAGATTTTGCCACCTTGCAGTCTCTAAGAGTATGAAGGATGGATTCAGGACTTTCTCCACACAACTCGCACGTTTGGTCAAGAAAAAACCCTCTTGATCCAAGCACTTCCTTTGTAGGAATACTGTGATGAGTGCACAACCAAAGAAAGAACTTTATTCTAGGAGTAGTACTAGCTCTCCACACCCAATTATGAGGGCTAGTTTCAATGTTCAAGATGTTAATCCCTTTAGCGATGAGGTAGGCAGATTTAAGGGAAAAAGAACCATCCTTAGAGTAAGCCCATATTAGGATGTCCTCTTGGTTCGGGTCAGCAGCAACAGGTATGCCTCTGATTTCTTGTACAATCCTATGGGGAAGATTAAAAGAGATACTGTCCATATTAGCTAAAAAGCTCTTGACCGACAGCCTATTCTCCACTTCAGTCAAAGGTCCTTCAATTTGATTCCTGAACGGTCCCGATGGGAGCCAAAAGTCATTCCAAAGACAAGCTTTATCCCCATTAGCAATGGACCATTTTAGCCCCTTGTTAAAAACAATACCTCCAGCCTTACATGCTCTCCAAATGCAAGAGGCGAGCTGATTTCTTGTTTCACCCCTAAGGCGTGCCGGAGTAAGGTCAACAATTGGGAACCACATATTCTGTATCATAAAAATACAACTATTTTGCTCTTTCCACAATAGGCACGTTGATAAAAAGGGTCAAAGCTCCAAATATTCAATGAGGTGTTATTGAGATTATTGCATCTACTTTCAAAACAATCAATTACAGTCTCTTGTCAGATGTGAATAATTACTACTACTTATAAGATGTTGCAAACGTAAGTCAACAACGTTAAGTTTTATTAATCAGGTAAAATTCTACCGTGGAATTTAATCAATTATAGCTCAAATCATATTATTATTATTATTATTATTATCTATATTTTTATATATAAATATATAAAGAAGCTCTCATAATTTTTCACATTACCATTTTAATTTATAAAAAAAAAAAAATTAAACTAAATAGTAAATAATACATGAAACCTTTGACAAACCTGACTATGGCCTACAGGTTTTCTGTGAAACACGAAAACAAATCTCTTCTGAAAAAATATTGAAAACCCCAAACACCCTCCCCAATTTTCTTCTCTCTTTCCCACCTATGACATAGCCACCGTTGTTCGTTACCATCATTATCAACCACCATAGCCATCAAGTTTGTATCTTTGCCACTCTCTCTGTTTAACTTCAACCCAATTGTTTTAGAAAAACCCCAATATATTTGGTAAATTCTTCAATCCATCGCCCTCTACATCTAAATACTAACACACAAAAAACCCCAGATAATACATTCTAAATCATCCTAGATCATTATTTAAAAAAAAAAAAAAAAAAAAAAAAAAAAAAAAAAAACAAACAAACAAACAAATTAAACGATATTACTGTGTCTGTGCTATGCACTCGCACCGCCACTTGCTCACCGCATGTCATCCTCTCAACTCCAGCTCCAGTCCAAGCCAGCACCATTGGTATATATCTTTCTCGCGCTTTGTCTAGTTACTGTTATTAAGTGGTTTACTGCTTTTGTTATCTTTCTTTTGACTTTTGAGAAACTATGTGGTATATAAACTTATTGCTCTACTTCAACAATTTAAGTTCCTTGACTTCTAAACGTGTGGCTGTCTATTGATTTCATTAAAAAAAATATAAATAAAACTTGTGGCTTTCAAGTTTAAAGTTTTATTGTATTCTTTTTTCTTTTTCTTTTTTGAAAACTTCAGACTATGTACTAACTAAATGCAAGGAACATGCTAATATGATAGCAAGACGAACTCCAAATTTTGTGTTGTAAGCTCTTAGTTTGGTATTAAAAAAAAAAAAAAAGTTAAAGGTTTACCGTGTGTTTTTTTTTTTTTTTTTTGAAAAGTTTTACCATGTTGTTGAGAGAAAGATGTTATATATAATCTATATAGTATATAATAGTTAATGTATTTATACAAGGGTATGACTTTTGAGATAAATACAAACAATTACTTAATAATAATTTGATTGTTCACACTTTTTTTTTCTTTTTAAATTAGCTATGTACATGAAAACCATTCACAATTTGTGCATATTCTTTATAAAAACAAATGTTCGAGTTTCAAAAGTTGTTGTCAATCATCTTTTCAAATTGCTAAAAATGTATTTGTTGAACCCCTAGAAAGCCTAATGTTTGGCTTTACATCAAGTTTGTTTCAGTAAACAGTAGATTTAGCAATAGTACTGTAGGGACTGGGTTCGAGCACTTTGGCTCTTTGGATGAATGAACTCAAACCTAACTAGCCCAATATAATAAATTTGTAAAGGATGGGTTTAAGAACTAGACCTTAGTGAGGATTACAACAACTAAACATGGTTATGAGTGGGTTAAATAACTAGGAAACGGATTTAAAGTGTGAAGGTTTGTCCTCGGCCCCCAACTGAAGGGTTTGCAGTTCTTATTGCTTTTTCCAATATCAGGTTACATAGGTCTCTCAATTGATACCAATTACTATCGTATCTTGTGCCTTTAAGTGCCTTTCCCCATCTTTCGGGAGGACTTCTTTACATTATATACTCTTTCTTAGTTAATCTTGGCCCTCTAACTGCTGATCATGCAGGTTACTACTTGAGTGCTTGTCCCATCAATCACCTACTTCAACTTCCTGTGAGATGCAGCGGACTGGACAACACTGTTCAGGGGTCATTTCCTCATTAATGCCACCAGAATGTTAGTTGTGGGCATTTAATGTGGAAGTGACAGTTCTTCCTGGAATTGTTCCTCCACCATGCTTCCATGGCTAGCCCAAGGCACTTGTCTCTTTCTTGAGGCGCTTCGGGGGGTTGCCTTTGGTAGCGTGCTGCTCTTCCCTTTTATGATCTCTACTGGCCAGGAACAGGATCGTCCTTGGCTAAGTTTCTTAGGAGCCTGGGCTTCCTACTTTCGTCCTCAAACGTTTCTACCTCCTCGGCATGGGCCTTTGGGCCTGACACAAAGTGGGCTGGGTTTGACAAATCCTCAAGCCCCAAATAACCCCTCAAAATCCTACTGCCCTTGTTATGGGAGGAGGGTTTTGATGTCCTCGGGCCCTTGTTATGTCTTGTCAAGTCTTGTCCTCCCTCAGTGCCAAAGCCTTTTCAACTCTTTAAGGCACGTTTCTGGTGCTTCAGCATATAGAACGCGCCCTTCATTAAATTTTAGCGGCTTTATGTTCCCCATGTGTAACGGTGTGACAGCAATCAAAAGGTGGGGATCTTTCTGTCTTTGTAGTCAGGGAGATCCACAGTGTTATTCTTAACTGGAGGTACAAATACCCATTTAAATCGATCCGCCTCTCTACTTTCACATTCAAGAGTTCTCGTGCACGTATCCTGAGCCCAATCAAATCTCCAACCACACTCACGCCTTTTTTCAGCATAAAAAGCCTGTCTGAGGAGCTTTTCCTCACTTCTGTAAGTTTTCTTCTTTCTCTTACTTACGTTTTCTCTCTTTCTTTCATCCTTCCCTAAGTCATTAGCCGTTTCTAGAGATAGGTAGGTTCAAGAAGTTGGTCGAGTCTGAAGAGGCAATGGAGAAGTTCATCGCAGACTATAGAATATCCAGTAATGTAGGTTTAAGATATTGTGAGGAAGGTGAGGGGTATTTTAGGAGGCAGGAGGGTGAAGTGGTGATTCCCATAATCGCCTTCCTAAAAGGTGGTGTAAGAATCCCTATGGGGCCGGTGATGAGGGACTACCTTAGGCATTTCTAGCTAACTCCCACCCAGTGCGCCGTCAACGTGTTTAGAATTCTAGGGTGTGTGGACGCCTTGAACGAGAAGATGGGGTTGAGGTTAACCCACCATGACATAAACTGGTACTACAACCTCCAACACCTAAAGGGGAAGTCTTACTACATGAAGACGAGGGAGGATAGGGTGCATCTTATCCAGTGTCTTCCTAGGTCCAGTAAGGGGTTAGATAAGGACTTCCTCATTGTGTCCGGGTAGTGGCACAATGGCATTTATTATCCAACGAAGGAAGGGACACCAGGTGGGGTATTGAGAGTGGGAAAGAATTTGATCTTCTGTGTTATTCTAGTTTGCACTATTTGTTAGCTAACAAGAATATGCTTCCTTTTTTGCAGATCCGCATGCCTTTAAAAGACACTTCCGCTTGGTCAACAAGGAGGATTTGCAAACCATACTGAGGGTAGAGGTCTTTGTGAATGAAGCTAACAATCAAGTTAGATCCGCTCACAAGATCCTTGGATACGATCCAATTCAAAAATCAATCTCGGCTCCGAAGTACGTGATTAGAGCAAAAGATCCTCGGCTACATAAAATTACCGTAGCTAAGCGCGGATTTTTGCTCCCTAAAGGATCTCATATTCCAGAAGGCATCCTGTTGGCAGGTCCTTCTACATCACCTCATGTTGCAGAGGCCGAAGGAGAAGAACTAGGAGAAGAAGAGAAGGTTGCTAACTTTGGTCCATCCGAAGACGAATTTGGCATGTTCGACCAAGTCCATCTATCCGAGGATCCTTCTAGTAACTTGGGTGACCCCTATTTACTTGAAGTAAACCTTCTATCATCAAGGACTAGTACCCAGGCTGAGATGGGTTTCAAGAGACAACCTCAAACCAGCCTGTTCGACCTGATTGAGGGCCAGTCGGGGAAGGACACTCAGGGGAAATCACAATCCAAGCTTCCTCCGCCATCGCCTAAGAGTCAGCCAATCCAGACTAGGTCGTCTTCCACCCAGTCTAGGCTTCCACCTCCTCTACCTAAGCCAAGTTTGCCTTAAGGGTCCGAGCCTACTAATCCCAAAAATATGAAAGACAAAGGCAAACAGCCCATAGGAGCAGACATATCTCGATCCTCCCAGGAGGAGGATAAAGCTCAGTGGCCCTCCAAGCAACAAAAAACTAGGCACAAGGCCCAAGGAAGGAGGTGGCCCCACAGGCCGAGCCCCAAGCCTGGCTCCCCGCCCTAATGCTCCACAGGGAGCCTTTGAGGGACAATGCTTCCTTTAGGGACTTCTAAGGCGGTGAAGGCACGTTCATGGCCTATGCATTGGAGAGATCTCTGCTACTCCTTACTGACATGGCCGAATTGGAGAACTTGAGGAAGCAGGAGGTCGTCCTCAGCCTGAAGAGGTACCTGGGTATGGTAAGACCTCTGACACTTGTGCCTTCGTTGAATTTTGTTCCTTAGTTCCCAACTTATTATATGCTTGTTTCAATTGGTAGGTTGTCCAGGCCACTTTTAGGTTGGAAAAGGAGGCCAACAACCAGAGCAGGGCCTTTGACCTCAAGTGTGAAAAGCGTCTGGACCCTGCTCAAACCCTTAAAATCTCCGAGACCATTCTCTCGAAAGTAAGGGAAGAGTTAAAGGAGATGACAAAGGCCTAAGACATCGCTGAGTCAGGCCTTGCTAATGCTCAAAAGCGGGCCGAGGACCAGACGAGGTGCCTACTCAATGCAGAGGATCAGCTAAGGATCACTAAGGAGCAGATCGTAGAGCTGAAGAAGAAGATGGCTGAGGTGGAGGCGGCCAAGAATGTCACCGAGAGGGCCAGAGAAGAGGCCTTGTGGGCTAAAGAGGAGGCTGAACTCTCTAGGACAGAGGCCAAGACCTTTAAGAAAAAGGCTGAGGAGGCGGCCTATGACTTGGGAATGGCTAAAACCCAAGCCCTTCTCAAGTCTCAAGTGCCTAAGGTATGCAGACGTTATTACTCCTAAACTTAGAATGAAGCTCTCAAGCAAGCAGGAGTTGAGACTTCATCTGACTTATGTAAGGCGGAGTGTGTGTATTACCCTCTTGCCATTCTTAAGGCTGCTCCTCCCAACTCCGAGGCTGAGGTGGTTCCTGAGGAAGTTGGTACTGCTCCTAATGAAGTTGTTTTGGCCATTGCCACTTCTGATGCGCTTGCCAAGGAAGTTGAGCCTGCTGGAGTGACCAAGACAGATAAGGGTTCAAGCAAGGAGGTGCCCCAGGGAGCTACAGAGTCCTCCGCAGGTTCCCAGGCAACTAATGCCGAAGAGACGCCCCTCTTAGTTGATTCTTGGTAGGTTGTTCCTCCGATTGAGGGCCCCAAGGATCTTGAGGCCCTTTCTACTCAACACCCCAAGGAAGGGGTCAAAATAAAGTAGAAAAAATAGGCTTCCTTGGCTAGCTCCAGTTGTACTTTTGCCTTACGTTTTCCCATCCCCCCCCCCTTTTTTTTGGATGTTGTAATGTAATTTTCAGATGGAATATACAAGGTTTCTTTTTACATCATGTGCTTACTGTTATTATGATGGGTTTTGTTACTTGTATGACCTGCACTTTGATTATTAGCCAAAAAATCTCAATAGTGCGACTTGCTTTCCATTTTGAAATATCGGCTGAAAAAGGGCAAAGTCTATAATGATAGTTTAGTCTCTGATTAATAATTGAGCCACTTTAATATTATGACTTGTTATTACTGAATGGGCTATAAAAGGCTATAAACTTGTAATATGAATCCCATACTTTATGAATTTGGTTGTTTGGGGGGTGGTTCGAGGAGCCAGACTCCCTCCCCCTTGTATGAATATTATTATTCTATTATTTTTTATTTTTTTTAAATGTAGTTAATTTCCCCATAGTCCTGAACTCGAGGACCATGCAAGGCTTTGGTCCTGTCTAGTACTTATATTTTTCTTGAAGTGACTAGTTTCCCCATAAGTTTGAGTCTAAGAACCATGCAAAATCTTGGTTTTGTCTAGTACTTAGATTTTCCTAAAGTAACTAATTTCCCCATATGCTTGAGTCCGAGGGTCATACAAGACCTTGGTTCTGTCTAACGCTTAGATTCTTTTTGAAGTAGCTAGTTTCCCCATAGACTTGAGTCTGAGGACCACGCAAGACCTTGATTTTGTCTAGTACTTAGACTGTTGCAAAAATACAAGTCCGATAATCGTATTAGACTTTAAGATTCAAATTAGAGAAGGTGCTTTTATTAATAATAATACATCCTCAGATTATTTACATTCCATGGACGAGGTACATCTCTTTCATCCAGGTCTTCTAAGTAGTATGCTTCTATCCTTGCTATTGAAGTAATTCGGTATGGCCCCTCCCAGTTAGGTCCTAGCTTCCATAGGATGGGTTCTTGGCAGCACCCACAAGTTTCCTCAACACTAAGTCTCCTGGTGCTAGCGGTCTCAACTTCACATTGGCATCATGCCCCTGCTTGAGCTTCTGGTGATAGTAGGCCAACTGAATCATTGCCATCTCTCTTCGTTCATCAATTAAATCCAGATTCTTCCTTAGTAGTTCATCATTACTGTTTGGAGTGAAGGAACTCGTCCTTAGCATTGGAAAATTTGCCTCAAGAGGGATAACAGCCTTGGCTCCATAAGTCATGGCAAAGGATGTTTCCCCCGTTGACCGCATTGGTGTGTTTTGGCAAGTCCATAAGACGTATGGTAGCTCTTCCACCCATCTTCCCTTGGCATCATCCAGTCTCTTCTTAAGCCCATTGACTATAACCTTGTTGACAGTCGCGACTTGTCCATTTCCTTGAGGATAAGCCAATTTTGAGTACTTGTTTGTGATCCCAAGTTCACAACAGTATCTTTTGAAGGCTTTGCTATCAAATTGGAGTCCATTATCTGAAATGAGGGTATGAGGGACCCCAAATCGCGTGACAATGTTCCTCCAGATGAATTTCTTAGCATCCATATCTCTGATGTTGGCCAATGGCTCAACCTCAACCCACTTGGTGAAATAGTCTGTGCCTACCAATAAGTATCTTTTATTCCCTAGCGCCTTGGGGAAAGGACCCACAATATCCAGGCCCTACTAGGCAAATGGCCATGGACTGGACAAAGAGTTAAGGACCCCTCTTGGCTAATGAATGTTTGAGGCAAACCTTTAGCACTGGTCACACTTCTTGACATACTTTAGGGCCTCCTTCTACATCCCCGGCCACCAATATTCGTGGGCGATAGCTCTTTGCGACAGGGATCTTCCTCCTGTGTGACTCCCACAGATTCCTTTATGGAGCTCTTCGAGAAGTAGTTCCAACGCTTCAGGGTAAATACACAATAAGTCTGGTCCAGAGTTGGAGTGCCTATACAATTTGTAGTCCTCGGACAACCAGTACCGAGGAGCGTTTCTTCGTACTTTCTTGGTCTATGACTTCTCCTCGGGCAAGACATCATCCTTGAGGAACCTCACTATAGGGTCCATCCAGCTAGGACCCACCCCAATTTGATGGATATAAACCGTGCCCTTTGCCACCTCATTTGTTCTTTCCAGATACTCGACAAGAATGATCCGAGGTAGGCCTCCTGCCGAGGAGGTAGCAAGGGTGGCCAATGAATCTACATGGGTGTTTCCACTTCTGGAGATATGTGATAAGCCGAAAGAGTCGAAGTTTGACTGCAAGCGCTTGACCTGGCTTAAGTACTCTTACATCCTCGCATCTCTGGCTTCCAAGTCTCCCTTTACCTGTCCTACCACCAATCTCGAATCCGAGAACATTTCCACTGCTTTTCCTCCTATTTTTTGCACCATGACCATCCCTTGTAGCAAGGCCTCATACTTGGCCTCGTTATTAGTGACCGAGAATCCAAGTCTCAGGGATTTCTCTATAACAGACTTCTTAGGGGATACTAGGACTAGCCCCACTCCAGACCCCCTCTGATTTGCTGTGGCATCAACGTACACTTTCCAACATGGGGTCCTGGAATGGAGATTGCCCTAACTGACTTTCCCTCAATGTTTTGTTTTTCTGCTATCGTTTCTACTGGGGGCGCAGCAAATTTAACCACCAAGTCAATCAGGACCTGGCCTTTTATAGAGGTCCGGGGCATGTACTTGATGTCGAAGGCTCCCAAAATCGTATTCCATTTAGCGATCCTTCCAGTGTAATCAGCAGCGCGAAGTACAGCCCTTAAGGGAAGTTGTGTTAAGACAACAACTGTGTGGGCCTGGAAATAATGAGGAAGCTTTCATGTACCATGGACCACGGCTAATATGGCTTTCTCCAAGGGTAAGTACCTGACTTCAGCTTCGTGCAGCAACTTGCTCAATTAATAGACTGGCCTCTGTATGTCGTTCTTATCACCTATTAGCACCAAGCTCACAGCATGAGGGGCCACAACGATATATGCATATAGAACCTCATCAGCCTCAGGATTGGACATGATGAGTGGTCAGGATAGGTACTCTTTGAGTTTGGAAGGCCATAATACAGTCCTTGAATCACTCAAATCCCTTCCACTTATTAATCAAGAGATAGAATGGTCTGCATCTATTCGCTGACTTAAAAATGAACTGATTCAATGCTGCGATCATCCTAGTAAGCTTTTGGATCTCCTTGGGGTTTCACGGGGGCTTCAGGTTATTAATAGCCTTGATTTGGTCAGGATTAAGCTCAATTCCCCTATGGGTAGCAATGTAGCCTAAAAACTTACTAGATCCCACGCCAAATGAGCACTTGGAAGCATTTAAGCGCAGTTTATACTTCCTCAAGACGTTGAAAATGCAGCCAAGGTTCCCCAGATGCTTAGACACCATTTTACTCTTCACCACCATATCATCTACATAGATTTCGATGCTCTTGCCCAATTGTGGCTCAAACATTCTCGTCATCATTCTTTGATAAGTGGATTCTGCGTTCTTCAGACAGAACGGCATTACTTTGTAGTGGTAGTTCCCGATGGGTGTTACAAAGGCTATCTTTTCCTGATCTCCCAAGGCCAGGGGCATTTGATGATAGCCCTGAAAGACATCTAGGAAACTCATCCAGAGGTGGCCCGTAGTTGCATCCACTAGTTAGTCTATCCAAGGCATGGGGAATGGATCTTTTGGATATGCCTTATTTAGGTATGTGAAGTCCAAACAAACCCTCTACTTTTCACTTTTCTTCTTGACCACCACAGAATTGGCCAACCATTCAGGATAAAAAACCTCCTTGATAGTCCCGGCTCGTTTAAGTTTCATTACTTCTTCTCTAATCGCATCTGCACGCTCCTTTGACAGGCGCCGGGGTGGTTGCTTCTTGGAAATTATGGACGGATTGACATTGAGATGGTGACAAATGAAGGATGGGTCGATCCTTGAGGCATCATAGGCATCCCATGCAAACACGTCAATATTTCTTTTGAGACATTCAATCAACTCCTCCTTCTCCTGAAGAGGCAGTTGGGCTCCAATCTGAAAGAACTTTTCTAGGTCATCTCCAATGACCACTTTCTCCAGATCTTCACATTTCACCTATCTAGCAGCTGCATCAGTAGGCGCCACCGGAGCCTTTGATTGCTATAAGTTCCTTTCAGCAATGGCTGAGGGCTCCGCGTCGAGCCGCTATGAAATGGCAATAACCATACACTGCCTTGCCATGGATTGGCAACCACGGATTTCGAGAACTTGGTCCCCTAACGGGAATTTCACCTTTTAATGCAATAAGGAGGGAACGGCCCCCAAGGCATAGAGCCAAGGTCTATCAACAATGGCTGTATATGGAGAGTACGTGTCCACTACAATAAAGTTCATCTCCACTATCTCTAGGCCGGTCTAGATGGATAGTCTAATCATGCCCTTTGGGACAACTAGCTTCCCTTCAAAGCTCATCAAAGGAGAGCTGTAGGGCGTCAAGTCTCCTGGTTTCAACCCTAGCCCCTTGTAGAGGTCTGGGTACATGACCTCGGCCACACTGCCGTCATCTACCATCACTCTCCTCACATCATAATCCCCAATTTTGAGAGTGATCACCAACGCATCGTCATAGAGCTATATGGTTCCAATCTTTTCTTCCCCTGAAAAGCTCAAAATTGGGTGAAAATTCCTTTTAACCTTCTTCGACTCTAGCTAGGACTTCTCAGCCAGTAGCTGAACCACAGTTAGCACCTGTGAAGGGCGCGTGCCTGTTCTTCTCGGAGCGACTAAGATCACGTTGAACGTCCTTGCAGGTGGCCTAAAGGCATTCTCTCTTTGGGGTTCCTGATAGGTCTGGCCCTGATACCTACTGGAATGATGCAGAAGGTGCCTCAGTTTTTCCTCTTGGACTAACTGGTCCAAATAGCTCCAAAGGTTTCTGCAGCTCTCCGTGGTGTGCCTGTGGTCCTTATGGTATTAGCAATAAAGGTTCTGGTTGCAGCTCGTGGACTCTCCCACCATCTTATTTGGCCATTTAAAGTATGGCTTGTTCCTGATTTTCTCCAATACGTGATGCACTATTTCTCGAAACACAGCGTTGATGGTCTGTGTGGTAGTTGCTCCGGGTTACCCTGGAAAGTCTCTCCTCGGGTGGATGTTGTTGTATCGGTCTGAACTAAAATCCCTCCTCTCCCGGGGGATAACTTTCTCCTTTCCTTTACCCTGTAGCTGGTCTTCTTCTACTCGTTTGTACTTATCGATCCGATCCATTAGCTGGCACACGCTGGTGGCATGCTTATCAGTCAGGGACTTCCTCAAGCCGTGCCCGACTGGGAGACCATTTTTGAAGGTGCTGATGGCAACATCACCAAAGTTGCCATCCAGTTCACTATACGTCTCCCAATATCGATCCGAGTAGGCTTTTAGAGTCTCTCCATCATGCATGGATATAGACAATAGCGCGCTCAAAGGCCAAGAAGCTTTGCTGTTTGTAACGAAGCGGAAGCCAAAGGCCTAGGTCAGCCGCCTATACGAATCTATGGAGTTTGTCTTCAAGCCGTTGAACTACCTTATCACCACTAGGCCCAAGCTAGAGGGGAAGACTTTGCACATCAGCACCTCGTTCATGGAATGAACAGCCATCCTTTGGTTGTACTAGCTCACATGCTCCACAGAGTCTGTTTTGCCATTATAAATGGTGAAGGTTGGCTACTAGAATCACCGAGGAATATAGCTTCTTCTATGTGTTGTGTGAAAGGTGACTTGGAGAGTTTATTTAGTGCCCTGCTCATGGCATGGCTCCCCAAGCCCCTAGGAGGTGGGCTTTTACGTCTACGCCCTTGGTATTACTCTTCTTCATGCGAGAAGGTCTCGCTCGGAGGAGTTCTCGATCTTTGCCTATAGTCGTCATCATTTTCGTCGTCAGAAGGCACGTCAGGACTAGGACGGGACCGCCTTCGTTGTGCATGACGCAATTGTCTTTTTAGGTCGTCTATCTCTCGCTACATGGCTAGCTTATCATCCTGTCTCTAGGATACATGGCTCCTAACTTCTTCTTCTTATTGCATGGCTCGGTTGTCATTTTGTCTCTAAAGCACGTGGCTACCCCCACGAGAATGGCTTCTGCTGGGTTGAGTGGTATGTACAATTCCCTCTTAAAACCTTCCATTCTCTTCATTTCGATCACGCTCGAGGTTATGGAAGTTACCCTATTGTTGGGATCTAACCGGTTTAGGCTGGTGGGGGCCTGCTTGGCGAGAGCCTGATCCTGCCATGCTCGATTGTTGCCCTTACTAACACACAAGTTCTTCCCATAGATGGCACCAATTATAGGGACTGGGTTCGAGCACTTCAGCTCTTTGGATGAATGAACTCAAACCCAACTAGCCCAATACAATGAATTTGTAGAGGATGGGTTTAAGAACTAGACCTTAGTGAGGATTACAACAACTAAACATGGTTATGAGTGGGTTAAATAACTAGGAAACAGATTTAAAGTGTGAAGGTCTGTCCTCGGCCCCCAACTGAGGGGTTTGTAGTTCTTATTGCTTTTTTCAATATTAGGTTACACAGGTCTCTCAGTTGATATCAATTACTACCGTATCTTGTGCCTCTCGTCGCCTTTCGAAAGGACTTCTTTACATTATATACTCTCTCTTAGTTAATCTTAGCCCCTCCATCTGTTGATCATGCAGGTTACTACTTGAGTGCTTGTCCCATCAGTCACCTTCTTCAGCTTTCTGTGAGATGCAGCAGCCTGGACAACACTGTTTAGGAGTCATTTTCTCATTAATGCGGCTAGAATGTTAGCTATGAGCATTTAATGTGGAGGTGACAGTTCCTCTTGGAATTGCTTTTCCACCATGCTTCCATGGTTGGCCCAATGCACTTGTCTCTTTCTTGAGGTGCTTCAGGGGGTTGCCTTTGGTAGCCTGCTGCTCTTCCCTTCTATGATCTCGGTTGGCTGAGGATAGGATCATCCTCGGCTAATTTTCTTGGGAACTTGGGCTTCCTACTTTCATCCTCGGACGTTTCTACCTCCTCGGCATAGGCCTTTAGGCCTGACACAAAGTGGGCTGGGTTTGACAAATCCTCAGGCCCCAGAAGTGTTTATTGAAATTATTGATAGTGTATGATTTGCAAAATAAATTAGAGCAAAAAATGGACTTGTGTAGTGGGCTGTTTTTTTTTTTTTTTTTTTTTTTTTTGCAAAATTGAATTTGAATTATGGCATTGAGCCAAGTAAACATACGAAGGTTGCAATCCTCTTTGCAAATAGTTTCCCCATTGTCTTTAATGTTGCTTTAGTTTCCAACATTACACGTTCTTTTTATTTCTTAATATTTTTTTCTTTTAAATTCTTGGTGGGCGAATCAATCTTTCATTAATTCTTTTAGCTTTTTTTTAACATGAGGTTGGTTAATTATAATTTTATCTAACTATCTCGTGCATCACACGAGTTAGCGACTAGTTATTATTATATATATATAACTGAAATCGCTAATGGCACCACAATTTTCCACGTCAGCACAACACAATATTTAAAAAATTAAAATTAAAATTAAAAACACTATTTTTCTCTCCAAAACACGATACTTATCTTCTTTTTTCCTTTTTCTTTTTTTGGATAAAATTTTATATTTTAAGTTGAATTTAATCTAAAGATGATTATTTAAAAAAAAAAAAAAACTGCAATAAAAGGATAAGTATTAGCTTTATTGCAATAAACCAAAAACAAAGTTAATTAATTTTTTAAAAACCCTACAACCAAACTTCTTGAACTCTATGTTATAGAATATAATTTTTTTTTATTTGAAAATCTTTTGATTATGCGTTAATTTATTTTTTTGCTATTATATATTAGATAACAACAAAAAATTAAATATATATCACCATATGACACACCCACACTTACCATTATGTCCTGGTGCTATTCAAACTCATAAATTTATTTGGGACTCTAATTCTATCATTTAATTTTTAAAAAATAATATAATTTTCTATTGGATATATATATATATATATATGTGTGTGTGTGTGTGTGTATGTACGTATGTATGTATGTATATATTGTTTTAATAATTTATAGGCTCTAAATCATTTGATTCTTTAATTTTATTTGTTGGCATTTTGAAAGTTTTAATATCTACATTTTTGCATTAGTTATTGCAATATCTGAACATGTTTAGCAGATTTTAACAGTTATAACATGAATTATATACTCTTTTGAAGATAATCTATTTTTCTCTTATATTTCTCTATTGTGTAGTCATATATATATATATATATATATATTTTGTTTAAAAAATTTCTAGGTAGTGAATATTCTAATTCTTCAATATTTTTTAGCCTTTTGAAAATTTTAATATTTGAAACCAATTGGTAGATTTTTCACAAGATATTGTACATTCAAACAATGACTTATTTATCAAATCGTAACAGAAATTAAAGTGAAACGAGAGAAATTCATGAAATGGTATAGTTTCATAATCCATTTTAAATTTTATATAATTATTTTAGTCTATTACACAAACAAGTAGGTTCCCATGCATAGCACGGGTTTATGACTAGTTATTATTATTATATTAAAAGTTGGGTTTCGATGTCATGGTTGCGCCACGTGGTTTCACCAAAATTGGGCTTAAACGATTAGTTATGAAGCAAACTTTTTCCCAAGCCACGAGTCGAAACACTCCTCTAAGGATTCCTTCAAAAAATTCCTCTAAGCATGTTCTAATAGACCACAGTTTTAGGAATCATAAATAGAGAAAGATAAGTTGGAAGACTAGAAAGTGTACTTTTTAATAAAGTGCGACTATGACCCTCTGATAATTGGACAGTTTAGTCCTACACTCGTACTTGTAAACATTGGGTGATGTACTACCGAAAGGGCAAACCAAATAAGTTGAAGAACCATTAAAGATGTTTTTGGTGATAACCTGGCAAAGCTAAATCCACTGCTAATTTTTCTAACCAAAAAGTTATTCCTACAGCTACAAAGAGAATAAAATAAAGTTATTAAACTAGTATTTTTATTCAAATATCTTCCTCCACTTGGCAAGCATATCAATTTTTTTTATCAGTATATATATATATATATATTTTTTTTTTGTCGAGAATATAGTAATATTAGTACATCTTTCAAATATAAAATAAGGACCGTTTTGGTCCATTCTCTTTCTGAAAGCAGAATGAGATTACATTTCTTCTTTCAATACTAATTTCATAATAAAAAGAAAATATATCATCAATACATACAAGTCCAATTAATTGTTTGAAGCGGAAGCAGTTCAATGTATTATGAACATTTTACTGGGAAGAGGAGAGAAATGGGTTACTAGCTAGATCTAACAGCCTCGATTGCAAGGACGAGATCATCAAATTTGGCCCCTGTGACTTCTTTTACAACCTTGCTGTCCTTGAGAATCTTGAAAGTAGGAACAACTTTTATCCCAAGCTCCTTTGCCAATGGCTGCTAGAAATTAAAAGATATACCACATAAGAAAGAGTGTGGATCTATGTAAGTGGATGTGTGCATGCTCTAGGTTAAACCAATGTATTGTAAACTACATGAGTTCATGGTAACTAAAGACCTTATTTTCTTGGTTGCAATCAAGCTTTAGAAATACAACGTCAAGATACTTCTGAGACAGTTCCTGAAACTTTGGAGCCATCACCTTGCATGGACCACACCTGCAGAAGTTTGGATAGAGTTAGAAATAAAGGGAAAGTTACTTACTAAAATTTATTTATAGATTGAGAACTGGACAAGAGGGACATAAAAGCTCTATAATCAATGAGGTTTCAATATTGAGACACGTTAAATAACTCCAGTAGTTGTGCAGAATAGATAACATCAAGCTTGTTTCAATTGGGTCTCTCCGTGGATCACATCATGATCCATGGACATCCATAGTACAGAACCAAGGAAAAAGTACTTAGTTTAAGCTCATTTATATTTACAAAAACTACACCTTTTTTTTTTTTTTTTTTTTGAGAAGCCAGTATAAAAGTAATGCGTCTCTGTATTCAAGGAAATACCATGTCAGATTAGTTTATCAGTGTTGATATAATTTTGAAGAAGGTATAAGCAAACCTCTTGTACTCCTTTTTGAGCTGCTGATGACCACTTGTTTCCAATGCAGATTAGTTTGGATGAACTTTACTAGTTCATCTGTACAAGATCCATTCATAATAACTAGTCGGAAACCCGTGTGATGCGCGTGAAAACTATGACTAAAGTATGTCAGTCTCAAGATTTGCATAAAAAGTATAATTATATTATATTGGTCTCAATCTAAAACAACAAATACTACTAGAAGACTTTTAAAAAAATAAATAAATAAATTAGTGTTCATCTAACTAAAATTTTTTGTAGTCCTCTCTAGTTTCTATCATATGGGATACCAAAATTATTTTTGCATCATAGATTATATGCCAAATATTTATGGCTAGAATTCTATAAATTGTTTAAATTTTCAGAAGGGACAAATGCTATTAGAATCTATGATCGTAGTATCTCAATTGTTTGTCAATATCTGAACTTATGATCATCTTTATGCTTATGATGGACCTACCACTTTCATGCATTTGTGAAAAATAAAATAAAATAAAACACACACCAGTAATTTGAAGGCATCACAAACAATTTGGTCCAACTTCTTGTGAATTTCTTAATCGACTGTAGGAAGTCATTAACAAATTGGTTCATACATCACAGACGCTTCAAAATTTAATATGAGATAGTTGAATGCAATATGACTATTGGTGACTATGCCATATTGCATACCATTTGACATTTTCTGTAACACAGCAAGAGAAACACTCGTTATCTTAGTAGATAATCTTTCCAATATGTAGCCCATTGATAAGATTGAATATTATCTTCTATTTGGGAAATTCTAATATACCACTCAAAATGTGTGAGAGAGAGAGAGAGAGAGAGAGAGAGAGAGAGAGAGGTTAGGCTATACATTTCCTTTTTATTTTTATTTTTTAGAGTGATTGTATATCTTTATTGACCATACATCTCTATTAGTTTATACAGAATGGCTGAATTAAGACTTAAAAAATGAGCAAGAACGTTGGTTTGGTCAAATCAGATCATTGAGTCCAGCTTGCAAACCATTGTTTGCAAAAAAGCTAAAGAGTGTATGTAGTCTGAAGGGAAGCTCGTATAGAGGAAGAGAACTTCTAAGCCAGTCAAGGTCTTGGCTTTCAAGTTTCATCAATACGTGGGGGAGGAGAAAGAGAGTTTGTAAGTGGGTTAGCTTTCATCTACACATGGGAAATGATCGTGCTTAGGTCATAATATGTAAGGGAATAAGTGGGCTTGAGCTTTTCATAAAGTTTGGTCTGATTTGGCCTAATTTTCAACAACAGCCCGTCTTTTAGATGATAGTAAAAAGAAGTTAACCTGATCTTTTTGGCAACCAAAAAAAAATTAATGAGAAAATGTTAAAGAAACTAAATGCAAATTAGAGCGCCACGTGCAAGACCTCATGTTCTCCCACATAAAGTTTCTACTTATATATATATATATATATTGATAAATAACGATATTTCATAAATCAAAAGCCAGAGTGTACATGGAAAGGATTACATCAAGATCGGAAATTACAATGATCAAGCATAACAAAAAAATTAGAGCAAGAAAAAGAAGTGAAAACAAAACACCAAGCAAATAAAGAGTGGAGGAGGAGAGATTTAATCTCAATAATCAACCGTTCCGTCCCCTCAATGCATCTACTGTTCCTTTCCTGCCAAAGACACCGTAACACACAATGTGGGACAGCCCACCATAGGTCTATATTGCGCTGTCTACCAAATGGACCCTGCCAAGATGCAAATAAATCTGCAACACTTTGAGGCATCGCCCAAATCACACCAAAAAGGCTTCAAACCATAGACCATAGCTTGAAGGCAATGGGACAATGAAGAAGAAGATGGTTTACTGACTCCCCACTTCTTTTACACGTATAACACCAATCCATGACGGGTACACCCTTATTCCATAATCAATCAAGGGTCAAAATCTTGCCTAAGGCGGCAATCCAAAAAAAGAAAGCAACTCTAGGAGGGATGTTTAAGCGCCACACAGGTTTCCACAGAAAGAGGTTGTTAGGGGTCGAGAAGAGGGATAAATAGAACTCACTAACCTTAAAGCCCTTATTCTTTGTCGACTTCCGGCAAAGTTTGTCTTGCCCCTCACCAGTAAAAGTCATAGAGTGTATAAGATTCCAAAAAATATCAAATTGTTCTATCTCCCAATCTTGGGGCTCTCTATAGAATCGAAGATCCCAAAGTAGTCTCTAATTAGGAAAAGACATGACATCCGCAAGATAGAAATCCTTCCCAAAGTAGTTTATGCTTTTATATATATATATATATATATTGAAGTGAATAAATTTTCCACTGGCCATCCACCGTCAATAGAATCTACTATTTCATATTTAGATCAAATCATCAAAACCAATAGATCTTGGATTGTAACCAAATGCAAAATTATACCTTTCATAAATCAGGCATGAGTTTAGACAAATTTCCACAACAACAAAGCCTTAGTCCCAAAATTTGGGATCGTCAATGGATTCTCAACAGATTAACTTTGGAGAATTACAACACTAAAGCATGTTCTAGCCTATGAAGATGGTAATGATTACACCAGGAACAGGAGGTATGATTTATAATCAAGGTTTCTAAAGAACACTCATCAATGTAAATAGCAAAAAGCGGTGTAGAGAGCACCAGTTAGTTAATAGGATAAGGGTACTCTAATCTTCCAATAGGAAATACCACTTTCTTAGCAAGTGTAGTTAATGTGCAAAACATAGAGGCTATCTGGAGCCTTCATCAATCTGTAAAGACTAACAAGCAATTCAGTCACACAAAACAGGCTGAAAACTAGGGAAAATGGGGTAGAGCGTGACAATCTAATAACCTAAGCTTTCCAAGACATACAATATGACAAATCCTGTAATCTAAATAAAATTACACAGTGATTGCAAACTTAGCTAGTTTTCACATCTTAGTCTTTGACCGAGCTATTGGGCATTCATGCGAGATGAGCACTCCAAGATTCAGACACCAGAACACAGACAAACAGAAAAGCAGGACACACTACCTTGTTTCTGTTATCAGGTACAAGTAGAGATAAGAAAAAAATCATAATATAGGCAGACAACGATTTTTTTAGGTTGAAGAAACTTTTACAATTCAATCCTTATAAAATTCTAAGAGGACAATTGGAAATTGTGATGTTACATGTGTCATGAGCATTTGTTATTCTTTTAAGCAAAGAAATTTTTGATTTACCAAAAGGAAGAATCTTCTTCAAACTATATGTCCTTAGGCATGACCATACGTAACATACAAATCACGTTTGGAAAGGGTGGACAATTATCTATAGCTTCAGCTGACGTGGTAAAACAGCTTATAAAAGGGGGAAAATCGACCACTATCATTACCCTCTAAAGAGGCCGTTTGATATTTAAAAACTTCATGGTAAGGTTCTTAACATAAAGAGAAAAAAAAATGATAAAGTTTGAGAGCACCTCCAATCTTTAAGCAATATCAAGAACTAGTATAATTTCCCAGCAGAAAAAACTAAGCAGCATAGATTGAACAATTACAATTCACTGCAATATTCAGGCCCAAAGGCAGTTCAGGTCCAAAGGGGAATTAGGTAAACTTAGTTTGAAGTAACCTAATGAATAGGTGATTGAGTTTGGATCGAAGATTACATGTAAAAATCATGAATGAAATCCAGAATTCCCTTCTGATACTGTCAACCTCTACTGATCTTCAAGTATGCCAATTAATTTAACTTCCAACATTTGATCCCTAAATGTGACAATAACTCCATCTTTGCTCCAACCGAATTCTATAATTGAGTAAATGGAGTAATACACTAGCTTCTCCATCTAGAACATAGATCTAAATCCAAACACCTAAACCCAACAACAACAACAACAACAACCAATACTTTTAGTGTCAAAATTTTGGAGTCAAATATCGATCCTCAACAGACTAGTCAGAGTTGGCCATCTATATTCTTTGCTATCATTCTATTCTATCCGAAGTTATAATCCCAAACCCTTTTCTACCCAACACCAAGACACCCAAAACTGAAGCTGAAGATCAAAATCCAGACAAACATTCATAGAGTAAAAATAAAATTCAAATCCAAATAAATCAAAGTTTCAAAGAGGTCACTTGATTCCTGGTTAAAATCTTAGCAAAAAAATGCATTCAAACAATACACGCAAATACACCCCTTATTTTGCTTTCCATTTTCTTTCCATTTCTCTCCTCTAATTTTCTTGAGAGTGATGCAAATTGCTAAGTATACTTCAAACATTACTACATAAACCTTATAAATTGATATGTATGTGTCACCAGACACAAAAAAGCAATTCAAACATTTATTTATTATGCTGCTAAAATGGTACCATTGGCATTCATTACCTTTAGAAAATTGGTAGTAACTTTAGCTTTTTCCTTTTCAAAGAAATTAATCCAAAAACAAACAAAAAATCATACAAAAAAAAAAAAAAAAAACCCATTAATATTTCCTCCTTAAGAAGAAAAATTCGTCTTTTCCTTTCTCTTCCCATCGTTTTCAGTCTTTTCAGCAACCAAGTAGAAACTCATAACAAACTCAGTTTCAGAAACTCCCAAGCTAAGCTTAAAACATCAAAATCACACTTACAAAACAGATATGAATCGAGGGGAACAGATATTCTTATTGATAATATTAAAGAGTACATATACAAAATAGATATTCTTTAATATTATCAATAAGAATATTTGTTTTGTTCCTCAATTCGGTTTTTTTTTTTTTTGGGTGCACTTAAGTCCTATTAATACCCCCTCAAAGCAAAAAAAGGTCCTATTAATAGGCAGTGACCGAGCCAGACCCTGTTTTTCGCATAGTGTAACTTAGTGTGAGGAGCCGTAAAATTTAGAGTGTACTCCAAACATGCTCATTCACATTTTTACTTTTTCTTTCCTTTCACCCAAACTAAAAAAACTTTAAAAGGAAAATATATATATATATATATATATATATATATTCTTTTCCTTCTCCAACCCAACTAACATACTAAAATTATCCTCTGATGACTATCAATAAAGTATTTATTCAGCAATAAAATTAAAAAAAAAAAATACTAACTCTAGGGGCAGTTTGACATAATTATTTGACTTATGTATGTTGTTACTTTTAAGCATAAAATAGGGGTCGGATTAAGGGTGCACAAGAGGTAGAGTTCTTATTATTATTGTAATTCGACTCAATTTTTTAGAGAGTCAAGCCACTTCAACTTTAAATCCATATTTTTATTAATGTTTGCATGCAGTGGATTGTTTTGAGCCTCCTTGCTTATAACCAACTTATTTTTTTAAAGAAATAACAATAAAAAATATATAAGTAAACACTTTTTTTTCTTAATAATGTTATAACTATAATTCTACTCAACTTATTCCCACTAAATATGCCACTATGAAACATATTTTGTTTTATTTTATTTTTTCTAGAAACCACTATGAAACAAATTGAAATCAATAATTGCATGCACAAATTTTCACAAAATATTTTATAGCCGTTGGCCACAAGTTAATAACAATAGATAATTTTAATAATAAGTGCAAATGAGAATCAATATGTGATCACAGTTCACACCACTGACTCATTTGTTTATGTATTTTAGAAAAAAGAAAAGGAGTAGAGGTATGTGAATAAGAATAAGAATAATAATAATATACCATTGGGTGTACATATCGAGGACGACGGTCTTGTCGTCGGCGGCCTTAACGAGGGGCCAGAAGGTGTCCTTGTCGACCTCGGTAACTTGTCCCACTTTGACTGCCAAGCTCGACCTCACTCTCGTCACCACTCTTCTACTCACGCTGCTCTTTGGGTATGAGACTCTGTCGGAGGAAACCGCGATCGTGTGCTTCGCGGAGTAGTGGAGAAGAGGTTGTTGCGGGGACCGAATGGGTGGAGCTGAGAGAGAGAGGTTCAGAGCCATTTTGAGAGTTAGAGAGAGAGAGTGGTGGAGAATTGCGCAGAGTGTTCAGTGGGGTGTGTTACCCTTATTTTCTTTTTCTTTCCTTTTTTTTTTCTTTTTTGGCTAAGAAAATAAGCGAGGGCATGGATACAATCATGCAAAGACGGGTTCGACCTTGTGCTACCGTTGGATTGTGAAATTTGATGGCTTTTTTTTCTTTTCTTTTCTTTTTTTTTTTTTTTTTTTTTTTTTTCGTCACTTTAAAAAATAAAGGTATGTTTGGATAAAAATTATGTTGCTAAAACTGAAAACACTGTAACGAAATATTTTTTAAATATGTGAATAGTGCTGTGAAATCTATTTTTAATGAAAAAATTGTTGAAAAATGTAATTTATAGGACCTCTGAACAATGCACAAGAGCACTATTCACAGTTGGCTTGTCAATAATTACAGGCTGAATAAAAAAAAAAAAAAAAAAAAAAAAAAAAGGCAAAACGCGTTACAGTGCAAACGTGGACGTGGGATAATCTCTATCCAAACATATGCTAAACGTATGTCCATTCGAAGAGAATGGAGCAAAGAAGAATATAGTAGAACTGGCCAACACTTACGACCTGTTTGGATAAAGGAGGGAATGAGGGGGAGTAAAGAGGAGGAAAGTAGAGTTAATTAAAAAAAAAGTTAATTTTATGCTAAATCTACTCTACTCCTTATCCCTCTCCCTCAATCCAAACTAACATTAGTTTATTTTCAACTAATTCTACTTTATTTCGCTCTACTCTCCATTTCTTCTCTCTTCAATCCAAATAAGCCCTGAAAGACATAAATACCCTTGCCTTATTATTATTTTTATTATTTTTGGTTTGGGTTTCCCCTATTATGATTTGGGTTTATCAAAAAAGAAAAGAAAAAAAAAAAAAAAAAAAAAAAAGCTTTTCTTCCGATTCCAAAAGTCTATGATTTGATTCCAAATTCAGAAATACTGTACCAAATAATTTGATCAATTAAAATTTTAAGAGTAAAAAGCACCCAATTTTTATTTTTTATTTTTATAGAAAATGGTTAAGATTATAAGTTTTAATTAGTGTGACGTCATCCTTAGAGTCTATTTGGCATCAACTTTAGTTTTTAGTTTTTATGTACAATTTTTTTAAACTTTACTTTTTCCTGCATTTTCTCACTTTTTTCAAAATTTTCAAGGTGCAGTATATTTTAATACATTTCTAGCAAATAGTTTCCAGCAAAAAGATAGATAAACTATTCTTAAATTATTTTGCCTGACAATCTATCTATCTATCTATCTAAGTTGGATCCCTAAAATTGGTAAATGCACAAAATAGTGATACATGTTCCTTTAACAATGCATTAAACAGTGACACATATCACTATTTGTAACTTTTTCCATCTATTAGGTATGATTTGGAAAAATAATGTTATGTGGCAAACAATTATTGGTACACATGTCAATCTTTTTGCCATGTGCTAACAATAAATAAATTTTTTTTAAAAAAAGTTCTTAAATGAACACTATAAATTCCACAATTATTTATAATAAATATCCTCTATAAGAATCTTTAAAATACTCCATCAACTTTTTTTCCCTTTTCTTTTTCTCTCAATTTCTTTTTTTATTGGGTAAAATTGTTTTTTAGGGAAAAGACATCAAAGCTTTATTAATGCATAACGGCTATATCAACCTGAATTACAAGATAGATGTGTGGAGGAATATCATCAATCCAAAATGCATAGTCTTGGATGTTGGCTGCTAGTCTAGCCAATCTGTGTGCAACTTCTTAGTATGAGAGTAGAGTAATTTAGAATAAGAACTAGAGAAGGATACTACATCGTTCAACAACAAATTGTATAAAGCTAACTCAAAATCTCCCTGAATTAAACCCTTCATTACAACCTCTGAGTAACCTAAAAGGCATATTTTAAAATGTGTCAAATATGTGTAATGCAGTACCATGATAAATTACAAAAGCTATCATAATACAAGACTCAAATATATTTCATTGACATCTAACTATAATATATATATATATATATAACTATAACTATATATCTAATTGTATTATCTTGTCAAGCAAAGAGTCATTTTTAGTTTTATCATAAGAATGACTCTCTTTTTTCCAAGCTAATACAAACGTATGACTTTATGAGTGTGATATTTATATAATTTTAATTACTTTGAATGACAATCAATTGCTAATTTCCATTATATTAGGAAAAAAAAGTTTTAGGTTATATTTTATTAATTACTATCAATAAATTACAATAATCATTCAAATAATAGTTACATATTTTCTCACCTATATATATGAGCAAACCATAACATGGAGTCCACAAGTTTGAGAGTAAGATTCGATTGCACAATTTAAACTATTTTTTTACAAAATTTTGTTTGAATAATTTGATAATTTATGTTATATATCTTTGTTTATTAAGTTAATATTTTTCTTTTGGTCATTCATAAAATCAACATTAACCACTTATTATTATAAAATTTTAATTTTCAAATAAGTTCAACCAATAATTAATTGGGATTTTTTCTCCAAACACCTATTTACTAACTCTATTTTGTCTCTTTAAATTTTCCAAGCTTTCTTCGTTATTAATGTCATCCATCTCTACATAAAAATCCTCAAGTTTATGGCTAAGCAAATGGACATTGAAAATCAAAAACAAAATCTCAAGATAAACGTAGGTCTTATTTTACTTATTGTTGATACCCATTTTTGCGACACATTTTGTATAAGCTTGATTCAACCATGCTCAACTTCCTTATGGGCTCAATTCATGTATTATATTATATTTTATTCTTTTAAGCATGACCCAAGCCTATGTGATTTATTGGGGAAATTGGAAAATTGTGGTTTGGAGGGTATGGGTTGGTTCCTTTTGGACCTTTTGCATGAGTCCAACACATGCGTGCTACCAAGTGGGTAAAGGACACTAGTAGCACATCAGGCTCATGAAGAAAATCTTAAACTAGAAATTTCCTCCCCAAAAGAGTTTTATGCTCTAGCTGTCTGTGACCCAAAGTTTCTACTCTAAACCATTTTTGCAGTTAAAACATAGTTGGCTCTCATTGGCCAACTCCAGCTAATAGCCTTCACTTAGGTGACTATTCCAATAATCTAAAATGGCTAACAAAAGGCAGCCAATTAAAGCAAACCACTTTTATTTCCCAAATCATGTTAAAAGCATGTCAAATTCTTCCTTAAACAAAAACAACCCAAGCCAAGACACCAAATTAGTGTTGATGGTGAACCAAACAATTGGACTATCTATAGTTCGTCCATCATGTCATCCAAGACCAAGAAGGTCGTCCACCTGATATATTAAATCTTCAAAATTGCAATAGAGATTTAACCTATAAGTGCCTCCGAAGGAGGTCGTCCAAGTGCAACAAGGTTGTCCAACATGGAGTCACCTAGACGACCGCCCAACACTTAGAAATTTTTAGAGTAAATCTCTATCCAAAAAAGCTTATAATTTGGACCACGTTCTACTATTCTGAAGTAGGAGCAAAATCCTTATTCATCACTCTAACTTCCCACTAAGTTATTAACTTCCAATGACAGTTGTAAAAGTTAAGTCTGAACCTTCTAACTTCCACCAACGTTGGGGAAGTTACTAAACAAGTAACCACTCCAAAACTCACTATAAAAGGATTCAACCATATCAAATTAAGGTAAGTTTTTCACCACTTATAAAGTTGGAATTCTTGAGTTTAAGAGAGAAAACAAACTTAAGCATTAGAGGGTTCTTGGCCAGTTCACCCCTGTCACCTTTAATCTTGTGCTTCTTTCTTTTCAGGCCTTCCAAGCAACCTCAAGCCCATTGAAACCCAGAGCATTCAGCCTACTGATTTTCTGTGTATCATCAAGTGTCATGGGGGATAAAAGCTTCTTCTACTACCAAAAAATCAGTTATTAGCAACACCCTAAACACAATATAAAACTCTCTCTTCAACTCAAAAATCAACCAACTATGTTTTCCCCGTAGAGTTGAAACTAAAGACCAAAAACCATTTAGCCAACTAACATCCTCACAATTCTACAGCTTGGGGGTGGAAATATGAGTACAGGGGAACCTTCCTACTCTTCCTCACAACCTCTCTCAATTTCCTCTTCTTCTTGACTATGGTTTGAAGTTTTGAACTTGTGTGCCTTTTCTGCATTTTCTTGTATTTCAGTTATGGCATTTTGATTTCTCTCTTCTTAAAGCACCATTAGTCTTTTGTTCACTATACATTTGGAATTTTGGGCTTGACTCCCCACGAATAAATGCTTCTAAAGATGCAATTTTGGAATTTTGGGAGATTTAGGCCATTCTTGCATTTTCAACCCTTGTCACAAAAACGTCCTCGACATTTTGGTGACTCTACTAAAGAGTTAAACAATTGAAACAAGAAAAATGGTGCCTCCAAAGATGCAACCAGCAAAGAAATGGTGTTTCTCACCTCAACTTGCTGTTACCAAGTGAAACCTTATGATGCTTTGCTACGCAAGAAGAGCATTGTGAAGTTGAGCTAAAAAAATGTCTATCCTTAGCTCATTTAGCCACTGGAGATGCTCCCAAACATGCGACAAAATCACTCCAACCTTCGGAAGCCATCCAAGAAGTGAAAGATTTTAAAGATGGAGAGAGAATCAACTTTCTTATTTAAGGGAAATTTTTTCTTCTAGTCATTTATGTTCTCTTTTAGCTATTATTCTTATGGACAAATTATCATAAATCTCTTGCTTTACATAATATTTGTGAACATTTGTTGTAGCTTGAAAATGCAAAAATGGTGAACCACAAGTCCGACCTTGAAAGGAAGGCTTTGGCTAATAATCAACAAAGCAAAACTCTAAACATCAATTTCAAAGTAAGAACCCCCAACGACAATGCTAAAAGCTTATTTTCAACATCTCCTCAGCATATGTCTCCTTTATTGTTGAGTTTGTATTTTGCTGGGGTTAATGCTAAAGCATATGGGGGCTACCACAGGTGATTAACTCGTTTTGGGACGAGTATAGTTAATGCTGTGCGTGACCCTTCGCAATTGAATATTTTTTATGTACCGCTATAAAGTCTTCGCCAAATTTCTAAATGCCATAGCTAAGCCCACTGTAAGTCACTAGATATTCCACACACTAAGTTTTCAAGTAGCAACATTCAATACACCAAGTCTTGAAGTTATACGAGCAACATGCTAGCGCTAAAGCATGCTTCACCTAAGGCCCTTAAGTACTCTCTTTGCTAATTAATTTTTCTATATTGTTTATATCGTTTCAATTCTTCAAATTTTTAATCAAAATATTTTCTATAAGTCGTGTGTGCTGCTTTGCTTAGCAGTGACTTTTGTTTACTAATGTAAATCACATTTGCACTAGGGGGAGAAGCGGAAACCATTTCGGGGCACCTAATAAGGAAGGAAATCTAAAATCAACCCCCTCACGCCAAAGCCATGACATACTCATTCACTCCAAGCCATGACATGCTCATGCACTCTAAGCCATGACAAGATCACACATCCAAATTCATGGTCGATTCGTGCATGCCAAGCCATGGCATGTTCATATATTTCAAGCTGTGATAAGCTTATGCATTCCAAGCCATACCAATGCCCTGATCATACTTGAATTTGAGATTATACTTGAAGAAAGAAGCACCAAAATTGCCATTATTAAGAAAATTGATCTCGTCATTCAACTCTTGCAATTGAAATCCGTAGCTAGGCCCACTAATAAGAAGAGTTTGTCGCGCCTTTGAAGAATGCTTTGCTAGACCTTACACTAGATATTGATGTCAAACAACTCAAAAAATCACAAGCTAGTTGTTGGAAACCCATTCCGAAGACTTTGGAGTGGAATCTTAATACAATGTGGAAGCTTGGAATAAGCGGCGTAGAGGCTTGTGGGGTCATAAAGCCCAGTGATATGCATCCACCTTCTGTACTAGGTCTGAAGCCCATGCCGAGATCCATAGTCGCATATGAAGAAGACAATGGTGATCATGGCAACCTAAAAAACCGTGCCAAGGACAATTCTGTCCTTGGCTAATCAAGGCCGAGGTTGATGAAAAGTAACTTACCGACAAAAATAACCTTCCAAAGTACTTCAAGGAAAAAGATAAATACAACAAGTAAGCACACTAGAGCATGACAGTAGAGCAATTCCAAGAAAAGTTGCTGCCTTCACAGTAAATGCTCCATAACTAACATTCTAGCCGCATTAAATGCGGAAGTGATACTAAGCAGTGGCTTTTCAAACTCACAGCTACTACCTAAGAGCTTTGGGAAGAGGTTGATGTAACAAAAATCAACAACAGCAAATCTGACATGCACATGTACGGTGGAGATGAAGGAGGAAAGTAATATATAAGGAAGAAAAGACTCTAAGAAATGGGATCGGGATTTTTTCCAGAGACAACACTGTAGCATTCTGAGCCAACTTTGTAACCATTGTCACTGTCACTCAAGAAATAACAAGTGGAAGCTCCTCGAACTAGTGCCAAGGATTGAATCACTTGCGAAAGTTCATATTCGTTTTACTTATTATTTCTTCAAATCATAATCAACCATTGTTACACTCATCAAAGCCCAATTCTTCTACCTACTCTCTACAAATTTATTGTATTAGGCTTGTTAGGCTTGAGTTCACTTATCCTTTACCCGTAGTGCTCAAACCCAGTCCCTACAATTGGCATCGTCTATGGGAAAGAATTTGTGTGTTCGTGAGTGCAACAATTAGACATGGTTGGATCAGGTCCACACCAAGAAAACCCATGCCAAGCAGGCCCCCAACGGATAGAACCCGTAGGATCCCAACTGTAGGGTAATTTTCCTGGCCCTGAAAAGGAATCGAGAGGGGAGTGTGCATACCACCTAGACGAGCAGAAGCCACTCCCAAGTGGGCAATCGAGTGTCCCAGAGACCAAACAATAACTAAGCCATGCAACAGGAGATAAATGACTTGAAAAAGAGACTACGCCATGCACAGCGGAGGCAGTCTCCTCCTAGTTCTGACATATCCTCTAATGATGAGGAGGATAGCAGTTATAGGCAGAGATCAAGAACTCCT